>JAWMRA010000001.1:3084600-3149683 GCA_035584735.1 Pseudotriccus pelzelni | reverse complement strand
TGCTCTCCAGCCACTCTGTCCCAGCCCGTGGGGCTGCCGGGCTTGTTGTGGCCAAACTGCCTGCTTGAACCTCATCCCCTTGGAATCAGCCCATGGATCCAGCCTGTCCAGGTCCCTCTGCAGAGCCCTCCTGCTTTCCAGCTGATCGACACTCCCCTCCAACCTGGTGTCACCCACAAATTTGCTAACAGTGGACTCAATCTCACTCATTCTGGGTCAGGCAGTTGCCTCTTATTCAAAGATGATTTTTGCAAGATCATCTCAGGGAAAAAAAAAATTATTCCATACACAGCATTCAGCACAACACCTCCCCTTCTAATGGTAGTTACAAGCGAAACAACCACAACAGAAAATTTTTAAGACCTTTTTCAGATAAAATTTGCGGCATGGGTATTGTGTATGCCTTTTTTTCACTTAAAGCAGATTCTGCTGTTCTCTGCGTCCAAGTTATACTGTGCACTTGCCAGGAAAGAGGAAGTCCTCGTAAGGTTATTAAGTCAGTCTTTGTAACACGTGAATTGCAGCTTCTGATACAAACCTCCCAACTGCTCATGGTAAAGGCAAATGCTAAAACTTAATGGCTGCTTTCAAAGACTTTATTTAAAACATATATATAAACTACAACTCTTAAAGCATGTTGGCAATGATATAGCAAATAACTGAGCTAAATCCATGCATTATTTATGAGATAAAGCTTTACATCACTGCAGCAAACTCAAAGAAAATACGGTTTTTAGTTGCCAAAAGTTAGAGTATAGGTCTCACTGATTGCCAGGAGGGAAAAATAACTTTTTCAGCACGAGACTCAGGTAGGCGCAAGTGGGCAAAACCACACCTCATTTTCTCTCCTGTCAATCTGGCTGTAAACTTTCAGAGGAGAGAGGTTTCTGTAACTTCAAAAAAACCAGACTTTCCCAGTCTTCATCAGGGAGGCCTATTTTTAAATTTCCCAGAGCTCAAGGCAGACATTTCACCCACAGGAGATCGATGTTTAGGGCCAGATTTGAGGCAGAGAGGGAACAAAGCACCCACATAGTGGCACCTTCCAGTTACAAAGATAGAAAGAGGCCAGGGGAAGGGCATAAAACTCATAAAACTGAGTGAAATACTGTGGTTTAGTTGAAAATCGGCCCCTTTAATAGTCCATTTTTATTATCATTAAGCTGCTACTTAAACATTATGTTCCAGCTTCCCTGATAGTAGGAACATTTCTGTTCAGCAAACTGCGTTTCCAAGAGAAGGGCACAACCTTCTTAATTTGCTTCTTTATTTAGATTTCTGGATAACTCCTATCAGAAAGCCTTTAAAAGCAAAATGCTTGGCTAAACATATCATGCACAGGTCATGAAAACCCTGTAGATGTTTTTAATATTTATGCATAATTCATTCTGGTTTTTCCTGCGTGGGCCAACACTGAATGGGTGCTCAAGAGATGTGAGCTGAGTGGAAATTTATACATCTATTTTTCTCAGTTTTTGCGGTCAAACCAAAACCCCACAAAAACAATGTAGATTACCTCATTTAAAAAAAAAAAAAAAATCCCAAATCCATTTTGGACTTCTTCCATTTTACCACGGAAAGAAAACAAGATTACAAAGACTATCTTGTATTTACCATTATACTGGAGAAAAAAGAAATTGAAAAATATTATAAAAATATGTCTTTGATTTTTAAGCATTTGGAGACAACTGAAAATGGTCATTTTGGGAAATGCCCAACACAGCAGCTACAAGGAATAAATTAAAATGTGGTTATTATGGAATAAGCTGGAACAATAAAAGCACACAAGCAAAATCAATATAGGCATGCTTAAAGAGTGGAACCCTACTTTTTTTTAGTTCCCTAAAGTAAAGTTACTGGTTGCAAGACCACACTATTTTTACTCCAGCCTAGGAAAAAAAGCTGACTGAAGTCTTGATGGATTACAAGAGCAGCACTAGTGTATCAAACCAAGTCCACCATCCCAATATCCTGCATTTGACAGTAGCTAAAAGTGGATACTTAAAGACTAAAGGAAAGGGCAAGGTACATGCCAATATTTCCTTAAAATACTTCTCCATTAATTTGTGGTTGGGAATTTTTCATTGATATTAGAGGATTTATACGTTATGAATTTGTCCAGTCTCTCCTGAAAACATCACAAGGCAAAGAGTTCCATAGATTTAATAGCCACTGATAGTGATTATTTTTTATTCTGAACCTGGTGCTTTTTAGCTGCTTCAGATGAATCAGATTATCTGCATGAGAACAGGCAAGATCCACTCATTGCTCACTGCTTGAATTAATAGAGATCAAATTGTAAATTAAAAAACAAAGCAAAACCCTGATCCTCTACCCTAAGCCTTCTTTTGCCCATGCTTTTGGAGGGGGCAAGGGGAAGAGAATACTAACACCTTCTTAAAAATATTTTAAAACTGTAAGAGACAAGAAATAAAGCCATAGCTGAGAAACTTCTCAGATCTGGCTGTCAGAACTTAAAGTCTATGAAGAATTACACATTGAAGTCAACCTACTTCTTTATATCTGAAAATTCAGTGAAAGTCCACACGTTGTAAACACAAGAAATGTGCCTCACATTCATACTTACCAGCCAAGCCAGTACAACCATTGCTGTTCATAATAATTTCACTGTTTTCACTAAGTCATCATCATAAATCTCAAACATGGGTTTCTGTTTACTCATAACAGCATTTGAGCAACTCTGCCTTTCTGACCAGGAGTAGAAGAAGCCGTGAAATTAATCACGGAGCCATGAGAGTCCCTTCCTCTCCAGGCATTAGTGGAAGAAATCAGCTCTTTTGGCCCCTGTGATAAATCTGTGTCTGCTGGCACAAATCTGTGAAAGCTAATTTCAAAGACTGATGATTCAGTATTTGTCAGAAGTACTTGAGCAGTCATCTGATCAAGGAACAAACAAAACTTCTCATGTGACCCGCTCAACCCATCACAGCTAATCAACAAACCTCAAAGCAGCAACTATCAATCATAAAGTCTTGTCAATAATCACTCTGAGAGGCCCAAATGCATAATTAAACTATGCACCTGGAAAAAAAAATCTGTCTGAAGAGTACTATTCTGTATTCAGATACAGACTTGTCATGATTTGATGCAAGTTATTGGTGCAGTTCTCTTACCATACAAGTGGGTGGTGGAGAGAGAAAGTGTGAATGTTTCATTGCACAAGATATTACATTTGGGAGGAGTAAAATTCTTCTGGCAAAATTCATCAAGAAAAACATTCAGAAATACTGGCTCTTTGAAATCAGAACTTTTAAAACAAGCAGGCTATATTTTGGAAAGTTCTTGGATGTTTTCAGTTTAGAATTCTTTATCAAAATGTTGTCAGTAGGAGTCATGAACTGTGGGGAAGCAAAATAATGAAAACTAGTTCAGGTTGGGCTCCTGAGCTAATCCAAACCTCTGTCTCCTCCCCCAGATTCCCACAGACATTTTGAAGTCTCATTTTCCTCCCGATAATTAAAATGCCAAAAGCTCCAGAGTGAAAAAAACCCTCAGGTTTTTTTGTTGGCCCAATCAAAGTCAGTCAGAAACCTTTTGGTTTTGAAGCTCAGGATCCCTGTCTCAAACCCTGCAATGCACATCCCTTGCCTTCAACACTTCATTTCTCAGTAACCCTGGAAGTTTGTTGACAGGATTGTAGGTATCCTCAAAAAGCCAAGGTAATGAGAGAAAAACAAGCAAACAAAACAAAAACCAAAACAACAAACAAACCAACCCCAAGATAACAAACAAATAAAAGGGGGAAAAACCTGCACCGGAATAACCAACCACTTCTGAGGGTGACTGGAATTTTCAAGTGATATATCCATGTATGATAGAGTAAAATAAATTGGTCACTAATGATTAATTCATATCACAAATTGAAGTCAAGGATACAAGTGGTGAGGCACTTAAAGAGCTGCCAGTCCTTATAAAGAGTATCAAATACAAGCAACAAAACCAGAGAAAAACATTGTACCTCTTAAGACCCCCACAGAGCCTCACAATGAGCTCTCTGGTTATCAGGATTGAATTACCAACTCAGTTTACCCCAAAGCATAAGATCTGATTTTATCTCACCTAACAAGAAGCATTATCAGTGATCATAATTTTATCAGCCCTTCAAAAATTGAGTCACTTGTCTCTGTGTGACCTCTTGCAGGGTTGAATGCTGCAGGCTAAAACATGCTTTCAAGAGATGATGACTTGGATTTTTGGAACTTAATTTGAGTTAATGTCAATGTCTAAGATCAACATGGCATGTTGATCTCAGCAACCACCTTAGCTCAAATATATTTCTTTCTATCTCAGTTCATTAACTGAGAAACAGTGCACACTGCTGAAATAAAGAGAGTTCAGTAAACTGCTTTTATTCCACAGTCAAACTGATCCAAAGTTTTGATTCTGTAGTAAGCTTGTTGCTTTGAGGCCACAGAACTTGTGATTGCTCGAACTTGGAGGCTTGGAGACTTCTCCGGGCACAGGCAATTTCCGTTGCCATATGGGAATGCATTTGCTCTTTTAGAAGGACGTACTGAAATCATCTTCTTCGTATGAACAGATCTTTTCAAAGCCATTCATACTTTTGCTTTGTACCTTAACAGTTAAAGGCTAAACTTTCATGTCATCTGAACTTGAGCTACTCAGGTTAACAGATGCTTTAAAGACTGACAGACCTGGCCTTGTACATCCTTTCTGGAAAAGCTATTTTTTATTTTGTTCAGAGCATTGTTCAGACTGACTTTCTGGAGCACCGGAATCTTACCCTACAGATGAACTGAAATGTAAAGCTGTTCAAAGGCTGTGTTTATATTTGCAATCAGCACTTTTTATGCTCCACCATTTTCACCTGAATAACTTCTGGGCAAAAAAGGCAACCTTCTTGTACTCCAGCTCTCAGCCACAGCATCTCTCTGATACACGGAAGGTCACTCATGCACATCATTCTCACCTTCTGCACATAAATCCGTCTTCAGAGCTGCCTGAATTCCAAGGAAGAATTAAGGAAAAAAAAACCCACACAAACAACAAACAAAAAACCAACATAAGCTTAAAGTCTACTTTAATGAATTCTCAGATCTGAAAAACAGTCTGCAAGGTTTGCAGACTCCATGAGATTTGAACCATTGCAGAAATGAATTAGCTTCATTTATGATTCCCTGTGTAGCCAGCATCCAAATTAAACAGCAGCTTCCTGTAATCCCAGGGAAGAACAAAGTATAGCAGGTGATATTGGGTCACCAACCCACACTTAAATATGTGCCCTCACAGCTTTTTGAGACATGCTGATTTTTAAGTCAGTTGAGAGTGGGGTAAAGTGGATATAGATGGAAAAAAAATGTATTTTTTATCATGTTCATGGCCCATCAGGCTTTTGACAGGTACCAAAATTGTATCTAAAGAATTAAAACATTTTTAAAGGAAGAAGAAAAATTCACTATCCCCAGGCTTTTGTTTTCACTTCTTTGACTTCGGAGGGCTGACCACAAGGCAAATAGGTTAAACAACTGCAGCTTCTTAAATTCAAAATCCTCCTTAGTAATTCTGACAGGTGCTCCTTAATAAAAGGATTCTTTTGAACTAAAGAGGCAATTGTGTAATTGAAACCAGTATTATTTATTTTAATGGAAGAAACAATGAAACATTCTGAAGTGGAATTTTACACAAAATTAACTCACCTGGATTGATCTTTGGAAAAATTGCTTTTGTGTTTCAGAGAAAGGATTTGATTTAGACTAGTGAACTAAATTGGTGTCATCAATTCTAAAATTATATAATATATATTATTATAGATAATACTATTCACAGTACTACAGAAAACCTGAAGCAGGCATTATTTTGCTCTACCAACTTCCTCCATCAGGTTTATATTTTTTCAGAGAACAAAGCAAATCCAGAGTTACTAAATTTTAATCACACAACATCACTAATATCATGTACTGGATACCTTGCTTAGAAAATCCTAGCAGGGGCAGATAACTCTGCTATGTCTTCACACACAGACCCACCACGTTTTTGACAGATATTCAGACAGTTTTTCAGTCCAGACCTACAAAGGCTTGGTACTCTCCAGTTTGACTGGTTTCTTTTCATGAGAATTACCAACAACTCAAAATTCCCTTGAAAACAGAGTAGCATTCCTAAAAACCCTACCCCACACCTCATTTTGAAAACTTCATATCCTCCAGTACCTGAATAATTGTTATCAGAAGAATCCTTGAAGTTTTAATAGCATCACTTACATCAAATCACTTTCCCTGGTAAGTATTTCTGATATTTCTTGGTACCACCTCAAACAGGCCGAAGAGAAAACTTTACATACTCTGTATATTTATTTTGCAAATAATGTTTTCCCTCATTATTTACAGCCTGGGGGAGGACATTTGACACAGGTCTTTCTGTTTATCTAGAAATATTTTCACATCTATTTCAACACAGTTAAAATATTTTGGGGCTTTGTAATGTGTCAGGGAGATACATTACTGATAAGATAACCCAGGAGCACTACAATTCATATTTGTTTTACCAATACAGCACCAGTTTAAATGGAAAAATCTTCCCTTGTCTCCCTTTCATCATTTTTATGGAGTTGGAGAATTGAAAAGGTTCCAAAGCAATGGTATTTATGACTGCAAAAGAAAACATGGGTTGCCATAGGAGAACCCACTGTTTCAGTTTTGACACTGGACTTGAAAAAGAATGGCTTGAGTTGAAATATGTCTGTTTTATATTCTGCTTGTTGAATGAATGCCTCATCATTTTCTTTGCTAGAGCTGTTACAAGTAAATTCTCCCTCAGAGTAGATTCAAAATAAAAGAGCATGCTCAGCTGCATTTGAAATAAAAGATATCACATATAAGACAGGGGAAAAAAGAAAAAGAAAAAAAGGAAAAAAAAGGGAAGAGTCATATGTAGCATTTTTGGTGGATAAAGCCCCCAGGTCCCTAAAAAAAAAAAAAAGCACCTGCCATGAGTAACCTGTTAGTAGCCTTTTACATAATTATCAGTGGTAAAAATAGCAGGGACAAAATACAGAACATTTCAAAGAAACTCCTGGAAAACTGAGGAGCAGCAACGGTGCAGCTTTCACAGAGCAGACTATACAACAACCACTACACAAAAATAACAGCTACTTTGTTGCCAGTAGCTTGGACCTCAAAAACAGAATTTCTACTGAGGTTGAGTTTTGTTACCTTTGTATCTTGAGGGAAAAAACTGCTGCTTTACCCCAGCCCTCTTTGCCTTTTGGAGAGTAGGGAGCCAACAGAGGTTAGTCTTCTTGAAATAATTAAAGCTTTGACAAATGTCTGATCCAGAGCGGTTTAAGCATCAACTCAGCAGTATGTATTTGCTCACAGAAATTGGACAAAGAATGTAAAATTTCCTAATATATAAAGTGGTGCATATACTGTAGCAACTGAACAAAGTGTCAGAAGAAAGTTTAAAAAGTGACTGGTGTAAAGAAAAATAAAACTAAAATCCAACCAAATGAGCTGTTAAAGCTAAAAGCCAGTATAAAATAAACTTATATGTGCTTCCCCCCTTCCCATAATTCCTCATGAACTGAACACATGGAATTATTTCAGTTGCTTTTTAGCAATTACCTCGGGGCAGGGGTGTGGGTGAGCTCCCAGATTTGAGACAATCTGCAAAGCCTCTATTTAGGTCATAGAGACAGTGTGAGCAACTTCGCGGAGAACACGCCTTGGATCATTCTTGTGGACAAAAGGGGTGTTATAGACCAAGCCCTGTTTGGATGATTATTATAGACAAAAGGCAGGTTTTATCTCAAAAAATGTCAGTCTAGAACCTCAGAATTCAGCGTTACATTGGTCAAATGAGAAACCCAAACACTAAGGACATATTTTGCACTTAAGATACAGATGAAGAATTTTTGCTGGCCCCAAAGGTCCCTGTTTATGTGCAGGCATAGGACACAGGCCTGAGAAATTCCACTCTGACTGAAAGGTTCTGGAACTTCCCCAAGAAGGAAACACTGAGCAGCAAACATCTTTCATCTTGCAATGCTCATGTATTTTAAAGGGAATTCATGCACTTCTCACGTGGTTAGCAAGGAATATATTTATGCCCTGCAGCGAATCCGAATTAATACCTATAAACACACACACAATCTAATCCTTTAAACTGTCATCTCTCTTTTTTTTATTAGTACTTCAAAGTATTCTTTGCAAGCAGCATTCCTGAATAGTAGCCCAAGAACATTTGGAATGAAATTACTTTTACTGGCTCTACAGCAAAAAAACAAATGCATTTGTGTAAAACTGCATTTGCAGCTTTCCAAGGAAAATTAAAAACCAATTCATAATGCAAGAGCTACTTTAACCTTAACACTCAGTTTAACCATTAATTTGCTTTCATGCTGCCTATTTCACACCTCTGGGCATGGCACACTTCACTGTAAGAAAAAAGAATAATAATCCACAGAAAAAGAGCTATAGGAACTTACATGTGACTGGTGCTTTAGAACACGATTACCTGCGTGAGAGAAATCATCATTCATAAAACTCATGCCTGGTGGGTCCATCCCAGGAGGAGGAGTGATGGGTGGGGATAGTTGCACTATTTCCCTTTATTATATTAACAAGCACCAGCTGAACTCCCCCTTGTACTTAATTGACAGAGTAAACACAGCAGTGTCAGCAGTCAAAGAGCACAAACCACGTAGTTTTAATGAAAAAAAAGAGCAGCTCCTCAATTCCTAGAGAAGTTAATACTCTTCTGTGTGGAAGTGTTATTGCAGGCTCAGAGTCTGCTGGCCCAGCAGTCCATTTCAAACCCACAAAGTATCTCGAAGAATATAAATAGAAAATCCACTTTATTCCTTGTGCCCTGGGGCCCAGGAAGGGCTGCACAGGTGGAAGGTGTTGTTGCATTATCCATCTCAATCCTGGTCAGGGTGGCTATGTCAACAAAATTGTTGACTACATCTATATAATATATTGACTATATTTATATAATATAGTGAATATATTCATATAATATAGTGAATATATTTCTATAATATATTAGTGAAGTAATGGAGGATGCAGAATGTGAAAGGCACATGCAAAGTAATCCCATTCAGAGTTCATTACAGATCACCTAGATTGTTTTATAATCATGTGGCTATGCCATGTACTGATTCAAGAGGAAAGGTTCTTAAGCCTTTAATCCCTCAGTAGTGACTAGCACTCTAGGTTTTCCATGTCCTAGGTGGGTTTGAATTTTTTATTTTTAAAGGAGCAAGATATTTCTGGTTTCATACATAACATTTCACTCCACATTACCTGCTGCAACTCCTCATTTCTCCAAGAGACGGCTTCCCCAGTCCACAACTGCACATGAGCATAGAGAAACAGGGATGGGAATGGAAAGATAGGCCTTCCCTACCATTATTCCCTAATTATGGATAAACATGGCATATGTCCAGAGTAAAAGTTCATAAAATGGGACTGCACAGTTAATTTCACAAATCACGTATCAGAGATACCTCTTATCACATTACACACAAACTTGGATTAGTTTACTGTTCACTATGGAGATGGAAAAGCCAGTCAGCCCCTGGAGTTGCCTATCTAAATAGAAATACCTGGAGATGGAGGGGAAGGAGCAAGCAGGCATCATACAGAGAAATATTTTTGGCAAAGGTCAGACAGAGAGCAACTAGGTTTTCCCTGACATACTCATTTTAATTACTTCCTCTACATAACTGACTGTCATTCTCCTATATGATCAAAAGACACTTGTTTGTTTATAAATTAGAATTTTTCCTCAGATTTGCAAGACTAGATTGCACTTTAAAGATTGCAACACACCATTGGAGATCAGGTGAGATGGAGCCACTGGCATTTAAAATTTAATTACAGGCTAAAACTGTCATGTAAACAGTGATGAAACCTAAGATAATTCCAGGAAATAGCAATGAAACTCGTTCCATAGCTGAGGTTAAAATAAAACAAGCAATTAAGAGCTGGAAAGGATATTCTGCAAAGGCTTCCAAAGTGTGATGTTTTATTCTGATGCATATTAAACAGAAGACCCTGAGCCACTGACTGGAGCTGAGGTTCAACCACGAGACTTCAGAGCAACAGCTCCAGTCATTTGTGTTTGCCAAGGTAATTACTGGCAGGTAATTCATCAGCCCTACCATACCCCAAAGACCTAATACGTATTCTATATGTCTTTGATCCACAGAATTTATTTCACAACAGCCAGGAGTTGTTCATCAGCAACACAAACATGTGATTCCACTCACTGTGGTAAGAGATGAACATTGCATACACAGTCTGAGCCTAACCTGTTCAGATTAAGAGAATTTGGGGCTGTGAGGAACAAAATGTACAGCTGGTGATGTTTCCACTGCCAAAAGCTCCAACTGAAATACTTCTGAAGAGCTGCATGGAAACAACAATGCTGGAAATTCACAACTAACTCTCACAACACCATATAATCTTTGATAGTTTACACACAATCTGACAGTTTCCAAAGTGCCTTGCTGGCAGGTACTAGAGGATGTGATAGATATCAGTTCCCTCCTTTTTTTAAAGCTCAGTGACATTTGGATTTTACCTGCATCCTCCTTCTTTATGATACAACGGCCAAAGACAGCCAACAGCTGTGTCTTAGTGCTTGCAGACCACATGGAAAAGTGACCCTGGGTAAGCCTGAACCGCTGATGCAATCTGCCCCAGACATACAGGAAACTTAGAAACCCTGTGTGCTGAATACCAGGAGTTCCTGGCCTGGAAGAGGTGGGGATCATCGGAAAGAGAGGTGAAGAGATGGCACTTTTTAATTTTTCCACTAACATGGGACCTGGGCACCAAAACAAGAGGCATTTTGTGAGATGAAGCTGCAAGTGTGATCAACATCGCACACAACAGACAGATCATCACAAGGACTGAAACAGGTCATGGTGTCACCACAAACTTCAGCAAAACAGCAGCAACTCATCAAATGGGAAAAAAATCCAGCATTTCACAGCTCTTCCTGTAGTGTTTGACCCATTGCAGTGATGACAAACGATTGAGATCTCGTCAGCTATCTCATGGTTATCTCAGAGATAGGAAAAGAAGTTTCCTCTTGCACAATACATTGGGGAACCCCACCTGCAGCAGTGCCTGAGGTTCCAACCACCCAACCTCTCATGCTCACAGAAGAAAAAAGAAAGGTACAAAGAAACAGAGTGGAATTTACTGCCACAACAGTTTGTCTCTGCTGTCATCATAAAGGCACTAAAGCAAATATCACTGGACAAGCAGACAGAAAGAAAAAGAGGAGCTACATGTTTAATTTAATAAATTAGCTTGAGACATTTCTGACAATAGAATAAGCTACCAGAAATGCACTAGCACTTGAAGAAAACTTCTACTTCCTAGAGAAATTATATTCTGGTAAAACTTTCTAATTGAAGCAGCAGGGGCAAAAATCTAAGTACTTTTAACATGAAAATGAATTCAATGGCAAAAGTCATGCTGATGGGAAGAGCAAGGTATAGTGATGAGCGGTCAAAGAAGTTTTGTGAATTTTATAAGCTGTAGCACTTTCCTACCAAAAAATCCCCCAAACCAAGCAACCACATATGAAGAAGTGCCAGTGCCATGCCACTCCATGCTCTGACAGAAACAGGTTGTCAGAGTGCAGCAAGAGTAGAGGACCATTGTTTTCTTTTGTTTAGACCAGAACTCAACTCAAGAGCTCTGCTCTGCTGTGATACTGCACAGCAAAATCCAGATAAAGAAAATATCGGGGCAAAAACCATGTGGGCTGCAGCATTCAGGTCTCCAAGAAACAGAATATTTTTCAGATGATTGCTCAGAGAAAATTACTGAACATCTATGGTTTGTCTGTGGTGGCTTCAATTAAAGCAAACAGTTTCCACAGTTTAGGACCTTTTTAAATGGGAGAATAAACTTCACTCCATCCCTCCATGAGTGTCTCCAACAGTGGGACAATGAGTTCAAGGAGGAACTGTCCTCCATGTAACTCCCTGTATTAAATACAAGGGGTTTTCCTTTCTGGGCTGGTTTTCCTTTGCTCTTTAGGTTCGTAGACACCCTCCTGATCAGCAGAAACCCAGAGTCTTTCCAACAGACAAGGAAGGAAAGGTTGCACTGTGCTGGATCTTACTCATTCTCTTGGGACTCTTATTTAAATGCTAAAGAAGATTAAGGGATCTTCTCTTTGGCATTCCAGGGCTCCCCAGCACCCTGTCACATGGCCTGACAGCACTGTGCAGGAGCTATTATTCCACAGTCATTTTCAATTTTCTCCCACTCTAGTTCAATCCCGTTAATTCGTATTCATGAATTTATTTTGAAGCTAAAATGTGTATTGCATTCCACTTGCAGACACACAATTTCATTTACTTCCTTTAAGACTCCTTAAACAGCAGACCCAAATCAGTTTTGTATTTTACCTGCTGTTCAGCAGTGACCTCAATTTTTGATTTTGTGGCATCAGCAAATTCAATTGGTTTATTTCCCACATCTAGGTCGTCGATGTTGGCTGGAAACAGAAAAGGTCAGAGCACTGACCTCCACGAAACTCTCAGTGCCAGCCAAATATGACTTCTCCATTTTCTCTTGTGTAACTGGGTTTTATCCATTTATATCAACTATCTCCAGTGTCTGCACTTTGCATTGAAAAGCAGCTTGACAACTAAAGCTGTCTCTCTTTTTCTTTTTAGCTGGCGTCATGACTGGCACATTAGAGATTTTCTTTTGTTACCTTTTTGCATTACACCATTTTTCCATTCCCATCCACTCCCCACACCCCCAGTCACCAGAGTTTCTGCAGGTACAAAGCTTAAGAGCAGCCTCACGATTTCCACTTCTATTGAGTACATTACTTTTTATCTAAAAACATGGCTCAAGAAACACCAAGTTGTACATTTATTTGGGCTTCAATCATAATACAACCTTTGCTAAAGCATTAATTCCTAAATAATTTTTAATTTGGTTAATTCAGAGACAAATCTTTCTCATTCTGAAATTCCAGAGTAAAACAGAGGCATTACACACACTACAGGGAAGATGGCTGGAGGTCCCAACACGCCACTAAGGAAGGTCTAGCTGAAGATGGATTTGAAAAACAAACAAACAAACAAACAAAATTTTAGCCACTAAGTTGTCCAATTTAAATTTTTCCTTTCTGAAGAATTCAGTAGAGCAAACAAAAGAAACCTGGCTACAAGATTTTCATTGATTAACCACCAGTTGATAGGTTATATACTCCAACATTGCTAGCTCGCTGTTCACTCATTATTTCAACAAAGCATTGCAAGTTGGTGTTTTTTCTACCCTTTTTTTATCAACATAAAAAGAAGAAGAAGAAGAAAAAAAAAAGATTAATAGATCTTTTCCAAAAACAAAACCAAAAAAATGACCATTCAGCCTTGGACAGTTTCTAGTAAATTGATCTTGCAGACAGAGTACCTGTAGCAGTGTTTCCCACAGCTACATTTATCTAACTTTTAAGCAAGCTGAATAGGTGGAGAAAAACTAGAAATAGAATTTCTGAGGCTATTTAATTAAATTTTAGTTTAAAAATAGGGTCATAGATGCCAGTAAGCAATATTTTGTACTGATGTAGTCATGGAAAAGACAGTTCTGAAGCTGTTATACTGAAGTCACGTCCGGGGCATCCTAATTCCAATCAAAAAGCAAAACAAAAAGAAATAGATTGACAAACAAACATTAAGAAAAAAAGGCAAAAAAGAATAAAAGCCACCTATGTTAATAAATATATACTAATATATTTATAAAAGCTGCCATGAATCACATTTTCATCACTGTCTGTGTACCTCAAAATGATCATATCAGTAGAAGAAAAGGGGAGAGGAATAAATCTGAAACTCACCAAGTTTGACTACAAAGAGATTGATTTTGATTTAAACAGCCTGCAGGCTGCATGACTTTCTAAAACTGGGGTTGCCACGAGTCAGATATTTATTTCCCACCCAAAAAAAACCAAAAACAAATATGGATATGACTACTTTGGACCTTAAGTTTTCTAACTCCTGCATGTCCAGTGATCACCTGGGTTCTATCTCAAGACAGATCAACTGAATATTCCAAGGGCATTTTCTGAAACACGTTGTTAGGTAGAATGGGTTGCAACATTAAAAGAATTAAGAAATTCTTCAAAGCCTCGCTCAATGAACTTGCTGATTTGTGAACTGCAGGCAGGTATTTTGCTGAGTTCAGCTAAACAAAGGAGCAAATTAGGGCATCTGCATGCCAAGAGCCTGGTCACTGCTGCAAGAATTTCATTTATTCCAAGCACTGGAGCCAAAGCTGATCACTCCCCAGTAAAAGCAGCCACTTCACAAAATCTTCGTGGCAGTACCGCTGTTAAAGCTGTGGTCTGTAGATTATTCCCCCTGTTTTCACGTGCTTTTCCATATGTTTTCCTTTGCAGCTAGCCCACTTGGCAGCGTGCTGCTTGTTGGCAATGTGCAATAACACGAGAGAAGCGGTGGATTGGTGTAAATGATAAAAGCAGGACGTGTGGAGGAGGGCAGAGCAGCTGGGCAGAGACAGCAGAACGCAGGGATGGAGGGAGCTGTCAAAGGGGCACTGGAAAATGCCCACCCTGTTAACCAGGACTGAAACCCCCCCGCACTGGGCAGCTCCACTGCCAAAACCAAGGAGCAGCTTGGCTCAGGAAGGGACACAGGCCCTGCAGGGTTGGGCAGGGCTCCTCTTCAGGCAATGCAAGATGACTTTTAAGTGCAGATGGCAGCAAGATACAGTCAGGGCCACCAGACTGAATGTGCATCCCTAGCAAACTGCAGAGACAACCTCTCAAATGAGACTTCTTGATGATCTTTTATTTACACCTTTTTCTAGTCGTCTACATTCCTAAACCTTACTGGGAAATGTTTTCAGCTCCTTTATTCATTTACAGATGAGACACACAAGCTAGGACAGAGGTCCCATTGAACCCAGTCTTTCTCTTCCTATAAATGAGGTGATAAATGATTCTGAATATTACACAGAGATCACAGAGCACGTTTTTCACTCATAAAAATTCCAAATAAGGCAATGAAGGAATCTGGCTCAGTTTAAGTTACCTTAACACAGATTCCTTTTGCTGTTTTAGTCCCCAAGCACTTTTGGAATAGGACATCTTTTAAGTAGCTTTCCATGCAAATCTGAAACCTTTTCAATTTATAATAGCAAAGTTCACTGCATCCCAGAAGAATGCTTTTTTCTATCAAGGAATTGTTTGACTATACAAGCGACAGCAGCAGGCATTTGAAAACAATTACATACAGATTTTAGCTTAATTGTCATGCAGAATCACTAGCCAATTATTTATTTAACATAAGCATTAAGAAATTTTATTCTATTCTCTCTCAAAAAATATGTGAGTGTTGCAGAAGAGTTTTAAAGGAACACTCCAAGGTATAGAAAGAAACATAAACACTGCCAGGAAACAGGTAAAGGTGGAGGAAATTTAGGGCACAAAGTCTTATCTAATGAAATGCAAGAATAAAGTTACTGCAGTCTTCACTCAGACAGGGAGAAGATGCCAACATTATCACAAAAGCAGCTCTAGAACTGAATCTTCTATCACCCATCAAAAGATGAGCTCCATTCCTTGGGTAGTTTGTGAGAATTTCTAACTGAAACAAAGGCAAGTTCACCTGAACCTCAGCAGGGGCAGCAGAATTTGGAGTGCATGTGCCAGCTTCAGCGATGGAAGAAAAGATCCAAGGCAGTGGACATTAAAGACTGTTAGAAGGTGCTGTGCTGTGAGGTTTTGGGGCTGCAAATGTGCTTTATCATTCTACCTTGTATAATTATCCAGGTAGGATCTTGTCACACGATTAGACAACAGAGTTATCAGCAGTAAAACATTTCTATTACTGTGCCTTAGACTGAATTATGACTGACTGATGTAGAACAGGAAATAAATCCCATAATTTCTTGAATGTATTCGTCCTGCCATCACTGGTGGTTTGCTTAAACAACACACAAGTTTATGCACCATCACACCAGGATGGACTGTTTCCCCAGGGACAATTTACCAGAGCTTGCACGAAACCTTCTGACTTCAGGGCACTGGCCTGTGCTACAGTTTTGGCCCTCCTATGACAAGGAATAATTCTTTGTGCATTCAGAGCAGATCTCTTGTATTCCACTCTCAAAAAGGAAATTAATCCCTTTTGATGGATTTGCATCTAAGAATTCCTGCTTAACCATGGTTGTTGGAATAAAACAAAAACAAACAAACAAAACCACACAAAACAAATCGACAAACCCCAATAAAACCCTTCTCAAACTTCTAAGAGGCTCAATATCTGTTCTAGCTAAATTCTGCACAAGAATAAGAAAAATCTCATAAGGGGGTTGAGCTCACACCTCTTCAAGTCACTGGGAATTTTCTTAGTGACATGAATGGAAGAAAGATCAGGCCCAGGGAGCACAGCAGGGCAGCCAGCTGGCCATGAGGTATTGACTGAGAGCTCTGTGCCCTGTTTTGAAATGGTATGTTTGACCCTCAGGCTAAAGAGGCTGGCACAGATGATCTGCACTGAACAGAACACCACCAGCTCAGGTATTCACTGAAGGAGTCACATCATTTAGTATTTTTCTTTCTTCTCATGTACAGACCACGTAGGAATCTCAGTTTCACTATGGAAATGTTTTTAGCCCTAAAGGCTTGAAGACCAGAAGCCGTGGCAGTAACAAACCTGAGGCTCGTCCCTTTTTGCAGATCAGTGTTGGCACTTTCAATTATTTAAGAAAAACACCATGAAAAATTCAGTAAATCTTTTAACCTTTGATTTCACCTACTAAATATAGGAAAGCATTAAAGTAGAACTATGTGTTAGTGAGTGATGACAGTTATGCAAGCCCCTCAACTCAGATTGAAAAAAATCAGAAAAGTTATTTTGGTCAATAGGAAGTTAGACTATTCCTCACTTTGGAACATGACTATTGTGCAAGTGTTATAGCTGTGAATGCCTAAACAAACTACTCCAAGTGTTACGCTAATTTTGACTTCAGGAAGAACTATTTTGACTACAGGTATATAAGGCATATCCATACGAAAACACAGTGCCTGGATGACAAACACTTCCTATGCAACCCTGCAAAGATTTTGTGATATGAAGTCTAAAACAAAATTACAGCCATTAACTGAATGGGGCCATAATTTCAGTTTACATCAAGCGTTTCACACTGTAGCAAAAGTCTAACTACTTTGGAAGCAACAAAACCCACACTGCACTAACCAAGAGAAAAAAGAACACACAAAAATTAAAGTGAAAGAGTTAAACATAGCATGAAAAAGCCTCATTGCAGGGAGATAACAACAAACTCAACTTTTCAAAATCCCCTAGTGGGGGATTGGAGACATCTTTAAGAACAAATTTTTTCATTCTAAAACGCCTTTAAAAATAAAATTGGTGGGTGGTTTTTTCTCACTTGGAAAAAAACTAACCTGAGAAAAAACTGTTTCATAAAAAGTGAAACACTGTCGTGAAAGATGGCACAGGAATCATACATCTTGGTATCATAGTCCTTTAGCAGAAATACAGCTGATCACTACAGAAAAAAGGTCTCTTTTTCACTTGTAAATTGGCTCAAGGGGTGAATCAAACTTGCCCAGAGGAGAGACAACAGAAGCAGAAAAGAGAATCAGACACGGTCATTAAGTTGGACTCTACAGCATCACTCCAGACTGGGACAGTCACATGAAGAGCAGGGAGAAAATTCTGCCCCTTGTGCCCTCACGTAACATTCGCAGCACTTGAGAGCCACTGCCAGGTAATTGAACTGAGAGACAGATTCCCTCCTGTGAGGACAAAAACGGGGAAAGAAGTGAATTTGTTTGCAGACATCTACTGCTCCTATGCTGTGCAAGTCTTCCTGTCATTAAAAGCTCAGTAGTCTAGTTTATCTTCCAAAACTTAGCATCCTCTTACTGTTTTGGGGAGGTTCACTCTAGAAAACTGTGTGAACAGAAACATCAAAAAGTACTAAACCATTTGGGGTCCCATCACTCCATAAAAATGCAGTGATAAAGGTGAAAGCGACTGTTACAAGAAAAAGAAAAGGCTCAGCTCATGTGACCTAAATCAAATCAGGATCCAAGTGACTTATTGATTTATTAACAACATTTAATTAACTGGGAAGCAGAGAACTATATATCCAGAATCAATATCAAAATATGACACATAAACCACAGCAAAAAGCAGGAGCCTCTTTATGCTGCTTTCAGAAAGTCTGTGACTAAGAAGAGCATTGGATACATCACTTTGTGAGGGACCTCAAGAGGTACCAAGCGCTCAGAGAAGGGTCAGCTGTTGGGTCAGACCATGTTGTTCAGGGCTTGACCTAAACAAGTCTAAACCCTCCAAGGCTGTAGACTGCACAAACACTCTGTGTAAATGCTCCACCTCACTCTCCTTGAGGGGAGAAGAGCTTTTTCTCATATCTGAACCACTCATTTCAAATTCTGCCCATCTCTCACCCTCCTCATGTGCTGCTGTGAAGACCCTGGCTCCATCTCCTTGAAAACCTCCCCATCCGTATGGGCAGGATGCTCTCGGGTCCTCCCTCGGTCATTTCTTATCCAGGCTGAAAAAGCCCAGATGTCCATCCTGATTCGCCACCCCATCCATTTTCCTTCTATTTCTTTCACAATTCTTCAGAGAAAAATAATTCTGTTACGACTTAGACAGTGACACACTAAATCAGGGGTGCAGGAAACACTGTCAGGATGTTTTCCCTTACTGAAGACTGTGAGATACAGAAGCAGCCACAGCTACCCAGGTTATATAGAGATGAACATATTACACAAGACAAACTGAAAAAGCCTCTCCCAGAAACAAAGAATCCAGGCTTTCTAGTGGGTTAGATGGAGAGCTGAAATGGAGCAACAAGATTACGAAACAGAAGGCTTTCACTGCCAGCAAGAACCCTTACTAATGATACAGTCATACCCCAATGACTAGTCAAAACTAAAGTTATCTGACTCTTAAGAGAGCATCAGGCCCTAAGTTACCACCAGCTCTGGTCTCTAGTTGCCCTCTCCACAGATGACACTCCCAATGGAGCTGTGTATTTTCAAACCAAAATGCATTTAGATACCCTTGACACTCACCTAAAGCGCACTGAGAAGGTGTAGGGCTTCTGTCTGCACCCCTGGAGTGAGCTACAGAGAGAGCAAGCAGCGGGTTGTTAGAGCCAGGCAATCTTACTCCAGTCATTTTTGGAAAGTCTGATCAGACCTTGGGCATAACATGCTTGTGCAAGTCCTCTATGGTCAACAGAGGAGCATAGGAATGGCAGAAAAAAGAGTAACCTCTACAAAGAAAAGATGCCACTTCCAGTGAGGGCTTGGTGCTGTTCAGAAGTGAAAGACTGCCGGGTCTTACGGAGCCCAGGTACCATGGGCAAGCAAATCACTCAGTCATGCACCCAAATTCCCCGGCACATCATGCTGTTACACAGAGGCAGTCATCTTCCACGTGCCCTGCCTCGACAAGACTGCAAATTCCATCTTTTAAAAAGCAGGGATTGTGCCGTTAATTTTCAGCAGCAGAAGACTCGGAAATCCCTCTGGCTCTGACCTGCCGTAACACAGGCCACATACCAAACACCTGTGGTTCAGAAACAAGCTCTGTAAAGCATGCTTAGCATCCCAGAGAAATCCCAGGGTGGGTGGCACTACATTCTGAGTAGTCTCTCCTCTGAATGACCTGGACAGAAAATGCCAAGTGAATTTTCAAGTCTTTACAGGGACGCAGTGAACTCCTCTCACCGGGGAAGACTTTACAGACTAAAGACCTTAACTTCTGTCTGTAAACATAAGACAAAGCAAAGGTCCAGGAGTCAGAAATACAGCCAAGCTGTCTGCAAGTTCACACTTGCAAGGCAGAAGTACTGACCTTAAAGCTAACAGGTGGAGAAATTTTGTGTCTTACAGTAGCTTTCACATAATGCCAGTGATTACGTAAAACAAGTCCCACCTCAAACAGAAGAGGAAGTATTTGAGACAGGGCTGTTATCTGACTGAGTATTCCCTTTGCTAATTGATATACAGGATGGATGTTCTGCTCCTGGCACTTGTCCAATCCAAGCAGCATGAATTGTCCTTCCATCACACAGCACTGCAGGGATCAAACCAAACCGTGTCAGCATGTCATGTCTCTCCCGAACACAGTTTCCAGCTCTACAAAACAAATGACTGCTACAAGATGACAAACGTACCAGGTGAAGTATTAAAATGAGCAGCTACTTTGTGTGTGCAGGAATATTTTAAAAAAATTGGGAAAATAAAGAAAGGAGAACACTGAACAAAGTGTCCACCACACTCTGAATTGAGAGTGAAAAATAAGCGTGCCCAAAACTCAGCAGTCCACTAAAAGTCTAAAAATGAGATGCCAGTGGAACCTGAATAATGAGCACAGTGCACTGACCACCTTAAAATTCTGGGGTTTAACATCAGTGCTCATTCTTAGCACTATTGGAAACATTATTAGTGTTTTCATACAAGCAAGACAGGCAAATGTACATTTCCCACCTGCACACACCAGATATAAAGTCCAACACTGATTTGATATGATTTGAGTTTATTTTCTTTTATTTAGAGAAATTTAGTATCTTTGTACTATGGTATTGCCCTTGGGCCCTCAAAATGGGAAGCTACCATTTACAGAGACACAAATTCATCAGACTTAGGATGCAGAACAACTTCCATGTACATAGCTTAGAAAGCATCCCCAGGAAAAAGAAAAAGAAAAAAGCCAGATTCTTCAAGTCATCAGACAAGCTTCAAAAGTAAAGACAGCTGCCAACTCAGTCCTGAGAAAATGAGCATCATATTAAAATCTCTCTGCCCACTCTTACCTCAGCAGCTGATTCCCATTCCTACAGATGGCCTGCCTGCTCTGAAAGCTTTCCTGCAGCACCTTCTGCCAAAAACCGTGTTTGGAATCTCAGCAAGTGGGGGAAAAAAAAAAAAATTACCACAACTTGTGTTCAGATTTTGTAGATCACAGTGTGAAGCCTACCCAAAAGCACCACCCAAATAAATGAAATCTCGGCTGCATTTACCTGGCTCTGATAATACAGCATGTACTGGAAAAGAGGGAAGGGAGTCCTGGGCAGCATCAGGCCCAGCACGACCAGCTGGCAAGGAAGTGGAATGCCCCACTCTGCTCTGGGACAGCGTGACCTGCAACACCGGGAGTCACAATATAAAAAAAGATATCAGGACACCAGAGAGTGTCCAAAGGAGGCAACGAGGATGGGGAAAGGCCTTGATTTGATGCCGTGTGAGGACACTGAGGGCACTTGGTGTGTTCAGCTGGAGGAGACCGAAATGCAAAGATTTTTTGGTGTTACGTCATCAAGTCACAGTTCACGTGGATTCTACAAGAGAAAACACAACAAAGACGATGTGTGAGCACAGAAACGAGCAGATTCTCACACACAAGATTCACCAGACAGTGGAAATCACCTTCAGGGAACTGAAATAAGTTTTATTCTCAGATGGAAACAGAGCAGCCCCAACGCTGAAATAGATTTTCAGAGCAGAAATTATAATCGAAGTGCTGCAACTCCAGCTACTTCAAAGCAACCAGAGATTCACAGCAGCATACAGAGCTCTTGATCCACCCCGCCCCTCCTTTCTGCAACATTTTAAAGAGGAAAATTACTTCTGCAAAAATTAAACTGATCTCTCTCTCCCTTTCCTTAGAAGATTGATTCAATTAAATCATTCAAAGAATGATATGCAACTGTTAAGTGAAGCACAACTGACTAACTCAAGGTTTAAGGACATCATCTATTATTAACCAAGTGTTTTAAAGCACGTTTTACAGGCATGGCCACAGCTGGAATTTAGAGCAGAGCTTTGCTAAACTGCTCTGTGAGCATGTAATCTTTTGTTGGATTGCTGCAGAAGAGTTATGTATAATCTCTCCTTTGGGGTAGGAGTAGTGGGGAAGAAGGGACTAAAGAACAGGAGTTGCACATGAAAAATATCTATAAAATATAATGTCAAAGGCAACAGATGCTTAAAAACATCAGATTCTTGCAGAAATTTAAGCAGCAGGCAGACATTACACTGCTTTTTCTCCTACTGAACAGAGATTTCTTGGAAAGCTGCATCTGACTAATTTTAGAAGGTAAAAACTCATATGGAAAAGGAAAAGGTTTTGATTTTTTGTTCTTGAAACTCTATAGCACGAGCACTGCAAGTCATGACAAAATTCTGGCCCTATTTACTTTATAAGCTTTACCACCGACTTTTGTGTGGAGGGGGGCAAGGCAGAAGGAAAGGGAAATGGTGGCTGTTCAATCACTTCATTCAAATGTCAGCAATCTACTGTGTGTTTCGATGTAGAGTGTTCTCTGGGCAGTACATCTGGTTTTTCCCTGTGGCAGGAAGCTTGCAGCTTCTCTAGAAGCCTGCAGAAGCAGCCAATGCTAAATGGCACATGACTGGAGACAGCACAGCTCAATGCAGTGTCTTCCAGTTGCAAGTCACATCCTCAGGTTGCCTTGGTTGAATTCACCCCATGAAGATCACAGGTTGAATTTTATGGATATAAATCATCTATTCTGATGTGCATACCTAGGACCTTGTTCTTTGACTGCCCACTCAAGTTTTAAAAACATGACACTTCATCAGAGTCACCCACTTGTTTGCTGCAGTAGAAAGCAAAGACCAAATCAAATCTGAAAGTTTTGGCTCCTTGCCATTACAAATACTAAGATCAGCATGCAAGAACAGCTAAGTAGATAAGACACCATGTGCCTCTCTCATGGCAACTTTAATATTCAGACATCAAAACAGCAGCAAAAATCACTGACAGGCAATCAGCAAAACCCAGAGCAGTGATGAAACAATTTTCCACTTTCATGCTATACCACTTAGACATTCCGATCTGTTTCAAAGTTTTATAGGTGCTGGAAAAGTTGAAGACACAGCTGATGCCCTTCTAATGCTGCCTGTCACGTTTCTGTAGCCTAGAAGATAAAGACAACTATTCTCTGATCCCAAATTTCCAAAGAACATTCAAGATGGAAGTACAAGTCTGGCAAAAAAAAAAAAAATAAAATTCTGGGTTGTGTTTCTTACAACCAAATTGTCCCAAACCCTTCTCCACAGAAGCAATGGCCAGGACAGAGATCCAGTCCTCTTCCTAAACCTTTGAACTGAAGGTTCAAAGAGAGGCAGCTCCTTCTTCAGCAGTGCCAGGCAGTCAGTCACAATTGTTCCTATAACCATGGCTACACACTTGCCTTTGGAAGGTACTACCAGCAAGGGGTACAGAACAGAATTTACCATCCTGTGTGCTTGTGTTTCTCTGGCAGAGCCCAGCCACGTCCACCACCTGTGAGGGGAGATTAAAGGGAGTAGTTCTGATACGGTCTGTCCTAATGTGAGACAACAACAGCGAGGCTTAAGCAAGGCTGTCCTACTGTGCATCCAGCAAAAGCACAGCTCTCTTTGACAGCTCCCACCAGCAGAATGCTGCTGTGTCTATCACACACGCTGTCCTCGTGCAAAGAAGTTTCCTAAGATGCACCCACAGCAACAAAATTTAGAGGCAGCAGAAATCGATGTTCCCTCTGGTCTCGGTGCTGGCCCAGGAAGAGGTTCTCCATTAAGAATCCTTTCAACCACTGTGACAATGAAATCCTCTTTCAGCTGAATTACGACTGGGTGATAAAAACACACTTTCTTGGTAACCGATGAGCAGGAAGAACTATTTCAAAACCAGCTAGGAAGGAAAATCAACCAGGCAATAAAAAAAAAACAACAAAACAAACACATTTCTACTGCAAAAGGGGAGACTGTTAATATTAATGCCTTCTTTGGTGCTATTATTTAACATTTTTTTATGTGGGAGCACTTAAAAACCTCAGGCCTGAATGAGGTTGCCATTAAAATAAAAGTATGCTGCTCCCTCCCTCCTGTTGTTAAACACCGCACAACTGTTGTTAAACACTTTAGGAAACACTGCTATGGAGACATTTCTTCCAAACAGTCTTTTTAGATAAATTCAGATTGAGAGGCAAAAAAACATTCTATCAAAAATGCTTGTAAATGTTAAATATTTTTTGATGGACTGCATTAAACGTGTGTACCAGGTGAACTGGCTTTGGTATTTCCTCTCTCTTCCGTACATGTCTTTTTTTATTAAAGATTTTAACCAAAAACATATTCTGTGTCAGATATCCAAACCACAACTTGTATAAGGATTAATACATGGGTCAGCCTTTAATCCATGTGCCCAGGTATGTTTGAGCAAGTGGTTGCTTTCATGGAAAGTAATACAGAGCTACCTGTGACGTAACAGCTCCTTCCTTATTTTGTTCTGAACACTGAACACACTTTTGCACACAGCTTTTTTTCCTCTTTGAAGAGTTAAGAGTCATTACCAACCTTTAATGGCACAAGGTCCAGTAGAATTTCTCAGGAGTTAATGGTCTTCATTGATTTATCATTAAAATTAAATTAGGATATACCATTTTGAGTCTCCTATAGCTTGACTAGTTAAGCAGAAGGCCAGCTCTCAAAGAGAACACAGTTAGCTTTGCAAGCATTTCCCTTCTGGGAAGATTTTCCTACAAGCTCCATGCATAACTGAATCTTAGTTTAAGCATCCATTATTCAGCCAGCGTTCCTCTGCTCATCTCCACTATAGAGACTGTAATGAGGATTACATGAGATTAACATATTCCTCCTCTGCTCCTGATTAATATCATTTTGACTGAGTCTTCTTAGCAATTAAATTGGAAAAAAAGTCTTTGAGGAGCAAGGCCCTCAAGGTTTGAAGTCTATCAAGCTGTTGTGCTGCATCCTTGCCACCTTGTCTAACATTTCGTGCCTTGCACTCCACAGAGAAGAGCTTGTTGCTGGACTGCATTAAGCTGAACCAGCAAGTGCCTTTCTTCAAGTGTCAAAGGCACAGAGAGAGGTGCACAAGGGAAAACAGAAGCACTGCTGGAAAGGTCAAATGACACAGAACATTTGCAGGGACTATAGAGCAAGGAAGATATTACTTGCTCTGTCAAGCAGACACTGCTCACAGAAGTTTGTTTTGTTTCAACATCATTGTAGTTGCACGTTGCAATTGTGAACTGTACAAATATTGTCAGATAAAGTGATTTAAACAATAAAGCTTTATCTCCTATTCAACATCCATCAGTTATTTCTGGATCTCAACCTTTTAATCAAGGATGAGTGTGTAAATCTGCTTCTATTTTCTGCTAGTAGGAAGTGATTTATAGGACAATTCAGACTGGAGATCTCCAGTCCAAACTCCTGCTGAGGCCATGGTCACTATAGCATCAGATCAGGTGGCTCAGGGCTTTCCTAATTTTCGTCTGGAGACTGCACAAATCCTCTGGGCAACTGTTCCAACACCTTTTTGTCCTCCTGGGGAAAAACTTCCTCTTATATCCTCTCTGAACCTTTTGTTTCAAGTCGAATCCATTGCCTCTCCTGTCTCCACAGGCACCGCTGTGAAGCCTGGCTCCACCTTTTCTATAGTTTCCACACAGGTAGGAGACCATATGGAGATATATGGGCTGCCACTGTGTGGACCCCAAAATCAGCCCTCCCTATGCTTACCAAGTCCCACAGGAGAATCGCTCCCGGCACTTCAGCGGCTGTCTGCTGAACTCCTTCCAGGAGTGATACTGAGTTACACTGCTGCACAAAGCTGTGAAGAAACAACTGCAGGTCGAGAGATGCACTTGAGTTTAGACAGACTGGAAGCACTTCAGGGATTTAATAGGAAAAAAAGAAATCAAATTACAAGGAAAATTTCAGTCCCCTGTACTTATTCTATGCAAGTGGCTTAATGTGTTTAATGATCAGATCTCAGAGATGATACATGGTGATGTATTTGTCATTGTCAGTCCTACAGCTGCTCCCTGTGAGGCGAACAGAGAGTAGGAAGGAGGGAGGATGCAAAGGGAAGGGAGAAAGCAAGTGCTATCAGTCACATGCAGTGTGGCTCAGGGATGAATCTGATGCTGATTCATGACTGGACTAATGCAGTATTATTGTTTTCAGTGCCCCAACCCCGTGCACTTGTGGGCTCTGAATGTTATGCTCCATATTTCCTCTATTCTCTGAAATAAAGCTCTCAGCCTTTAATGTTGCTTAGAAAGACCTCAGCAAAACCAGAAGTAATTGTGCAAAGTTGTTGTGGTCTCAGAACCACACACAGCAGTGGGCAATAACCTTCTTTCCCCCCAGCAATGTTGTCAGAGAAGTCCTGAAGATGGATGTCTTTAACAGAAGATTGACCCACTGGTGATAGCCATGAACATGGACCGAGGGGGAAGGCAGGCCCCTGTTTCAGGCCCCAGGAGTAAAAACGAGCACAGTTTTTACTTGGGCCAGTCAAACATTAGTGTCTTATTAAAACCTTGAGCAACGCTGAATTTCTGCAAATAAATAAAAGCCATTTGATAAAAAGTCTCTTTGGGTGTGACCAGATATAACCAGAATTGAAATTCATCCTAAATCCTGAAAAATCGGGTAGTTGGTTCAAGTGTTTTGCCTAACCACACAAGCTCAGACTTTGATATGAACAGTGCTGGAAAAGGTGAAACAGAGGGGAGAAAAGTATAAGGATTCCTAGCCTCTAATCACTTATCGGATGCTCTCTTGGAATAAAAATAAACTTTTTCTCACATGTGACCATTCCATACTCAGAACAACTACCTGAAGTAGTCCCTAAATAAACATAACAGCCTCACACAAGCAATCTAGACATCAAATGTAAACTTTAACAAGCAATGAGTTAAAACTTCATCAGTGGAGCAGCTGAAACATCACATCATTATTTCATTTCCTCCCTAGCACAACAGGAATGGCTACTGGGGAACATTAGGGGAGGAATAAGCAGAGAAAAACTGAAGAGAAAAAAATTTGAAAAATTACTCCCTTTGGGGAGTAATTTGAAACAGCTCTTTTAAAAGCAAAATAGCAGGGGGGAAAACACTATAGGCAGTAATTACAGATCACAATGGGATGTTCTTTCTTAGTTCTCATAGAATAAGCCTGAATGTAAATAGTTTCCATTCCTGAGCAGAGCTTCCATTCTGAAGGATTAATGCAAAAGGGAAGATTGTCATCACTTGTTCTAAAAGGTAAACTTTAATAGGTTAAACAAGTAGGGCAAAATGTAAATATATATATATATATATATATATATATATGGACAAAACCCACTAAGACAAATTTGCTGAAAGGCAGCTCACAATTTCCCAGATAATTAGTTGCATTAATTTAATTAATTCAAACTTTACTAGAGAGAACAAAAAGAGCAGTTTTATAACAAAATAACAAGTCCCACTGACAGGCTGTATTTCCAGGAATTTTGTTGCAGTTTAAAGCAACGTGCCTTAGGAAAATGGACAGAATACTAGAGTCAGTCACATCTTTTAACATCCATGTTCAACTAACTTAAAGCAGAGAAAGGGAGAAAAAAAATCTTTTGCCTTCACAGAACGGTATCTGTGAACAAACCAGACACGCAGCAGGCAGTTGTCTGCCTGACTTGTGTCACTCTGCAGACTGACCTGCTGCAGGTGACACCTCCTCTGGCTGGTAACTGCAGAGAGCTGGGGCTTCAGCCAGACACCTACCAAACACATGCCGTTCCTGGAGGTGTTCTGAGTGCACTGCTGTCTTGCTTTCACACTTGTTAACAAAGCCAAGGCGGCAGAACATCCAGCCTGGGGATACTGTGCACCCGGGAGACAGCATATTATGCTTAAAAAGAGAAAATCTCACTCAGGATACAGTGAGACTGCAGACCTTTACTTCCTTTATCTCGAAGACTCCAAGTTCAGTCCAGCAGCCAGGTATTACAGTCCCCCTGAAGGCTGCAGATGCTGGAAGTAGGACTACCTCACATCACCAAAATAGTCAATAACACTTGTAAGGTACCAGTGAATTTGAGTATGAAGAGTTATTTAACGTACTTACTTCTCAAGGGGAGTAAAATGTGGGATAATGGATATTTTGCAAGTCCTCTCAGCCCCTCCCATACACTACCCAGTTATTTGATATGTCTAGAAAGAAGTACATGTCAAAAAGAACTCCAAGAACAAAACAAAAACCACAGGGCAAATTCCCTCCTCCTTTACTATCATTTACACCTTTTCACAGTAAATGTGTCCTGCATGACCATGTAATTCTGCAGTGTTTGGATACAACTATAAATCAGATTACATTTACTGCTGAGAATGAGAAAGGCAGAGAAGAAGTGAGCACTTAGATAGAGAAGAAGCCATCCATTTTAATAATAAAGGCAATTACTCCAAATTTTCTAAGAACAACAATACACAACACCTTCAGCAGAATACCTTCTGTTCAGGTACTCCATTGACTTATGTCCTACTTAATAGTAACAGCAAATACTTTGCTTAGTGAAGTATGCCCCAGCAGCATGTGAGATTTCTGCATTCATCTTATTCACATTTTATTAAGATGATTGCCTAATCTGCCTCTTGAATAATGGCAGCACATCACAACCGACATGGAAGACCAGTCTTTGAAATAACAAGGCTTTGGAATATTTTTTAGCTTCAATTTACTTTTCTGCATGTAAAGACAATTTAAGGGAAGTACAATATAGATAGGAACTTACAAAATGTCTAATAATTGGTTGGAATTTCCTCATTTTCTAGCAAGAAATTATAAATTAATTTTAATTGAACACATGCCTACAGCAAATTAAACTTTTTAATTATTCTTGAATAATGTTTTGTTTCAGGGGTAAGTATCTTACAACTAATGAAATAAAACCCAAAAACCATAGCACTGGACAAAAGCTTATTATCAGTAGAGCTGGGCTTTGAGCATGGTACAATCTTCCACATCAATTGCCTCGGTGTTTTTGACAGAAAAACATGAAAGGTTTTTGACATCAGCACCCTCTAATATCAGGACTGAGCCACCCTCTGGATACGACTCGCAGGGTTACTCAGATTGCACCCATTTCTTGCAGCTGCTTTGAAATCTGTGTGAGAAATCATCCCGCAAGAGATGCCCTTTGGTTTGGGATCAGACTTTAAGCTTTTCATCCCAATTAAAACATGTGCAGAAAGCAAACCAACCTGCTGCTCTTAACTGGGTGGCCTGCACCACACTCAGCAGACAGAGGGATGAACTTGATAATTTAGTTGCACACCATGTCCTGTACAACCAACAGAGAATAGAGACTGTTGATCTTTGCCAGCCTGGGCCTGATTTAAATTGATGGCCTAGAGCTGACAGACTATGCATCTATTAACATATTTCATGGTGCAGAGAAGTGGTTACATATGCATGTGACAGTAAATGACTCTAATTTGATGAAGGCACCTTCTTCCCCCCTGCTGGTGTTGATTCCTTCAACTATGCAGAACAAATTCTGTTTCCTGCTTATGAAAGATGATATATAAAATAACAGAAGAAAGAATAAAAAAATCACATTGGCATGGAATCTCAACTCACTGCAGGGTGCTCTACAGTCACAAATCCTACCAGCAAAGTGAGAGGACGGGCTTTTCAACACCTTCAGTCTGGGAGACAGAACCTGCAAAAACCCAAGAACTGGAACTTAGAGTGAGGAGGGCAATGGAAGATGGGCAAAGTCCTCCACTCTCCACCAAAATTCTAATCCACACAACGAGGGAAAGAGTGGAGAGATCATTTCCTGGCTTCCCCAAAGCTCTGCACACTAAGAAGCAGCAAGGTGGGGAGAACACTCAAATCCCACCAGCCAAGCTGAACGCTGCTCCAGTCCATTCCCTACTGAATCATGCCCATACAGGCCTCTCAATTGAATGATTACAGGAGTGCCAATGGGCTGTGCACTTGCAGGGCTGTATTCCAGCTCTGCTTCATCAAGTTTTACAATGTAGAAATAAAAAATTCAGTGCTGCTGAAGGCAGAAGCATTTCTCTTCTGTACGTGCACCAGACATAGCCAAGGATGGCTGAGGTTTAAAATCTACACGGGATGGATTTCTAGGAAACTGGCCAAAATCTAACACAACGAGGCCACGTGGATCTCCTAAACAGACTTCCAGCAAAATTCTTGCTTTTGAGTGTTTGCAGCTGATACTACAATTATGTGGCTACCATGGAACTACTGTTTATCCAGATCCTTCATTTTGGAAACAGTTCAATGTGCTTATTGGCAGATGAGCCAGAAAGAAAATCTTTGCTTGCTGGCATGTACTTTGAAGAAATCAACTTTAAAAAAAAAGAATATTTGAGCCAAAGCTGCATATCTGGAAAACTATATAGCATATCTAATTCCAAATGTGCACAAAATCTAAATGCCTGCCTTATGAACACAGTATGCCTTTTCTAAAAGCTACATTTCTGTTCAAATAATAACACTGATTTTTAGATCTAGCCAAACAGTATTTCCCAGACACTGATTCTGGTAAATATGGGTGTGCTCCTGCATTGTGAAATAATGACAGAACAGCCTCATTATTTGCACATCATCTTGGAAATACAATAAGAAAATTACAAGCAAACAGGCTTCTCTGTTAACTGTACACAAGGTGCCGAACAGGGGTATTTGCTACCAGGCGTGCAATCCTCAAAATTGGTTGTGTGATTATAAAATAAGCACACCCTATCAAAATACATAGATTGTTCAATTTATGCTCCTCCTCTGGAAGATTTTTTTTTTTTTTTTTGAAAGAACAATACTGGTTAAATAACATCTGTACCCCTGTTGAGGTATTTATGCTTCCCTACCCTTGGGCAGCAATGCTTGGCCAGCTTTGTAAAATTAACTCCAGCAAATACACATATTTGCTCATCACAGCAAATCCTAGACCAGATTTCCTGCTGCTATAAGTGGGCTTAACCTAACAATTTTCATTCATTTCCATCAGCAGGTAATTTGAGCTGTGTTGTGCACAGAAAAAGTACAAATGTACACTTAAAACTGATTTCTGGAGCTGTTGCCATTGAGAAGAACATTTATCAAGTGTTGAGATTTCACTGAAATTTCTGAAATCAGTGAGATTTAAGCACCTGCTTTAATCAACTGATCCTTGGAAAACAAGAATTCAATTGAAAACTTTTGCTGAACAGAGTAATAATACTAGTAGTAATAATAATAGTAGTAGCCATAATAATAATAGTAATAGCAGTAGTAGAAATAATAATCATCATCATCATCATCATAATCATAGTGGCCTTACACCAGTAAGAAATAGCGATATTCAGCAATTAATTTTCTGTTGCTGTATCTAAATAAATATAAAACTAGAGCTGGGCAATGAGAAATTATACTCCTAAAAATCTAACAAGCATCTGCTCTTGTATCAGTCCTGTTGCTAAGCTGTACCACCCAGACATGCATATAATAATTGAATCACTACAATCAAATATTTTCTAACAGCTGTGTTTCCAGGGAAATCTCTGCAGTGACTCTAATTAACTGTATCAATGTTTTATTTTCTTTTTTCTTTATTTTGTTTATTCTTTTTTATTTTATTTTCTTCTGGATCACTGCTAGCACAGCTGGCAAAGGAAAAGTTTGGGATACCTAGTAACTCAGTGGTTCTGATGCTCTGCTTCCTGTGTAATCCTACATATTGGTCAGTTGGCATCAAGCCTTCAAGAGGATGATGAACAATTGGAGGAGGTTCAGAGAGCTGTGAAAAGAAAGATTAATTTAAAAAATGACGGTAGGTTAATTCAATTCATTTTTCTTTTCAAAGAGAAAGCTGGAAGCAGAGATGCTTGTGGTAACTTTTATGTTATTGCCTCAGCTGATAGCATAGTCATCTTCAGTCTGAAAGACAAAAGGCTGAACAATGTCCAAGGCTTTGAGTTCAAACCAGATAAATGTAGATGAGAAATAAGACTCAAATCTCAAGATGCAAACACAATCAATCACAACAAATTACTGTTTAAAGCTGCTTCTCTTTCTTTGCAAATCCAGGAATCAATATCAGTGGTTTCTTCAGGTTTTAAGGGAGTTTTGTTCTCTTTTGTTGTGGGCTTTTAGGAGAGGGTTTCTTTTTGGTTTTTTTTTAAAGATCACCTTTCCACAGTTCCTAAACTCAAAGCAGGCTGTGAGACTTCTATGACTCAGTTGTTAAGGAAAGCCAGACCAGTTGGTTTTGGGAAACTTAACATTTCCAAACCTACCAATCCACTGTCTGTGTATTCTGCTTATGGTGACAGACTGCCATGCCAGAGCAGATCCACACCTGGGAATCTGCAGGACCTTTGGGAAGAAAGCCCCTGTTTCAAACAACTTAAAGTCTCCGTGGATAAAACAGGTGTCATGCTGCAGGTAGAAAGATGCACAAAGAGGAGAGATGACTTTGACCAAGGTGAGTCTTAGCTTGCCCAGAGACCTGGTCTGTCCCAAAATATGAATCAATCCAGTGTTAACACTGCTATCATATAAACTCTTATTTTATCAGAACTAATTAGACAACCTTAGGTTGTGGTTGGTGGGATGAATGCTGTGCAAGGACAGCAGAACCATCAGCATCTCCTTTGTATCAAAACCTGACCTGCACAGCAAAGAGCAAACCAACACGTGCTAGACGCAATACATACATAACAAGAATTCCCTTAAATTCAGATTTTTGGTCAAAGTGCAGTAGATCAAATGACATTCCAGATATCACCTTTCAGAAGCTTTCCCAGAATTCATCTGACAATGCTGAAATATTTTACATGCATTAACTTTACTATCTGGACAACTTAAAATACAAACTATTAAAAAACACCCCCGAACTCCTCATAGTAGAGTTCTACAGCTTTTGAGCCTCAGTTTGGAAAACCCATGTCCAACATATTAACCAGCAGAATTAACTGAACTTTAAAAATTGCTTCAGTGGTATCTTTTTAACTATAATCCTGAACTGTCAGAAGTCTCATCTTCAGCCGTTGCTAATTTCGGCAAAATCAGTATTTTCTGCAAAATCAGGAATTTCTACATCATTTGAGATGTCCCATTGCATTGGTATGTCAAAGAACAGTGGATCAGTTGTCTTAGGCCAATATCTGACATATTTTGCCTCCTGACTCAAGAGTAGAAATTAATGATTTATTTCTCTTCCAAAACACTTCTTTTCACAGTCAAGGAAATAAGATTTTTGGTGCTGAAATCCTGATAGCATAGCACAAATATATTTATATGTTCTTGTAATTATATTTATGCTATACCTGAGGGATTCCAACTCTGCAAATGAATCCTGTTATTTTTCTGCCGTATGCAAGTAAACATTCCACAGTAGAAATAAATCACTTGCTCCACTACAGAGTCATTTTCCTCAAAAGCAAAATAAACTATTTTTTCAATACCTACAGTCTGCCAGACAGCAATGGTCAAGTTCCACCAAACTGTGGCAAGCTGTAGCAGGTTGGTTTTCCTGCCCAGGCTGGTTTTCTTCCACTGCACATCCCAAATTCATCCTGGCTCCTGAAGGAACAAGACGTGCAGCATCATATCCGTGGTTAAATAGAAGAAGGGTAGACAAGGCTGTTTACCTCTACGTCAGTTTTGGGGCAAGCAAATCTTGGCAGTGTTGATTTTCTGCCAAGCACTATTAATCTTAATAAATGCAGCAAGGCAACTCTCAACTTAAACGTATGTAACTGTGGAAAGAATTAATCCTGGGTCTAATTTCATTTGCTTTCTTTAGTGGCATCGCCTCAACAGCATCCAGGCATCCTGCATTATTTAATTGCATTTATCCTCACAACAACCTTGCAAAAAGGAAAACACTGTTATAGCAGCTTGACAAGCGGAGATCTGAAGCACAGAGAAAGTAAAAGACCTATTCAAGGTCACAGAGAAATCTGTTTCAGCATAAGCCCTAAATCCCATATTTGCTGAGTCCTTTGACAGCACAATCCACTGGTGTTGTCTGCTTACTGGTACCAGCAATTCTACCTGAAAGGACAATCAGTACTTGCCTTTTAATTGCCATAAACTTTGGATTTGTAGTAAAAAGAAATCAGGCAAATTGCACAAATCAAAAATAAGCTAGGAAAAAGAATCTGTCCTGAGATATTCTACACAGGACTATAAATACAAGCGAAAATTAAAACACTTTTCCAATTCATAGAGGCAGTATTTTCTTCCTTCAAAACATAAACTTCTTGCTAACAGCAGTGCAGCATAAAAAGATAAAACACAGCACACTTCACATATTGGGAAGAAAAAGGATTTCCTCTCTTCCCTTTTTTTTCTTTACACATATTTCATCTTCCTTCTCCTTGTTTCTCCTTTTCCTTTCATTAAGGAAGATAAGTCACAGCAGTGAAGTTGTAGGCACCTGTTTTCCAGTTAATTGAGAGTAAAGGCACTTTTACTGTTTCCCTAAGGATGGTGCAGCTAAGACTAAAAATATTTCATGTTCAAATAGGTAAGGCCAGCTCTGGAGCTGCTAGGACATGCTTTGCTCAGAGCTAACCTCTCCTCAGAAGGACTTCTCGTCACAAGGACTCAGAGGATTCTGGGAAACACCTGAACTACACATTTTAAGGAAAAATAATGTGAATGGCAAAAAACTCAATGGAAAAGGAAGCCAGGTATGTGTGACAGGGAAGGCAAACTCGTACAGAGGTGAGGTAAGTGAACGGTCAGAACTGAGTCAGTCTTTCGGTACCAAAAGACACATTCGATATTGAGCAAGTAATTTGCATTAAAACTGCCATAACGAATAGGCAACTTGTACAAAAATGGCTGTAAAAGGAGCATGGAGAGCAAAGAGGAAATATGAGTTAGTGAATAAAGCATCAATTTGAGCTGAGGAGCTGGAGACTATATGCTAGTTTGCCAATGTCCTTTTAGATATTCTGAACACATTGCTTCCCTCCCACACTTTGATCTCCCTCCTTGTAGAACTCAGCAGAGTTGTCATCAATGCAATCACAAAACAACAATGATGGCATGGTTGTGGAGCTCCATGCTGGGGGGCACTTGGACTTCTGCCAGAAAAAATAAAAAAAGCTAAGCATTATTATTTAGGAAGGAACATGTCTTGGCATCTTAAATATCACTCAAAAAAAAATTGGTTGAAAAATAAGAATAGCAGTGACTTTCCCTTCAATGCTGCGTTATTAGTGTTCCTGCTCTTGTACATCCTAACACCACAAAGGCAGAAAGGTTCTGCTGCAGCACCAGATGTTGGTTTTATAGAGACCCTCCCTAGGCAGGGAGTTCCTGGACACTGGCCCCACAGCAGAGCCGGTGCAGCTCAAAAACCAGCTCGAGATCCCAGGCTTGTCATAAACTGGCAAGGCTACAGCCACAGTCCAGCTTCACTCAGCTTTTTGATAAAAGGCCCTTCAGGGGCAGCTGCTCTTGCTCAGTGTTTTGGGACTGCTCTAATCCATAAGGTCAAAGAACTGGCCATGGGGTCAGAAAGCTGCAGCCTGTGCTCCAGCTTCCCCAGCAGTGGGGAATCAGGAATCGATGAAAATTGTGTCTTACTGGGTGTCCCATGTTTTCCTGAAGCCATTGCAGCTGCCACAACACAGAGGGCATTTACAAAGCTGCCTGACTCGTTCAAAGAGAGAATGACCAGTTTAGCAACATAAGGTAAAAGGTCTGACAGTTTAGATGTTTTACTGCATTACTGTAAACATCAAATGTTGTCCTCTAGTTTAGGAGCACCTCACACAGTGACAACCCACTGATGACAGCTCTAGTCACTCGTCCTTAACTACCTTTAGCTTTCCTGGCATTTACTGTGCACTACATTCCTTCTAAAACCAGTTGAAACAGAGTTATTACCTACCCCATTCATGTCAGCAATGACCAAGGCTTTTTGATTTTCAAACTTCCAAAAATTTTCCAGTGGAGGTAGGAAATCAGAGTAGGAAATAGAACATTTCTCTTAAAAAAAAAAAATAATTGCCTCATTTGCTACACCCTTCTGTGAATGGCTTTGAAATAGCTCACAGAGTTGAGGAATCCATCAATAACAGATGTAAAAATTAAGAAATCCTAAAACACACCCCCATAAGTATCCAGATTTGCCTTATTAGAAGAGCGAAGCAAATAATCTTTCCCAAGGTCGTTGGTGCAAATTAAGCTTGCAATTTGTTAGAATGATTAAATTCCCCAAGGGAAGAATAGACATCTCTCCAGTATATGGGACATCCACGTTAGCTCATTTCACACTGCATATTTTCATTAGCTGGCACTGTGGAATGTGCTCCCTGTCTCCATATGCTCCAAGCACTGCAGATTTATGCAGCTCTGGCAGGTGACCAAGGCAGACCCAAATTTGGCAAATCTCTCCCTTGATGTGACATCTCGGTGTCAATTCTTCTTCACTGCCTTTGCCAGCAGCTGCTTTTGGAGGCTGGCAGGACCCCACTCTGCTGTTGCATAACACTGTGGGGGGTGATTTTTACCTTCACTGGTGCAGGAGCCACTGGATGCTCAGGTGAGAATAGCACGGCTGTTACTGCGTTCATCTTGAGGCTGACCTTTAAGGTTCTCTTGTTGCAGAACACACACTCTTTATGCTCACTGAGCTTTGCCTTTTGAATCAAGAGGTGAAACCTTATGATAAAGGTTGCCTGTGCACCTCAGTTTTTGTGAAAAGGAAAGATAACATTTACTTTTTATACTGGAGCATTTGGGAAAAGGCTGTCGTGCTCTTTAAATACAAAATCCCTTTTGCCCCAAGTTGCTGTTGCTGCTCTCCAACATCCACTCATTTTCTTATGGGATTTCTTTCCAGATTCTGTGGAAAGGATAACTGAACTGTGTCCGCAAAAATGAAAAAAAAACAAAAAAAAAACAAAACAAAACACAAAACAACAGAGTAACAAATGCTGTTTAACAAGAAAAAAGCTGATCAGCTAAAATGGCACAGGAGAACTTTTCTTTCCAAGCCCGAAGGGAAGGAAAAAGAAATAAACTATAATCATAAATGTTTTGTGATCTAATTTTTATTAATCAAATTCTGATGGAAAAAGTCCATTTGAGGGAAAAGAGAGGGTGAAAAACACAGATACAGGTCACAGTATTTTTCACTTTAAAATGGTAATCCAGACCAAATCCAGGGAAATTTTAAGATAATTCATAGAATAACACTTTATTTAACAGAGAGAAACAACCAAGTTCAACTAGCATGTGACAATTGGTTAGCATGTGGTTGATCCATTTCTGTCTAGTAGAGTTTTCTAGCATAGTAGGACCAGAATATGGCACAGAATGCAGGATTATTATCAAAAGAAAAATCTAGGAACGTTTTGGCACTCTTAGAAAGAAATGCTGCATTGTTAAGTCTGGTACTAAGGAAGTAAAAAAGCTTTTCCAAACTCCCACTCTATCACATGGTACTTAGGAACTTCTGAAGAGAGAGACTGGCACATTTCTCTTGCAGCACCACTGATGTTTCCTCACTAAAGTCCCAGGGAAGCAACATCCAGGGCACTGACTGAACTTCTTGCAAGATTATCACTTGAATTCTGCCACTTCCTCTGCTAAACTCAGGCAAAATCTCGATCAGCTTAACCACCAATTCCACAGGTAACTGATGCCACGGATTCTCATCACATGTATCGCAGATGACCTTAATCGTCCTAAAGGATTCTGGCTCCTCCAAGCTCTCCAACTGCTCACATTAGTTTGATGTAAATGTTCATCACGTGCTCCATGTATAAATAAACCTCTCAATTCTCCAGTAGTTATCTGGACATGCAAAAGGAGGGGGGAAAAATGCAGAAAAGGCAGAAAAGCAACTAACAAAACATAAGAACCTGCCTGGCACCTTATTCACGCCTCCTTCAAGTAGCCACACACATGTCAATAAATCTCATCCATTCTGGAGCACAGCATTTTTCAGCCTCATTATTTTCAACATTTTGTGTGTCATTCCTGAATGGCTGCTCAGAAATAAAAGCTTGTCCTTGAGAAGTAAGAAAAAGTTACTATATTTTCAGTCTGGATCACCCCATCATATAAGCACTGAAATACTAGGAATAATGTAAACTCTCCAGTAAAATACAGTGATATAGTATACCCAGAAATACCTCAGCTTAATAGGTGTTGTGCCATTAAGAGTGGATTTTATGGAAGCTACAGGAGGTAAATCTGTCAGGCAGACTAAGATTTACAATAATATCCCTTGCAGTGGACAATTTTCATCACATTTAGGACTGTCAGGCAACTGGTGTGTTTTCTTCAGCCCCTTTAGGCATGAAGGCCCCTTCATAATTTTATTTAAAGGCTGGTGTGTTCACCTTCAGGCACTTCTGCACTGACAAAGGAAGCTCTTCTACGCCCTGTCCCTTTTTATAGATGTCACCCAGAGCTCAGGTGACTTTGCACATCCTTTCCAAATAAAAACCTTATCATATGTGTTGGACATTGGACAAGCAAGTCTCAACTTCATGGCATATACCAGTTATAGCATGACAATTTACAAGGTTAAAACGATGTTTGCAACACCATGCCAGCAGTGAAGGTGAGACAGGGGACAAGCACTTAAGAGACCGTACACACTTTCAAAATGCAGTTAATAGAACATCTATGCCTTATATCCATTCCTGTTTTCCTTTTTAAATTAAATACATACATTTTGCAAAACAGAAGTTTGAAAAAATATGTCATACAAATTCAAGGCTTTCATGAAACAAGTATTCTGAATTGAGTTAGACGTTACAGTAAAGAGAAATAAGTAAAAGACTAAACTCAAGGCTGCACTGTGAGTTAACACAGGCAGTGCTACAGGCACAGGTAGGTGTCTGGGGTTCCCTCTGTCCTGACAGTGAACAAATTCTGGACTCCAGGAATGGGAATTGCACTGGTGGTGTGAGTGAACTCTACGTTGCAATTGCGGTATTTTGCTAAGGGTAAATCACATTTGTGCTGTGGGGCAATACATTTTGTACCACTCTGTTAAATCAGAAATCCTGTGTAACATCAGCTGTCTTCAAATAAGTGAATTTGGTGTTAAGCTGTCTTCAAATAAGTGAATTTGGTGTTAAGCTGTCTTCAAATAAGTGAATTTGGTGTTAAATGTGACACCCTCCATGTATGGAATAGCTAAAAGGAGTTGGTCAGAGGGTGCTGCACTCTGGGAGGGAGTACTTATGAAAAGTAAGCGCATACTGCATTGAGGACAGAAAATCCCTGAGGAAAAGTCCTGCAAGGAGAGAGTGGACAGAGGGATGGAGATGATCCAATACTTGGGCTCAAATCCCCATGTAATCCTAGAGAGATGAGTCTGGAAGTCACGGAGTTGAGCCTGGAAAGAAGGAGAAGGCAGTAATGTGGTTTATGTTTGTCTTTGTTTCTCACCACTCATATCTACTTTTGATTGTAAACAAAATAAACCTCCCAAAGCTGACACTACTTTTGCTATTGACATGTTCAATTCCTAAGTGAACTCCCCATCTTTGTCTCAACAGGCAAGTTTTTAACCTTATTTTCTTTCCCTGTCCTACTGAGGAGAAAATGAAAAAACAGCTGGGTGGGCATCTGAAAGGCAGGCACAGTCAACGCCTCCCCCCAGAGACTTGGGCCACATCTGCAGGAAAAACATCTCCTTACAAACTTCCTTACAATGTGCAGGTCTCTAAAGGGAGTATGAGAAAAACCCCTCAAACCCTTAAAAGGAAAACAAAAAGATACAAAGTGGTTGCATTTCTCAAAGCAACCTTCAGCTTCATCCCTTCTGGAGATGGAAGAGAAGTTTCACGGGAATCAAACTACAATGAAAAGCAAACCGTGGTTTTGATTCTAACTTATTATTTCTTCTCTCTTGACTCTCATTGGTGGCACAACCATAGGAAACCAAACTATTTGGTGCTTGCAGTGCATATTCCTAAAGGTGAAGATCTCTGGCAACTACTGCTAAACAGAGTCTCACTGAGGTAAGATATCTTCACAGCACAGCATTCCAAATGTAGGAAATAACAAGCCAAGAAGCTCCTCAAAATCTGAGCAATCACAGACCTAAATCTGCTTCCGATCAAGAACCTCAAAAGCACCTGATATCCAAAAGGAAGCCTGTGATGCACTTCCTGCAGAGCACCCCTTATCTTCTACAACTAATTAATCTTCCTAGCTGCTTCATTCCCAGCTGACAAAAACAAAGTACCTGCATCTTACACCTTGATTCACACCAAACAGCATCTTTCCAACCCAGTCCACATCGTGCCATTCCTACAAATTCGGTTTTGGCCCAAAAGGCCATAAATAATTCATCAGCAACACATCCTAGATAATGCTTCCCAGCTACCAGTGGAACATACAGCACATTTCACTGCATCCCGTGGTACTGAAACTAATAACTGCAATTTCCACGTTAAAACTATCTGCAAGATAAATTCAAATACATGGAAACAGTAACATTTAAACTAAATTAAACTACTTTGCAATTTTACTTTTCACTGCACGTTAATGTGCATTCCACTAAAAAGAATTTCCTCTCTTAAAGATTCAACTTTTAAAATCCATCTTTGACCACAGCCTGTCAGGGGTCTTCTGTCACCTTCACACTGTGTTTAAGCTGGGATTTATAGATTGCAAAACCAGAAGGGGTCATTACAATCTTATTCTCTGCACAAAATGGATGAATTTAAAGACAACAAACGACACCAGCTCTGCCACATTCCCAGACTGGTGAGCTCTGGGAGTTAATTACATTTGCAAATAAAAGTCTCTTCTTAATTTTGGTTTTTACAACTGTCTTAATTGCATTACCAGAATCCTATAATGCCTTTGTCATCCAACAGGCCTCTGGAGACGGGAAGCTTCTTTTTACAGCCTCACCAACTTTCCTTCCCCTTCCTTCTGTGAAAATACTTTCATAGATCTCTTTAAAATACTCTCATGTTTGAAAGTACAACTTCTGAGGAAGCTTTACTTCCCTTTCCACTATTTTACATGTTTATTTTATTCTATGTGCAAAGAATAACAATTATTCAATTAACAGTTTGTGAAATACATTCACAATTACACACAGAGAGAAATTAGATTGATTCCCTAACCACGACTGCATCCGAAAAATGTATTTGAACAACTGGTTTGCAATCCCTGTTGCAACATAGAAGGAATTGGTAAATCAAAATTTCTCTGGTTTTTTGGTTTGTTTTTTTTTTTTTTTTGCTTCAGGCTCACAATTCCGAATACAGCATCAGGTGTCCTAGAAAATAGCTATGTAACATTTATTTGACATTCCCCAGGGTAGTGAAATTAATTAGAAAAAGAAGAATTTTTTGACACATGCTTATACGAAAGATGCAACTGGGGTCACTTACGCAAATCAATGAAAAAAAACACATGGCTATGCAAAAACAGTGACACAAACATAAATATTTCATAAACATTATATGCAATCTATGTCCATTCTTCCTCATTTTTCCTGGGATGCCGTTTAAAGCCTCCTGAGATGGAGTCTTTTTGCAATTTTGGCCATTTTGTTGCTAGGAGATGGACACAAAAATATGAAGCTACCCAGTAACTCTGTGCCTTCCTCAACAGCACTGAAACCAGCAGATTCACCCAGAATTAAGCTGCAGATCGAAGGTAAAGTCACAATGGGATGAACTGGAAGTCAACATTTTCTGAACTATATGTATTTTCTGCCAGCATTTTTGAAAATCAGTATATAAACTAATTTGAAATATGTGCTCAACATGTTCTGCTCATGATTCATCTTCATGTATCTGGAATATTTTATATGACCCTGCCTGGATTGCCACACAACACGTAGGAGTGGAATCCCCTCAACTCTGTATGTTATTTGCAGAATCTGTTCCTGTACTTATTGTAGCCAAGTAACAATTTCTTCAACTGCAATGTACTCGAACTGTTTTCTTCATTGGTCTGAAAAACTCGTAAAGGTTTAGGAGAAGGAAAGCAGGGGCAAGGAATCCACAAGGAAAAAAAAAAGATAAACAACTCCAAACCATCCTTTCTACACCTCTGTATTTACTGCTCACAGAAATGAAGGTTCTCGCTCTCTCAAGGCTGAACTTCGCAGTAAAACTTCTCTCAAGGAATTTTCTGCTGTGATTACATCCCCTGGAGCATAAATTACAGAATAAATACAGGGCAGCTGCTGGAATTTAGCAGCATTTGTGATGACTGGGTGGCTCAGGCCATTGGAGAGCTACAGTAACGTGTTGCTGTGTAAAACCTCCCCTCGGGAAGTGCAATTTCACAGTTTGATTCCCAGCACTGCCTTGCAGGGCCGCTTCTGTAATGAGTTTCTGGAGCTTCACACACTGTGTGAAAGGCTTTCTTCTGCTGTTCTTTCCCAACAGGTAATGCAGAAAACATTACTGGGAAAGGTAGTTAAAGCAAAGCATATCATGGGAAGACAGGAGACAGCACTCAATGCTTTGGCAGAGACAGCAGTGGAGTTTGGGGAGTTTTTTCTGCAGCATTGTCTTTTTCTCTTCTGCATTTTTATTTCAGAGCACAGGCAAAGTTGTTCTTACACAGCTCAAGCACAGGGAAATGGGGAACATCGTATTTTTGCATGGATCCTAAGTGCTAACAGCAAAGCCTGGCTTCACATGCTGAAGGAGCAAGGAAATTGAGAGAACCAGGAATAAGTCAACCAGGAAACTTCAGCACCGGGCAAAAACAAACACTTTCACCCCCCCAAGCTTTACAATAACTCTGCTGTGAATTTGGTCGTATTTTTTTCAGAGCACACCAAAAACTATTTCTCCAGGTGACTACTTCTTTTGGTCTAAGAAACTTCACACTTGGTGCAACCTTTTTCATTAAGTGTTTGTCTTTTACATTTTAAACTGAGTTTGGGGACATTCAAGAGACACTACATTAAAGCAGGGATTTATTAAGTCACCTTTCAGCCACTGAAATCTCAAGAGCATTCATCCAGTACAATGACATTTTTATGTAGCCAGCAGTAAGATAATGGCTGTACACTTGCCTTCAAATCTTTTCCTTTAAAATAAAATCAGTTAAAAAACCCCCAAAACCTATGGATGAACATAAGGAAGGTGGTGGGTGGCCATTTCATTCTTACTTTGAGGTTTGCTGCCGTAAATTGCTGTTTCAAAAGCACTTCTGTGATGTAAAAACAAAGAAAACAAACCAAAACACACACCAAAAAAAACCAAAACAAACAAACTAAAAAAAACCCACAAAAATAAAACCACTACAGCCAAAAAATCACACAATAAAATTAAAAAGACCAGTGTAAAAGAGTGCCCCCCTGCCTCTAAGGGAGTACAATGACACAAAACAAATGTCACTGGAAGGGACGGGGGGACAAGGGACAAGACAACAGGGAAATCGAGGTCTAAGTAAATCTTAATAATTGGAAAATTAAAAATGTAGAGATGAATCAGTCTGTGTAGACTATATAGAAATAAGCAAATGAAGATTCACTTCTAACTCAGTTGCTTGTTCTGTCAAGCAGAAACAAAAGCAAAAAACTAATAGCCCATATCTCACCAAATCAGCAACCACTGGAGAACAACTCAGTTCACTGCTAGAGGCACTCAGGGCAGACTTGATTTACCAAGGCAAACCTGTACTGGCTGTTTCTAGTCACCTTCTCACTCTTTATGTGCTTGGAAATGGCTTCCAAGATTTGCTCCATAGTCTTTCCAGCGCCTGGAGAGAGGACAAACACTCTGTAGCTCCCCAGATCCTCCTTTCTCTTCCTAACAACAGGTGGGAAGTTTTCTTGCCTTGAGCAAACTCCCCATCACCAGGACCATCCCAAGATAACATGCAGCACCATTGCTCCCTCAGCAACCCTAAATACACCCTTTTTTTTTGCCCAGGCGCTTTTCTGTGTCCAGCATTCTCACCACAGGTATCCCTATCGGGACCTCCAGAGCAAGAGGGCTCTGCAGCCGGAGCTGATCTTCCACCATGGCCGTTCTGGAAAACAAATGAGCTGTCTGGGAAGTGAAGTATGGCTATCTTTAAATTGCTCTTCCATGTGTTCAGTTTGATAAAGCAGGAAGGCCAATGGAAGCAATTCAGAATGGATAAAATTCTTCACTTAGCCAGAAAAGCAATCACATTTATTTTTCCCTGAATTTGTCATGAAGAGGATCTGGAGGACTAGAAGCCAGCACTGCCACTTTAGAAACATTGGTGTGCCTGAGTAAAGGCATGAAGAGCTCCCTATGGAATAGATAAGGGTCTTTTTCAAAACAGGGATTTCTGTTGCTCTGCTTCTTCAAAGTTTTCTCTCTTTCCCTCTCCAATCTCAAAAAAACCAACGGATGAGGATTGAAACAGTAGGAACAGCACTGGGGCAGCAGAAAAAATGGGGAAGGAAATTATTAAAATAAGAGCTGTCCTCCCACTACACACAGGGAACGCTCTGACAGCTTCTTTGACTATAATGTCACATAAACAGCATTCTGAATTAACTTCAGACATTTTTAATTTCTGATTTTAAATTAAACCTCCTCTAAATGCCCACCCACTTTAAGACAGACAATTTAATTAATTCCCTGAAGATGTATTTGAAGAGACATGAGAGTCACCCCCTTAAGGACAGGTAATATATGTTCTGTCCAAATGGGAGACCAGTGGAAAATACACACAAAGGATGTCAAAGCCCATTTTGTGGCTACTTTTTGTCATCTGAGGTAAACAAAGCAGCTAAGAATGAAAATGCCCCATCAGCTTTAATGGCTGCCAAAAGATTACTTTTTTTTTTGCTTCAAAGATCACTTCTGACTGTTTCAATGTCTGTAAATTCAGAATTCTATTCATGGTAATGCTATTTTTACCAATGTTGCCAACTTCATGGGGAAGACTCCTTTTTTTTAGCCCAAAACTCAGAATTAGACAGAAGTTTTGGTAAAGATGAAGAGGCCAAATACAGAAATCTCCAGGCAATCTGGACACCTTCAGTATATCCCCTGCATTTGAAGGACACGTCATTTGCCAAGAGAATCTGGACATCAATCTTGAGCATAAGAAACCTTACACACCTAATTCTGGGCATCACATAACTCCCTCTTTGTAGTTCACTGTTCTTTAATTTTTCACATCTCATCTGATCTGCATTTTGCTACTCCAGAACCATCAAAGCACCTCATTAAGCATTCAAAGGATCACTAAGCCATAAGTCTACAGAAGGAGCCAAAACCACATTTACTTTCTCTTCTTTAATCTCCCGGACCTTAATTGCCATATTGACAAAAAAGAAACAGTTGTTTACTTTCTAAACTCTCAGGAGTGCCTGCCAAATTAATCCTTTTAAGAACTGTTTCTTCAGCTGCGGAAACAAGTAGGTAGCATGCAAAGCAGCAAGAGGCTCCCTTACGGGGCAGTAAACACACATACTGCTTTAAAATTAACCTTGACTATTATAACTCGTCAAAGATTTCTTTTCTCATATAGACCAGAGGTTCCAAAAGGTGGTTGTTGGTTGTTTTTTTCTCTCAAAGCAGACTTTGAAACTTACTCAAAAGAGTTTTATTACCTAGATGTGTGCAGGGGCCCAAACACCCAGTGGGGGTGGCGGATAAGTGTTGTCTAAAGTGTGAGCTCACAGAATATTAAGGCAGAATTATTTGGTGTTAGACTCCTGAAAAATATGGAAACGTCGTAAATCCAAGCAATTCTCTCCAAAGGCTGTGGAACAGTGCACAATACTCATGAAGGCTGTGGTGCTCTGTCCTAAAGTCAGTACTGTACATTTTAGAGTACAATTATTTTTCCTCCCCAAGACTGAATTATCACCCTGGAGATAAATATCACTCTGTAGGTAAACTCAAATTGACTCTTGTACTGTAACTGAAACATTACAAAAAGAGAAAGAATTGCTTCCTCTTAGACAATGCTTGCACTTCAGCTGCAAGAAAATTAAATTTGTTGCAGAAGCCAGACAAGTGCTTCATGTTTCAGTACCAAACTGGAAGCACATTTATGGGCTTTAGTTACAATCACCAATACAACTGGAATAGCCTAAATTATTTCCCGATGTTCCCTTCACGTTGCCCTCTGCATGCTCTGAGACAAGCCAGTGTTCCCTTGGGACAGTCTTTCCCATTGTGTCTGCAGCAGGAAATATACCTAAAATTCTTCTGCCAGAACTGAAGCAGTTGGTTAATGGCAGGAAATCTACACCAAGGAGCTGCATATTCAGGTGCAACCCAGCACATGGGATGTATGATTGCCACTTGCTTGGTACCTGAAAGCCTCACCTTGGTTTTATGGACCTCAGAGCCTTTATACGGCTCCCTACTGCCACCTTCAAGTTGGCTTGCAGTTGTTCCTCCCAGCATTATTTCAGTCTAGGGATTTGAAGAGTTTGTTTGCAATAAGGAGGCTGTAATCAAGCCAAAATAAAAACAAATTTGAGAGGAAATCCGTGAGAAATGAGGCTCTGGGTGCTACCTCTGAGTAGTTCTGAGCCAGATCAGTGGGAATCAAAAGGTGCCAGACTGATGTCCCACTACAAGATCTCACGTGGTTGCAGGGAATACAACAGAATGCCTGCTCAGTCCCACTAATACTGCTGCCCTTACTGCTATTAGGGTTGTTACACAGGCCACACCATTTTTTAGACCTAGCAGGAAGACTCGTCGCAGAGGTGAAATCAGGAGTGCCAAAGGACACATTTTGTCAGTGACCTGCTCTGTTTAGACACATAGGCACAGATTATGCTATTGAGGAGGCAGCCTCCCCATAGTTCTCAACCCAAGATTACAAAGCTTTTCGAACAAGATATCCCTCGTGGAATCTCTTGAAAAAGAGCTCTGTCCCAACATGACGTTTACAAAAGGAAACTCTCACGCCCTTCTCACAATGAACAATGTAAGTAAAGATTTTCCTGTATATCTCTTCAGGCAGGTACAGTGCAGAAGGTATCCTAAACTTACTGTTTAGGATAGAGTACCAAGCAAGAGTGCCAAGTAACAGGGCTCTTCTCCTTTTGCCAATTCATTATGTCACTCGTCAAGATTATGAAAAGAAAAGTAAGCTGGTTTGGAAAAACAATTTAGGCAAGTATTTCACTTCAGAGCTGCTCTCCAGCCAATGATTGGTCATTCCGTTATGAAAAAGTGTGTCATTTTTACCCCACTGCTTCAAATTGGTCTTTACTTGAGGGATAATCTGTCTGTTGGCAAACAGTGGTCCCATTAGTTTCACTTTGGATGGACCAGTGTTTACCAGGAGATTGTCTAACTGTATTAATATAAAAATCTTAGCAGTAGCCAAAAGCTCATATGCTTGAAATATCTTTAACAGCAAACAGGTTGAACTCTGGACAGTAATGATGCAAAAAAAAATGTAAAACTCTTCAGTGAGGACAGGCACCAGAGGGCTGGCATAGTTTTTCTCCTGGTACGTGATTGCCTTTTGTCAGTACAGGCTTCTGCACCTTCAGAGTGCACACAGCTATTTGCATTCCAACCCAGCAAGCAACAAGCTAAAAATAGTGCTGAAAATCCACTCAGTGGACACTGAACAGTGCTCTAGGAACTTGAAATTTAAGCTTATTTTTTCCCTAGCAATTAAGGGCAGTGTCGCAGAAAAGAAACCCAGGGCTTATCGCTCCTTGCAGAGAGGTGTTCCCTTTGCAAGAGAAGCCCTGTGTCCATAATGCATATTAATGCACCAGCATGCCTGTACAGCGTCACTTCAGACTCCTGGTAGCCTTCCTGCCACCCCTTTATCAAAGCTGGAAACAAAAGGATACAGAGAAAGTGGAAGTGCACCCTCAGTAAAAACTGTTCTTCGTGGTTTCTGAAGTCTCAGGCACTACAAACTTTCAATTTTGATTCTTTGTAGAACAACCCGTGCTCTGCACAGGCCACTGTGCTAACTATGCACTAAGAAGTCTGTTTTAGACATGTGCTGAAAAATCTACACACCTGAATGCAAGATTAAAGTCAGTAAAGGATGAGATTGGCAAAAGACTGAAAAGTCTGCCAGAAAGCAAGATGACCATGGAGTTTAGTGACACCACTCAGAACAGAGGACTCCCCTGACACTGAGCTTTTCAGACAGCTGGTGCTAATTAAATATATTTGCATTTTAATGTACAAGGCAAATGCCAGCTGGCACAGCAATTATGGCTGGGTTACCTGATAAACCCCACACATATTCCCTTACTCAGTTTTCAGTCTATCCCAGTGACCTCTGGAAAAAAAGGCTGGTTCCCCCACCAGTTTTTGAAACAGGAACACTTTTGAAGGAGATCAAGACCCATGTCACAACAGGCCACTGGCATTTCCCATCACACACAGAGAGCACTGAAAGTACCACCAAAACAGTTCTTCAGTAATGGAACTGCTGTTAAAAGTGTGGATCCCAGAGAGAGTTGGTTTCCTTCAGCAAGAGTTTTTGTTTCTGATTACTGAAGAGTTAAAAATACAGGTAAGAGAAAAGCTTTTAAGGAAAGGTTCCCACTCATCTTTTCAAAAAGAAGCTTCCTGGTTGGAGGCTTTGACCAATTCCTGATCCCTAGTTAGTCCGCAGACTGTAGGCAGGGGCGTTGTGGGATTTGCCTGCCAAGCCTTGAGTACCCAGGTTCAGCTTGGTAAAATAATTTCCACCAAAAAACCCATGTTTAAACCCTAAATCCCACACAGCTCCAGCTATTATTTTCTTCCTTATAGAAAAAGCAAAGCAGAAAACTCTCAGTGGAGGAGTCAGCAGCATCAAAGTTGCAGCTTTTTTGTTTGTTTGTTTCCCTGGATCCTGGGCTTCTTCTTCCATGCTAATTGTTTTCTGGTCTATCTGATACTGACTCTAAATAGAACTGTCTTAGCTATTTTCAAAAAGAAGAACAAAGTCTGTACCAGTATCCTGAGTTATGTCATAAAGAACAACACAATAGGAGGTGTCTATAATACACGGGAGATGCCAACTGTACCAGAAATATCACGCCTTTGTTTTCTGCAGGCTCCAAATTTACACTTGTAGGATTTTTATATCAACAGTGACAGGCAGACACTTCATTTCCTTTAATCTCCTGTTGGATTTGTACTATCCTGTTTTCTCCAAAGTCTTGCTCTACTTTCAGTAATAGCAGGGCAAAAACATCCAAAGAGAATAAACAAGTTTTCTCTCCTTGAATCTCTTGAAGAAAGAGTTATGTCCCAGCTGGGATGGAGGTACGCAAGACTCAAAGAGAAAGGTAAGGAGTCAAGCTCAACAGATACAGTCTCACAAAGACTGACTCCAGGTTTTGTACCTGTGTGCTATGAGCTGCTTCCAGAATCAGGAGGGGGGTCATGTGGCCATGAAGGGAAATTAGAAATTTCCCTACAAAAGAAAAATTAAGATGAGAGAGGACATGCTCTGAAATATTAAGAGTTACAAAACTGATTTCCCATCGGAATGTGCAAACTTGCAGTTCTGTAACTGCTTGTACTAAAACATCAGTCTAAGAGAAGATTCACACAGACACTTTTCAGAATAGCATATCCTAGTTCTGATACCGACTAAAACAATTAAAATCTTCATTAAGCCATAGGCACACAGCTACCCCTGCAAATTTGAGACTATTTATCTCATCTGTCATAACCTGATGACCCTTAGAAAGGCAAACGTGCACCAGGCAATGGTTTTGTGTTGAATCTGTCTCACTGGGAACTGTTGCTGTACAAACAATGTAATGTAAGATACACTGAAGTTTATTGTGGCCTTTTATTCCTCTATCCACACCATTCTTTCTGGTCCCCTACCAGAAACATACTCTGCCTACTTTTTCATCAAAAAAGGGGCTAAGAAAAGCCTTTTCTTTTTAAAAGCAGGATGTCAGCTGTATAAGCATTCCCCACAACAGGTTTTCTAAAAAACAGAATAATAAAGAGCAAAGCTACACACATTCAAACAGCATGTATAGCATTAATGCTTTCCTTTTTCCTTTAGAGATAGTCTGAGAAGATACTGCCTCTCGAGAGTTCACCACAGTAATGCTGCATAGTGCTGCCAGCCCAGGCAAGGTTTGCAGGAGACATCAATACTGAGAGCTCTTTTTCAAGAGCTGACATAATTGAGTTTACAGTTCCTCCCTTTGAGTCCTTATTTGTCCACCTGGAAGCAAGGAGATGATGGAGCCTGTTGTGGGAACTGTGGACTCACTGACCTGTGGCCAGTGCAGGGGCTATAACACATCTCCTTGTTCCACTTTTTATGTCATTCATGAGCTTGCTGGTCCAAACATTCCCCCACATTAAACATTTCACTAGGTAACTCAAGGCAAAGTGCTGTTGCAGTACACTTCTTTTTAAAGGATAATCTTAATTTTGATAGATATTTATATTTCAAGCTATTAAAACTGTTGGGAGTTCAGGCAGCTTGAAATATTGATATTAAATCCCTTTTTGCTGAAAGTGGTGGTCACATTGGAACTGGATCAACTGCCAGTAGGGCATTGCTTCTTCTGTTCACAGCAAGATTAAGGAAATTGTGTACTCCTTGTTCCAAATTATTCCAAAACCCAACACAGACCTCCAGGCAGGCTATAGTGCATTACTGATGCTTCAATAACCAGCTGATATTTCCTAAAATATTCAAGGTATCTGGGTAAGAATTGGAAAATGAAGCAAAGAAACATCCATCCCTGAAAGACAGAAATACTAACCCAGCCTGCATCCCACATATGAGAATTCCAGGCAAGGCTTTTGCTCCCTCAGGTTTTTTTGTTCCACGTGTTCTTGAAAAGTTAGACAGAAAAATCACAACAGAAGAGCACACTCTTAAAAGAATAAAAATGCCAGCTACCTGGCCATACCTTTGCCCAGCTTCATTGCTGCACAGAGAACAGCAGAACAGGATTGATTTGTGGCCGAAAGCACCTCTTCAGTCCTTTCTCAGGTCTGCCACAGACTTCCTCTTTGACCTAGAAGAAAATATACTTAGTAGGACGGGTCACCTGCTGTGTGCTCCAGTTACTTCAGTAAAAGGGGGGAAAAAAAGGAGGGGAAAGAAACTTGTTATGTACCTATGATATGAAGGAAATTTGAAGCTGAATCAAGCTTTTAATTTTGCTTAAAGCGGTCTGGAAATCTCCAGAATAAACATGCTTTAATGCAAGAAAAACTCCAGCTAGACAATTGTTAAAATCAATAAACCTCTAGGTACCCACTGTAAAAAAGTATTCTCCACAGTTTCAGTACAAAGCAGTGTTCTAACGGCTGGTACAGGGAGTGAGAAACAAATCCTAAGGGATCCTGCTTTGCTCTTTTGTCTGCAGACATCTCGGGGGGGTCAGCAATAGTTTACCCAGATGCAGCTTCTTCTGGCAAGTGGGCAGTGTGGCATCAGGTCCTCTTACAGCTCTTCAGTCTGGAGAACACAGATGCAATGATATGTTACAGTCATAAAAAAAGGGCTTGGTCGGTATGTGCGAGAGCTGGGCTGTGAGGGACCAGCCTTCTTCAACAGCAAGGGCAGAAGGCACAACAACACTCTGAAAATTAGTTGAATGTCCTCCCACTTCAAGAAAGGAAAATTTCAGCTGAACCTCCCCTGGCTTTGTAGTGTTTATCAAAGTCTTGAGCAGCCTGACACAACTTCATTTAGGAAAGGATAACTGATGGCTACACTGCCTTTTTGCTCCCAGAGAGGGAAGCAAACAAGCAAAGAATTCCCGAAAAAGTGGAATGATTGAGGGGAGAAAAGAATGATCGGTGAGAAGAAAAAATTTCATGGGTACAACCTTGCTTACAACTGCCTACACGTATTTTTGAATTTTATCTTGCCTTCACTTAAGAGTAAGGTGTATCACACCTATTCCAAGCAAAAAGTTAGGATACAACAGACTTCCTCCTACAGCAAGCAGTTCCTGCAGCCACGTCCTTAAATACATACCAGTATTATTGTCACCATCCAAGACAGCACAGAACTGCAAAATTTGTTTGACTCTAATTAAGCAGATCATTTCCTTTCATTTAACTCTGAAAAGCAATAAGGTGCTATTAGCAGGTGGAAGTTCTAATGCCAGTTTATTGGTAGCACGGACTTGGTGCCTGCTGATAGTTACTGAGAAGGCCTAAAGGTTAACAAGAGTTGGCTGGGAGGGAGCAGCTTGCCAGGTGTTTTCCTTGTTGTTTATGGAGTGTAGCCAAATGAAATTATCAGCTTTAAAACTAGCCACTAGCAACTGGGTTTCAACAGGGAAACATAATTTTCTTTAAAAAAAAAAAAGAAATTTAAAAGAATAATTTTTTCCTGTCGCTGCAACAACTTTCACATAACTTGTAATAACTAGATTTGGTACCAGCCAGAATTCCCTTTGATTTTAACAACTTCCTCAAAAAACAGAAGCACAAGGATAGTGTAACGCTTTAAGGCAACAAGGATCTTTTTAACAAAACAGAGTTTCACAGCTTTCTGAGTTTTGTAAACAATATTCAAGGCACAGGACAGGTGTTAAAAATTTCCTAGAGGACTTTTAATTACCTCATTCATATCTGTAAGGTTGTAATAAAATAACAAAAATATGATTAAATATGAGGAAGGCAGCATGCACATGTAATAAAAGAAATACACCCTCTTGTTTTGGATTGAACACACAGGTATTTTTGTCCAAAATAAAGCAGATGGCAAAACGAACACATAAGCATCCACTTTATCTTGCAGATCCTGTGGTTCTCTGACTAGTTTTCAGCACATCTGAAATATCATGAGGGAGATGAAAGACAGAGGTGAAAGATTCACATCCCACAAATTCATTGTCAAAGGAAAAAACAACCAGAATTACCATAAGCACAGCAGTGCCCTTAAAAACACATCCATTGAAACCAAGTGAACGATATTACCTGAGTATCCAGGTTATTCCCTTGCAGTTCCTCCTATTTAGGACTATACCATAGCCAGAGAGTTCACCAAAACATGACTCCAGTCTTGTAGGGTTGTCCTTTCGAACATATATGTGTCTGTATACAGATGTATGTGTAGGGGGGCACATAAACACAGATGCACATAGAATATACACAGATATGTTTTTTCATCAGCCCACAACCTCAACTGCCCTTTGCCACAAAGTCATCAACAGGGAAAAGAGGTACTTATTACACATTTTGATCAGTTATAACTTCATCTCATTTTCAGAGGTATTTCAAGGAGTCCCAGAAGCCAGAGTGAAGTTCTCACTGTACTGACTATACAAAGTCAGGATTTTACACTCAGATAGGTAATTCCAAATAGAAAGAAAAAACAGTGTGGGCAGGGGGATTTCTGTGCAATAGAAGCATTGAAAAACTATTTTCTGGAGGAATTCTGCTTCCCAAGGAGGAGCTTGTACCTCTGGGGGCTTGCCTTGCCAGAGATGCAAAGCATTTCAGGCAATTCATTAAAATCATTATATTAAAACTGTTCAGCCTCATTCCCTGCCTTTCCATTGCACTGCATCTTCTGTTCAGAGCCCTGTCACACTCACAGTGCTGCTAATGACAAGAAAAATCTCTGTTCCTAGAAGAAATTCCAGAAGGATAAACCTGTGAGCACAAGAGTTACATTAGGACAAACCGTGGAGTATATGATAATCATGATGTGCAGAAAACTTCTCTGGGCAATCTCTTACAGTGTTTGTCCTGAAAAACAACCTGTTTGTCCAGGCTGTAAAGAGAGGTTAAAGAGCATCAGCATCAGTGGCAGTTCCCTCTGAGGTGCCACTCACTAAGAACCAGCCACCCCTTTGTGCCACTGATCCCAGTGTTTGGAGTCCAGCAGTCCTGCCCGTTTCCATCCACCTCCTCACCCAGCCAGCCCAACTCTCCCCAGTTTAACTGTAACAGCAGCACCAGCAGAGACTGTGCCAAAGGCCTGCCTGATGCCAGAGTAAACAGCACAAGCACTCACAGCACGCATGATTTGCACTTGGTAAATCTGCACTGACTGTTTCCAGTCACCTCCTTCAGGTGCCTGGAAATTGCTTCCAGGAGGATTTGCCCCCAGGGCCCAAAGGGAAGTTGAGCAGTTCAGAGCTCCCCAAATTCTCCTTCTTCTTGCCCTTCCTGACAACAGGTGTGAAGTTTATTTTCCTCCAGCAAACAGGAACCTCCCCTGATCAATGCTTCACTCCAACACACCAGCAGGCTCTGTCACCTCAGAGAGCAAAGGGCAAACCCTACCAGTAAAAACAGAGGCAAAAAAAACCCAGAAGCACCAAGTATTTTATGCTTTTCCTCTGTCCTTCATCACTAGTTCTCCTGCCCCTCTGAGTACCTTCCCTTTGCTGCCACTGCAGTTGTGCCAACCCACCCCATGTCCCTTCACATCCCTCTCTACTCTCAAGTGCCACTAAGCTTGGACATTCCTGGCTCTGGCCCTGCCCTCTCAGGCAGCATCACTTCATTCCTCCTGGGCAGCCCATCTCCACTTTTGGCTCCTGGACACTCTCTGAGTGGATTTGATCTCGGTGAGGAGTTCCCTGTTCATTCAGGATGAGTTTCCACCATGTCTTCCTTAACTTCCTTGTTGTTGAGGACTGCTGTGCTTCAAGGACATCACGCTTGACAATTCTCAAACTGAGATTCCATGGCTCCTACACTGCTTAAGTGACTCTAGAGGTTGTATTTGCATTCTCAGGTGCAATTTAGGCACAATGAAGCCTAATTTCCATTGATTACAAATTTCTGTTGAGGAGATGGAAATCTCCCCAATGTCAAAACTTTTCCAGACTTCCCTCTTGCTATTTAGGCCTGGTAATACATTTAAATACCCTCTGAACAAAGAACATGTATCCATCTTCTGGAGGAACCTCTATTCTTCCCCAGTAAGCAACTTTTTGTTATTAAATTTGTTTGAAGTTCAGCAATAACATTATACAATGCATTTTTATTAACACACTAGCCAAGAAATGATTCAAGAACATAACAGCTTTTCTGAACTGGATTTAAATTATCATCAATCACTCAACAAACTATAACAGAATTTCCCCTTCCTGCACGTTCCATCAAACACCACTGTTTTCCTGACTAAGGCTTATGGTGGCCAAAAAGCATCTCTGAGAAGCCTACACTGTCAGATTTGGACATGCAGGATATGGTATGTGCTTTAAAAAGGCAAAATTGTTCTGGGAGTTTATGCTCCTCCCCCATTATTTCATTTTTCTTCCACACTGCAGTCTTCTCAAGAATGGCATATATCATCATTTTTCAAAATGCATTTTGACATATTGATCAAACAATCACAGCAACCAGTTTTAGCAATTTACAGGCACATGTCTTTATTTTTCTCACTATTTGTTTGTGTTCCTCTGCTTTTTTCCATTTTTTTCTGGTGTTTTCCTCAATGTAATCCAGCCCCACAATATCCTTCTTTCCATTCCCATACAAATTTTATTTGAATTGCCCAGGAACACAATTGGCTGTGCAGCAACCCTACAGTTACTTGACAGAGACATAGCACTCTTCCCCAGCTAATCCAGAAATCATTCCAGCTCTGGAAGATGATGGATATCCAAAGCAGAGTGAAATGTGGTTTGCAGCAGCCTCACTGCAGGGAGATGCTAAAATGGCCAAGGAGTGCACCCATTTTGCAGTCCAGGACAGCTGTTCTGAGGCCTTTGACAAACATTGTCCTGATTTAAATTAATCCTATCTCATTTGATATAATGTTAAGTCAGGACAAATGAGGTAATCCTGTACTTACCCCAATTACTGTGCCATTCCTGGGCAAGGTACAGTCCTGTTTCAGCCTCTTCACATCAAAATAAGATAAAAGCAAACTGTTTGTCATTTGGAATTATCTTATTATCACAACTTGCAATTTATAGCATATCTGCCTCAGTTTCCCTTGGCATTTAAATTTAGCACATGGACCTGTTTCTGTTAGACAATAATCAACTAATGCTTCCAGCTTAGTAGGGGTCCACAAAATAACAGAAATTACGTTAGATAATTAGTTACAAGTCATCCAGGCTAAAAGAATGGGACTTTCAGAAAAAAAGTCCAGAGAATACTCTACTCTCTTGAAATAAGAGGACTAAGTTTTCTTTTAGTGAACTTTGTGGCACTGGTCTCCAGAGAAAATAGTTAGACCGATTTTAACGAGTTATTTAAAATCCTTCCTCTGTAGGACATAGGGGACCCCAAACAACAGCAAGGATGGATCTGTTTAAAAATAAATGAATATTTATATACCTTTCCAGACAAGCCCAATTACAATCTACAAAACATTACAAAGTGAGAAATGGGAGTGAACGTAACAGATTCAATACAGTTGGATCTAAGTAAAGAATCTGTCAGAGAGCTTCACAAACATCTTGCATAGATAAATTCATTCAAGTAAACTGGGATATGTACAGAAAGCCAACTAAAGGGGGTAGAAAAGTGTGATGGGGGATTTCCTGGACAGTTTCTGTTTGCAGTGTTTTCTGAACTTTGCTAGCAAAATCTTGAGTTTTAAGAGTTTATTTGACAGCACAGGTAAAGAAGATGGAAGTGGAAAGGGCTGAGCAAGATCTAGAAACAACATGGCAGTTCAGCTATGCAAGAAAATTAAGCAGCACACAGGTTCTGTAAAGTTCTGTAAAGATGCAACTGTCATTTATATCATTCTGCCTCTTGTCTTTTTTGTTTGTCTCCTTCAACTGGTATAGCTTGTCTTTTAGACAGTCTTGTCTTGTTATTTTGCTGTTTGCTTTGTTCAGTTCCTAGTGAAATAGGTCCCTGAATGGCTGAGATTCCTCATGGTATTACTTCAATATAAATGTTAAACAACAATATGATTGTTATGCTATATAGCTGATCCATATCAAGGGATTGTGGAGTTGATTCATTCATCATTGTCAGGCAGGCAGTTTAAATTCCACTCGAGCCCATATGCAACAGCCCAAGAATAATGTGATCACTTTTTAAGGGTATGAAAGGAAAAGGGATCTTGGGAACAATCTGAAATGAAGAAAGATCTCTTAATAGCTGCAGTCAAACTGGAGCTCAACAACTTAGTCCAAGTTACTGTACTTACTGGCTGCATCTGTGGGTTAGTCTGCAGCTCCAAAAGTTGCTTGCAGGGCTCTCCTCGGGCTGTGACGGGCCCCGTGTCTGGCACTGCCAGCAGTGAAACACTGAGAACAGAGTACTTGTGCCCCCTGGACCTCCTGCCACATGCCTAAGTCAGAAGGGACACAGTGACTCCTGCCACAGCAGCCAGTGAGATTTTGTAGGCAGCTGGCACTTGGAGACACTGGGTGTTGATTTTGGGTTCTTCTCAGTGTGATCCTGAGACCTTCCTGACTTGCAGCTCAGTGGCAGCGGCAGAACTGCCTTGCCGGAGGGGACATAAGAGAGAACAGCTAATTCAAGCACATTCCTCTGGCAAACAAAAGCCTGAGCTCTGTAATGGGCTCTCTGATTCCTCAGCCATCCAGCAGACTAATACTGAAAGATTTCATGAGGCACTTCCTAGAGACCACAGACTTTCTTTGGTGTGTGGATGTTTCTTTCTACACCCCCTTTAAAGCTTCAGCGCTTTTCTGACTTCAGCACTCCATTTTCTCCCCTGCAAGGACATGTATACCTAAACTTCTCTTCTGCTTTGCATCATTTCTAACTGAAGTAACCTTTCAGGAAGTCCTTCTGCTTTACCCAGTCATCATATTCTTATCTGAAGTGGCACATCTGCCATCAAAATCGAATGCATCCAGATGCAGGAGGCTCCAGCACCAGCACCAGACCTAAAACAGAAGTACAGTTTACACTTAATCTGAAGCAAGAACACAGAGCTTGATCTGGCTCCACAAATTAGTGCAGTGCTTTGGTATGGCGTCAGGGGCCAAAGGCAATTTAATTGGAAAAAATACTGGGGAAAGAAAGGCCTGACTATCTGTGTTCAGTGAAAAACGCCAAGGGATTCCTGCAGTCTGAGCATTCAGCATGTGTTTTCTCTAAATGCCAAATGAGATGAAATTCTCAGTATCATGTTTCTCCAGGGGTGGTTTAGACTGGGTATTAGGAAGAATTTCTTCATGGAAAGGTTTGTTAGGCACTGGAACAGGCTAAGTCACCATCCCTGGAGGTATTTAAAAGACATGTAGATGTGGCTCTTATAAGGGCATGATTTACTGGTGGACTTGGCAGTGTTAACATTTGAACTTGATGATCTTAACATTCTTTTCCAACCTAAAGAATTATGTGATTCTATCTGACTTGCACTGTACTTCTTATTTGGAAAACTCTGTTGACTGTATTCCAGGTCAGGTCAAAAACCACCAACCAACCAACCAACCAAACAAAAACTTCGCAAAGGATGATGGATTTTTTACAAACTTCTTCACAAGAAAAAGCATGATAAAACCAGCTTAAGATATCACTAAGCATTAGTAATGATAGTGTACTCTAAAAAATAAAATTAGAACTGACATTTAAAAGCATTACTTCAAAGTGCAGCGTTTTCCCTGTATGGTACAATGGATTTGATATAGGAAGGCAGTTTTGCTTCTTTTAAAAAAAGGGAAATAAGATTTATTCTCTCCCTATGGCAACAGTTTTGCCTTGTTTTTTCCATTTTACCTAACAGCTGTGGGGTCACCAAACGCTCCCCAGAGAAAAGTATTTTCTTTATTTCTAATTGCTGCACTTGCTCACTGGTTGCCTTCACTTAGGAAGGAGCAGCAGCTGAGCAGCCCATGAACCCCTGCACCTTTCCCATTGCGTGCTGGGATTCCCAAGGACAGGAAAACAACCCTCTCCAATGCCTGACTAATGCACTCAGCTTGCAAGGGACACAGGCGTTGCCATTGGCCTCTGGTCTCAGTTTGCCAGAAACGGGGGTGGGAAAGGAGAGCAGAGCAAAACACAAGGAAAGGGGGAGAGAGGGAGGCAGAACACACTGTGCTGCTGCTCAGTGGCACAAGAAATGCAACTGGCTTATGTTTGTTTACTAACAAAGGTGCCAAATGCTTCTTTGATGCTTGGGAATTTTTGTATTCTGTTCAGGATCTGACTGCACTTTGTCTTATGACTGAGGGCTTAAGGGTGCAGGTTTTCCTTTTTCTTTTTTTTGGCTTTAATTTTGCCGACTTAGGCCTAGGACCAGAAGTACACTCACAAAATTGTTGTTAATAAAGGCATAATATTTTTCAGAGTATCCCAAGAGGTTTCTCCTGAGAACTACACACAACCTTTGCATATATTTAATGGCAGCACAGAAACCAAGCCCACACAAGATGCTGGTCACATCACCCTTCCACCCCGTTGCAAGAAGTGAATTGCGAGTGAAGTTGTTCAATCTTTCTGCTGAGACACACATTTGGGGTCTGGTTTTAAAGCTATGGGGTGATGAGAGAACAACAGTATTAAGATAATCAATTCCCTTTGAAAGTCTCCACCCAAATCTTTCTTCAGTTTCATATGTCCTTTCTTATCTTTTTTTTTTTTTCATCCAGGTAGCACTTACTACAAAGAAACGCTGAATGGAAAAAGCAGTGTTGTTTTGGAGTCACTACTGCAAATAACCTGGCAGATATTTTCTGTACTCCTCTCACTGTCCTTAGTGCTTTCTTCATAGCAAAATGTAAAAACCCACAGAGGTTTCCACAGCTCCTGAGTTAATTTCCTGCATCCCCATGGATGTTTGATCTTTAACTCAAATGCTGCACATGCTTATGTAGCATTGCTGTGTGGGCTACTCGTCTTTAGCTGCTACAAATATGAAATATACTTTCATATTTTCTATTCAATTGGGAATTCTCTGTTATGCAGATTATGCTTAAAAAAAAAAAAGGATATTAACTAGTGAGAACTGTGATACCAACAAAGTTTTGCTGTTTAATTAGTAATTGTAGATAGTGGAAATGAAAGCAGTGAGCAGGAATTGGCAGCAATGAAGCTGTAATAAAGTAAGCACAAATGTCTTAGTAACTTCTGAGGCTTATTTTCATTAATCACTATTCCAGTTACTGATAACACAGTAGATCACTTTGATCCTACAGTACACTTAGATGGTTTCACCAGTCACTGTCCTTATCACTGGGCAGGCAAAGAACGGTATTTACTAGCAGACCATTTACCAAAAAAAATGTCCCCACTACACATTTCACAAAGAAAATACAGCACATTCAATTTTCAGGATTCAGAAATGTAAGAAGGATTTCCTGATTCCTGCATTTTTACTAATTCTTTGAAGAGAAACACATAACAAAGCAAAGTAACAATCAGAAAACCAACAGTTTTCTTCCTACCAGCCCTTTTCAAAGGCCAACTTTTTCTGCTTTTTGCTCCTGCTTCAGACCCTTTTGTTTTCAACATTTTTTTCTGGTTTTTTTTTTTTTGTTTTGTTTTCTTTTTTGAGCTAATGGAAGAAACACCATCCCTGTCCCTCACTGTGACCAGGGCCAATTGTGCATCAAAACAGAGGCCAGGAGGGATATGCCCTGACCAGCACAGGCCTGAACAAGAGCCTTAATTCTTCTCCACCCTGGGATCATACTGTAATGTTCTTTTGACTGATGTGTGCCATCGCGTGGCTAAAGGCTGCAACAAACCACACTTGGCTCTGTTCTGCAGTTTTCAATGAGATGAAAGGGAGACAGGAAGAGCACTGACTGCAGAAGTGTATTCATCCAGAGCTGTCTGTCCAGCAGGAGCTCAGGATTCCTCAAGCGACACCGCTCTGCCTATTCCTGCAGGGCCGCTAGAAAGGTCAGTTAAGGGTTTTAATCTTTGCACCTCTGGGAAGTGCATTGCTGCCACAAAAATAAAGCCCTGATGTGTCTTCAGAAAGTTGTACATTTCTAATCGGTGCCTTTGTACCCTAGAAAATCAGGGACGGGCTCAATCCTGCTCGGCTGCTGCCTGGAAGGTGCTGACTGACTGGCCCGCCAAATGAATCAGGCTGATGATGTCTGGAGCGAACTGCCAAGGGCCCAGCACTCAGGGGTCACCTTTACACACAGCAGCACAAGAAAATTACAACTTCAAAAACATTTAGGCACTTGGACTAAAATAGCAAATCCGGTCATTTCTATGAGCGTCACTTCACGCAATTTCACGGCCTCGCGGCCTTCGCTGAGTGGCATTTTCTGCTCTTTCCTCCGGGCCAGGCTGAGGGCAGCGACTGAAGCTGGCAGGGCTGATGCTGCAGACACAGCGGGGTGGGCTGCATGATGCTTGTGGTTACAGCACTGGGTGTTTCCAAAAACCATCAGGCACGGGACAGTCCTTGTGGGCTCACAAGGTCGAGCTGCCTGACCTCAACCTGTGCCACAGTTCAGGCAAACTGCAGTCACCTCTCCTCAGTTCAAGTCTGTAAGTACTGGAGGCTGAAAGTAAGGCTTGTAGGAGATAACAAAAAGAAATACGGACAGCCTGTACAAAATTAAGGACCTGAGCTTTACTTAACCACTAGAGGCAGACAAGACCATAACAATTATTTTGAATGACATCACGCGTGCCACATGTGACTAAATTTTACCCAGTTCCCAATGAAACAAGCCAAATAAAGGGTGCTGTGCTTTTGTACAGCTAAAGGGTGCTATCCAGAGAGGCATTCAGTTGACTTCAAAAAAAACTCAGCAACTCGGAGGCCAAACATTTCTCTAAGGAATTTGCACCACTGACAACAATATGCACAGTTAAAACTATATCTTAGGCTACATTTGGGTTTGTCCAACATCAGCTTCCAGTGGCTGATCTGCTGTGTCTTTCTATGTTAGTCTGAAGAGCCCATGACTACCCAGCAGTTTCTCTTCTCAAAGGAACTCACATTTGCACCAAGTCATCCCACAGTCATCTTTTTGATGCCTACACAGACTGAACTGGTTTTGCATTTCTCATTCGTAAAAGTTCTCTCCAGTCTCTGAATGATTTTGGAGACTGTTTTCTACACTGGCTGTAGTTTTTAACACTGAGTTATAAACCACATTTTTTCCAGAGCTAAGGAAAATGCTTCAACAGTGCCTTTGCCAATGTACTACACATAAATAAAAAGCCCTTCTTCTCCCTCTCTTACTTCTTAGTTCCTTATCAACAGCCCCAGATCTCAGCAGGATTTTTTTGACATAAACTTGCATTGAAGGCTTGAGATTTTCTGATGCCAGCACCTCAGTCCTTTTTGACTTGTGAGGACACAGTTCACTACTTCAAAGCTGCCACTGCTGTTCACTCTTTCTAAATCATGAGTACTTTACACTTTGCTGAACTGAAATCCATATTGTCTGAATGGGAATTCTGTGTGAGTGGAGCCTTAGTGATCTCGGTCTGCAAAAATGTCATTTGCCCTCAACATTTGACATTTCGATGCCCTTTGTGTCACTTAAAAGTTTTATAAACCTTAAGGGTGCCTTTACTCCCAGGTGCTGGGTGTGGGTGTTGAAAACCATGGACCATATTGAGATGCACCAAAAATGCCACTCGGTTTCGGGTAGTGGCTTCCCACTGGCAACTACTTCCACATCCAGCAAGTTCCCAATAAATTAAAGACACGTTGATAAATCCAAAGACTGTTCCATCTTCAAGCAACCACAGTATTACATCAAATTCCACATCCTTGTCTCAGTCTATTATATCTTCATGGATATCAGTAAAGTCCTTAATCAAAAAGCCATAAATCTGACCGACATTTTCCAAAAGCTCACCTCTACTTGCATCTACTTTTATCTAAATCTGTCAATTCTTTATAAATCAACTCCGTGTCATTAGCCCAATCCTGCACCTGAGAGAGGCATCATAACATAAATTTCCCTGCCCAGGTCACCAGAGTTGTCTTGAAATAGGAATTCTATGATTTCCCACTAACCCAAAATCAAGAGATACCACAAAATACAGTTTCATGTCACTGTTCCAGAATGGGCTTTTACCTGAAATGATCCTTTTTGATTGTAGAATTGAGAGACTGCCATGTGTAAGAGTTTATTTATTTTTTTTAACCACCCGTGTGGGTTCACCATTTTCTATTACATTTCCCTTTCAAATTTCCATCTATTTCTCCTCAGCTTTGGGAAATCCTCCCCTGAGGGAGGCCAGGGCAGGTGGTGCCATTCAGACAGATCCTCTTTCCTTTCTGAGTTTCCATAGGCAATAGTGAGTAACACTGATGTATTTGCCATCTAACAGGCTAAAGATTAATATTTCTTAACCTGTCATCCTGAAGTACAAAAATGCATTTACTGGGTCCTGAGTGCAACACATACGAGATAGATAAAAACTGAATTCTAGCATTTCAGAAATTCTAACAAAAATTCACTACTGGCTGCATGACACCCTCACTCCTCTGGATAATCAGACCGCTGGATAATCAGCTGGATAATCGCTGGAGAATAAAGACGGCACCAACATAACAGAGAATTTGTCTCCCCAAGCCCATAACCCCTTTCCCTTTTTTTCACATTAAAAAAGTAAAAATTGAACACAAACTGTTGACCAACAGAGATATGAGCCATACAGAACTGGCCATCAGATATATGCTTGGTCAAAAAAACCTGAGATTCAGCAAAAATTCATTCCAAATTTGAAAACTTACATCTTCCTGACGAAAATCTGAGCAAACCACAGCTGAGCTTGGCTGTTGAGGTGGTGCATGGCAAGGCAAAGTGCTTCTGCTCAGAAAAACCAAGTTGTTTTGCAAAATATTGACTTGCTATCTTGAATTTCTTGTAAAAGCAATTTGTAATTTGATTCTGTTGTCAGGGACAAGGTTTAATATGAACCTTGGGATCAGTATTAACAAGGTGCTAAAATTTTGCAGAAAGAGCACATCTTCCATTATCTTCAAGAAATGTACTTCAGCTACACTTCAAGGCAATAAAAATTACTTCTGCAGGTCAAATAAAAGAAAATTAAAAATAAATAAGTCACTCAGTTATCATATATGGAATTAAAAACCAACAACCAAACCAATAAATGAGTAAGAATTTCATGAACCAGATCATGTTTCAAGGAGCAGCTGAAGAACACACCTCTGAGCTGCCGGTTCCTTAGACAAGCTGAGTAAAATTGCCTGACCTTTATCTTTAAATCATCTTATCCTTTCATCTGAATATCATTAACTTTAAATAAATCACTCTCTTGCCCCCAGATGGAACAAGTTAAACAGAACAATAAGAAGGGGGCAGAACTGAACTGATGCCATTGTTGTTCAAATCATCTTTGACAGAGAGAGGCCATCCCACAGCATCAGAGACACCTCTCCCAGAGCCATCCGGGACATCAGCCATAAACCCAACGCTGGATTTATTTACATGGAAAGGATAGAATAGCACCAGTTTAAGGAAAGAATTTGCCTAACCCATAGGGAGTTTGGAAGTAGCTCACTAACCACGAAATATGCCTTGCCTATGATTACAAATACTGCACATAATCATATATATACTATGTCATAAATACCATGGCTATAAATAACACATAATTATGCAAAAAGTGCTACAAAATTCAGAGACTATAATTAATGTGTATTATTTTTGTTTTATTCATAAAAGTCTTGCAACCTGAGCTTAAGAGACGCAAGCGTCCAACTTCCACCCTGAAGACCAGAATTGGAAATACCTCCAAAAACCTCAGGGAATGAAACATGAAAGCCAGGAATATTATATTATGTTTATTGCAGTATTGAGTCAGATCTGCCATGACATACTGAACTAGGTAGTTTCCCCTGCTCTTGCCTTTTATACAAAGTCAGAGAAACCAATCTTTCAATCAGAACAGTCTGACACAACGAAGACTCATCCTGCATTTCATTTAATCAACTACCTGGAAACTTGTCCCAGACTGAATAAAAAAATTCTTTTGCACTTCTGTGAAGCTTCAGCATAGCAGGTTACAAAAGTCTCCCAATGCATCCAGTTCTGAGTGTGATATTTGTCCATGAGCTATCCTATATTTCTCATTTGTCACAGGCCATTTAGCCCAGACAGGACAATAATAACAGAAAGAAGATGTGGGAAAAAGAACACTTACAGGTTATCATGCTGACAATGAAGGGCATAATACATGTTGTTTTATCTTTTACCATAAGATACTTGCCCAGACTTCGTGTTTTGTGAGTTTTAGGATATTTCAGTGCACCTTTCTTATGGATAAGGGAGATGACACCACAGCCACTCCCACACTGTGTTCCCCTCTAGTTTATATCATATATTAAAATGTCATGGGTTAGCCTAAGGGACAATTTTTTACCACACCCCCCACAAATTACTCTAGGGTGAGAGAAGTTTATGCAGACAAAGAGATCC
>JAWMRA010000001.1:3043224-3084595 GCA_035584735.1 Pseudotriccus pelzelni | reverse complement strand
GGCTTTTGTCCGGAAATTCATCCGGACAAACTATTTTCAATCCCCAAGGAGGGGGACTTTTGCAAACCCATGACATAAACTTATAACTTGTTAAATATAGATTAAAATTAAAACTTAAAAGAAAGCACCGCACTCACTGTAAATGAGGAGTCTCTGAGAACAGAAGTCTGTAGCTTTTTTTTTTTTCCTGTAGCTGTTTTTTACCTTTTCAGGCAATCAATAAAAGGCTTTCACATGTTTCAGTGTCTGCCTTCAAACTCTATAGGGTTTTTACATTACAGTGTGCTCTTGTTACTGTCATAACTTATTCTGCTTTAGTACATGGCAAACTGTACCTTGATGCCTTCTGTGTATGTTATCAATATATATAAATACCTGAATCATAGAATCATTTAGGCTGGAAAATACCTTTAAGGTCTTCGAGTCCAAGCTTTAACCCAACACTGACAAGTGCACCACTAATCTGAGTCCTTAAGTGCCACATATAAACATCCTTTAAATAGTTCCAGGGATGGCAACTCAACCACTTCCCTGGGCAGGCTGTTCCAGTGCTCCATAACCCTTTTGGTGAAGACATTTCTGTAATACCCAACCTAAACCTCCCCTGGTGCAGCTTGAGGCCATTTCCTCTTATCCTATTGTTTACACCACCCTGAAGGGAGGGTGCAAAGAAGACTGAGCCAGGCTCCTCTCAGTGGTGGCCAGTGACAAAACAAGAGGAAATGGACACGAATTGAAACGTGGCAGGTCCTGTCTGAACATCAGGAAACACTTTCTAACTGTGAGGGTGACCAAGCACTGGCACAGCTTGCCCAGAGAGGTTGTGGAATGTCCCACCTTGAAGACATTCAGGAGACATGTGGACACTGTCCTGGGCATGCTGCTGTAAGTGGTATTGAACTAGATGACCTTCAGAGGTCCCTTCCGACCTCGACTACTCTGAGCTGATGTTCTCTTACTGCAGAAACATTTGGAATGCCATGGCAATTCTGCACAGGTTAGAAAGCTGCTAACTTTGCTGCTGTAATCACCAGCAGGTCATGAACGTTGAAGTTCCAGTTCATCTAATAACACAAGCCTAGAGATCCAAGGGGATAACAACAATTGAAATATATCCAGGAAGCACAACATTTGATCCATCTCACTGGCCATGTCACTGTGATCTCCCACCTTGTTTAGAAGTTGTGTGCAGGAACAAATGCCAGGAAAAAGGGATTGCCCTGGTAGCAGAATTGCCATATCAGACAGTCATTCCCAGAAGGCAGAAGAAATTTATAACAAACATAACTTTGCGAACCTGTTGGAAAATTCCTTCTTGAACATAGGCTATTGCAAATTGTCTTGTGATCTGAAACAGGAGGGTTTCTGTCTTTTACAGTTCTGCCTCACTGACAACTGTTGCCCCTTCTGTCAATGATGAGGCCAGCACAGGATAAGTCAATTAGCAGAGCACTTCCATCTAGTTGTTGTACTCAGCATGTGTTAGTACCAGAAAATACAGTATATATACAAATAGAGATACTTCATCAGCTTTGCACATGTTCCTTTGCTGATTAAAGTCTAAGCAAAGAGAAGTAAGGCACTGGCTTATATTGTTTCAAAGACTGCTAAGAATTTCCTTTTTTTAATCGTTCAGGTGTATTACAATTTCCATTACAGGAGCAACTCATATATTTACAAACATATATTTTATTACTTTTTTGCACTTCAGGATCAATAAGAACTGCTTCAGTTAAGAGTAAAGCTATTTCACCTGTTGCAAAACCACTGAGATGTTAGATTTAGTGATCAAAATTGGCCAGCTTCACAGGTTACATCATACAGAACATTTTGAGGTAAGGGTAAAAGCTACCCTCTATGAACTCCTTAAAGTCTTCCAGCAAGTCATATCTGACATCTCATTTGTCATCCTGAAATCCTGAGAAAAGAAGAAAAATAGCCCTCAAAGTTGAATGGAATCCTTCACACACAACTCACTTAAAAAGTAATAAGTTAATAAAGTCATCAGGCTCATGGGCTGGGATTTTGCTCAGACCTCTTTAAGTAACTTCCTAGATAACAAAGAGAATTAATTTTCCTGATAAAATTAGACCAATTAATCAGACAACACAGCAAAGGATATATTTTCCTTCTATAAGGGGACAAGCAGCTATGTTATGATAAAGAATTTATTAGCAAGAAGAGTTCTCCTTAGACTTCCTTGGGAAATGAAGGGCACGCCAATAGTAAAATATTTTAAAGCTCATTGTGGGCTTTTGGAACCCTGGTGAAATGTGCACCATCTATCAAGATTATTAAGATGAAACTATTAACCCTCTGACAGTTTAATAACCATTCTTTATGTTATAATAACACAGGGCCCCTTTGGGATCAGAGTTCCAATTTTGGAGGCACTGCCCATCATTTGTCAAGGAAACTGAACCTCTGTGTTGAGCAGAACCACGACAGGGCCAGCCTACCCTGCCTTTTCATTCCTAAATTATACAACCTTGCAGCAGGCCCAGGTTTCTCACTTCTTATAGGCCTTTTCCGGTAAACAGAACCTCTGGGTCTGCACATTTCTTGGGCAAGCAAAAGGAAAAAATCTGAAAAGAGGATTAATGAATTTTGCTCTCACAAATCTGAGAATTACTGCAGCTCATGAGGCCTTAGGCCATTAGTAGAACTGATGTGTCAGGGTTCCAGCCAAACCATAAATCCCAGCTGACCTGTATTAGTTCCCTGTTTTGGTCACAGCGTAACCAAGAACAGTGTCCAAAACACAATCTCAGTGCAACAGCTGGAAAAGAACCTGCACAACCCGTCAGACACACTTTGGGTAAAAAGCAGAAACCAGCAGCATTAACACTCATGTCATCCATAGCTACTGGTACACACATCTGTGTTCCTAATCCATCAGGTTTAACATTCCCACACTTGCTGGCACACACGGATATTCTGGAGTTTATAGGAAAACAATTTTTGAACTGTTTTTAGTTTCCTAGGCAGAGCTGCAGCACAGCACTTAGCACAAAGGGCTACAAGATCCAGGCACTGTGGATTCCACTGGCAGCAGGAACCCAGGGGCAAAGGTGCCAGCCTTCTACTGCTTTTCTCATCCTTCCCCAGCTGTCCACTTCCAATAATCTCACTTCCAGGGATTTACTTGTACACCACATGCAAGGACTCCTCATCTTTTGAAAGCTGTCTGTGAACTCCCTAAAGGAAAAGGAGTGAGAGCTCTGTAGATGAGGACAAAAATCACGACACAACCTTGTCAAGTAAACTTCCAGCAAATGCCTGAGGAAGCAAGGCCTGATTCATACATAGGGCAGAAGTGCAAACCCAATCTATCCCACGCACGTACATATAATTCTGACCAAATAACTTCAGAGAATTAGAAAGAGAATGGAAATTGGAGACAGGACAGGAACATGCAGTACCTCTAAAACCTTGCTATTAGTCCTGACATACAGGGAATGTTGCAGTTCACAAAAATCCCCCATACAATCATGCCTTATATAGCGATTCCACACCACCATATATTCTATATTTTTTGCATTATCCTTGTGAATATTCAGGTTCATAACGCAACCAAAAATTCTGCTTCCCTCAGAAATGACTTGTAAAAAAGCCTATAGTAGAAATACCTCTGTTAGCTATGTTAAAGTTTTAGCCAGATTGATTTCCAAGGAGTTTCTGTATCAAAGCCAAGTGCTTTGCTGTCAACGTGGTTTCCTCATCCATTTCACCCTCAGCTGCCACAGCCCAGCATTTGTAACACAACACTCTGAAGAAACAGTGTTTTGGTTTTGGCTGGGATAGAGTTAATTTCTTCCTGATAGCTGGTGCAGTTCTGTGTTTTGGATTTAGTATGAGAATAATGTTGATAACACATTGTTCTGATTGTTGACTCCAAGGGGGAATGAGCAGTCAGCAGCATGGTATTTAATTCCCAGGGTTAAACCATGACAGACAAGGAAGATTATGCTTGGATTTGGATCTGAGCTTACAAAACATGCAGATGCTCGAATCTCAGCTTTGGGTCAAGACCACATCTAGCTGCAATCATTTCCATGGTGATGAATTTTGGTGCTGTAAACAATTGACCACATCACTGGGCTGAGGTTGATTAGTCTGGAGGAATACTTTAGATCATGCTGGTTTAGTCTTAAAATCTGTTTCAAACAGAGACTGCGGACTAAGAGAAAGAGGGAAAAAGATAACAACAAAACACCTATAATTTTGCTCAAAGGCCATACTCCAGTGTTTAGATCACAGCTTTGTTTTTCTCTTACCTCTTCAGATTTCATTTTCTGCATCTATTGTACAGGGGACAGGTTAGTTGTCCATTCAGCATTCCATAAGTGTCTGTTCTTGAAATATTTTCTGCCCCATTTTGCAAACCAGCTGTTCCTTGGCAGGCCAGTCTTCAGCTGGTGTAAGAAACTGCTGCCATGCACTGAAGCCAGTATAGTAATGGACAAAGCAAGAATTACCCTGTATTTTTTAATATATTAGCAATCTCTAAGTATTTTCCCAGCATTAATCACCAGCAAGCTCTCAGCAAAGCCTGTGCCAGCAGTCACCAAAAGAGGTGACAACAAAAAGTGAGAAATAAAAGCAATACCCATGGACTGAATACTCCTGAACGTGGCAAATGACGGGGAAGAGGAGGAAAAATGGGGATGCCCACAGGGGAGGAAGGATGAAATTAGCCAATATCCAAAAAACAGGGGCCTAAATAAAAAGAGGTGATTATTTTCACTGTCTGCTGGAGACCACTAATCAACACAGCCCTCAACAGATACCTTTTTTCCTCAGGTAAATTTTGCTGACTTGGTGTATGTTTAAATTCAGAAATTACACACCAGAATTTCTAATGTGTGCTTTTGGCCCTGTGCCTAATTTGATGTAGTCCTTGTTCCTTTTTGACAATTCAACTCTGACCTTACCTGTTCCTTCTCAATTTTCTGTTCTACCTTAAGCTTGGCAAAACTGCCTCATGTTGCTGACTGAGAGCCCTACCAGATGTCTTTGGGGGACCTCAGTACCCTTCTTCAACTGTCAGCTCTTCAAAAGTTTCTAATTTAAAATATCTCCCAAAATCTCATCAGTATTTTCTGTCAGCAATCTAGGCAAAAAAAAAAAAAAACACACAAAAAACCAACAACATAATTTGCATAAGCTTTCTCATCTGCAAGTGTACAAGTGCCTCATAAGCCACTGAAGATCTTCCTGGTGTCATCTCCCAGCCTCACATTTCAGCAAGGTAAAACTGCGAGTCCGGCTCCCAAAACTGAATGCGGACAAAGGTCCCTCCCAGGCAAAAGGTGCAAGGACAGAAAGCTTTTGGACCTTATGTTGTGGCCACCAATACCAGCAAACAACCGGCACCTGAGAGACCGAGTATTGGGACTTCCATGCCCAGGCAAAAGAGCTGTTCTTCTCCTGGAGGAATCCTGCACTGAAATTGCCAGATGACCTTCCAAATTTGAATGCTAACAAGGATTCCATCCAGATTAAAGGTGTCAGGACAGAAAGCTCTTGCTACACAAAAACTGTCAAGAGGGGCATAACACCTGCAGATAAGAGATGGAGGATAGGAGCTTGCTTTCCTTGGGAAAAGGGCTGTTGTTTGCTTGCAGGAACACTGCATAAAAATTGCCAGACTGAGTCCCAAAACTGAACACCAACAAGGATTCCTCCCAGGCAAAATGTTCCAGGAGAGAAAGCTCTTCTTGCTTAAAAACTGTAAAGGTTTGCCCACCACCTACATGTGAGAGATGAAGCATAAGGGCTTTTGGGGAAAAGTCTCTTGTTTACTTGCAGAAAACCAGCACTGCAATTGCCACTCCAACTGCCAGAACTGAATACGGACAAAGATCACCCCTAGGCAAAAGAAGCCAGAACAGAAAGCTCCTGCTGCTTTTGGAGTGCCCAGGGTGGCCCACCATGTGCAAGAGACTATGAGGGTAAAGGGCTTGCTTTCCTGGAGAAAAAGGAGTTTTGTTCACTTGCACTTAACCTGCCCCGAAATTCTAAGTCCAATTTCCAAAATCGAATATGGACATCGCTGGAAGTCGCCACAATCAGCTAGTTAAAGGTGCCTGTTGAATGAGTTAGTATCACATGGATGAAAGGTATGAAGGTTCTGTGCTTGCTTCCAGGTATATTTAACACCATAGTTCTGAAATTTGCAGGAGGCACCTTTAGCTAGCTGCTTGTGGTGACTTCCAGTGGTGTGTAATTCCTCATTCCATACAAATCTGACAGGTAAAATACTTAAGATTAAAGATCCAACCTTAAGCTCAAAAGGCAGAAATTTAATTTATGACACATCTTCTGTAGCTAGAAAACAAACAACATATATACAAACATAACATATATATATAACAAGCAATTAATATATAAACCAGATATTTTAAATATGTATATATTCATCACTTTTCATCATGTATTCTGCTAAACTTATTGCTGTTATTTTATTATTGTGTCCTTTATGCAATCCAGCAAACTATAAAGCATAGGGTTGAATACTCTTGTTAGGCTTTGCTGATCATATTGTAAGTACTGAAAGTCCATTTATATTGCAGTAAGTCTGCAAACCAGTCTGAAAACCAGTCTTCTGTTTGCCAGTAAGATTTTTTTTAGTGTCCCAGGGAAAGATATACATAATCTTCTACTCTTGCTCCAAGCCAGAAATACGTGGCCCTGTTTTGTATAATATATCTTGAAACAAGCATCTGAATGGATTTGTATATGTGGTTACCTCACCATGAACGTGACAGGGTTCTGACCTTCAAATCTTGTACTTCCCTCCCCTGAAGCATCGCTGGCCTGAGCTCCTTGTCATGGTTGCAGTGACAGAAACAACTGGAAAACAAGATCAGTGTAATTTCTGTAGCAATTCTCCTATTTAACACAGAAAGAGATTCTCTTAAATGGCAAAGAAAGAAATATTTACCCAATTTATGTTCCTCAGGTACTGGTTCAGCTGGTAACTTCCACTGGACTCTTTTAACGTCTGTTCAGGGAGGGCATTTACTATTTAAAGCCATTCTCAGAGGGGGGCTGAGTCTCCTAAACAGCAGATCTCCTGCTTTCTGCCTTGAGCAAAACACCACCACACTTCGTTGAAAATCATCAATATTCCTTTTTTGGTCAGTTCTCTCCCAGAAGCTTTATTGAGAGGTGGATCTATTACTGTGTAGAAATCCTTTATTAACAATTACATCATATTAAGCAGGTAAGTGCCTATTAAAAACAGCTACCACCATCCCGCAGACATTGGCCCATCCATTACAGCCTTCAGCTGTGTTAACACAGCATTACAGAACATTAACTGCAAAGCAGAACATTTCTGTGTGAGGGAGCAGATGGGGCCTCAGTGCTCTCTGTATGTTCTGTTCTCAAGTGGATTTGAAAAATCAATCCCCTCCCTGGGGAAAACCCACAAACAACCCGTATAAATGCAGAGCCAGCAGCCAAAAAGCCTCTGTGCCAAGAGCAGGGGCTGGAGGGGCTGATCGACCCTTCTCAACTTTCAAACTGCCTGCAGATGGGATAGATCCCTTCAGGTGCTCTCTGGACCTCCTGTGTCTTCACTCCTCACCCCTGAATGAGCTGAACCTCCCACACTGTTGCTCCTCTCTCTCCTGTACTGGGTGGGCCAGCTTTGGTTATCAGGAGGGAGAAAGCATGAAGATCTAGTTGCTGCATTCCCAGAGTGCCTTAGATGTTTGCACCATTTCCATTTCCTTCCCTCATAAATTGATCGAATCCCACTCTCTTTTAATTCTGACCTCTCTACAGAATGAAAAGCATGAAAAGATCCAGCCAAGTCTCCATCTCATTTAATAACCACTTTCTCTCCAGCTTTATGAACCAGTGAAGCTGACGTGAAAAAACTTGTCATTCCTCTTGATTCATCCCACACGACTAGATTCTTTGCCAGTTCTATTAATTGAACAGATTTTTTTGATTTAGATTAATTTGAAGAGGTGTTTGCTTTACTGTTTCTTCCGCTTTCATTAGAATTTGAGAGGCCTTTGACGATAAAGTCTCATGATATCCATCACACAAAAATTTCAAAATTGGACATTTTATAGATCCTCAATCAGATGGGAATTAAGTTCAGAGCACATTGTAATAAGCAATATATCCCAGTATCGAAATTTAACGTGCCATGGCTGTATATACAAGAATCCTCTCTGGCACAGATTCTCATACCCCTGTTGATGCCAGAGAAGTGACCTGAATTTCGCAAGACCAACGTTTTCCTTGACTTTGTCATTCTTGTTTTTCTTGACAGTGTCATTGTAGTATCACACTGAACAAAAAATACAAAACCTGTTTCAGATGATCACAGCACTACAAATATGACTGATTCAAAAAAGCCATGCAAGCAACACTACTGCAACACCGTGCTGGATGATGCAAGTGTGCTCTATCAGTTGTTTGTATCTTTTACAACTTTAAAAATATCACAGATAAAAAGAAGTCATCACATACACATGAAGCATTAAAGCAGTTATAATAGCAGACTACAATGGAAAAACAAAAAAGCAATTACCAGGCGGTTGGTTTTAGAACATGTTTGAGAAATGTCTGAAGGCCTCACAAGACCCTACAACAAATGAAACCACCAGAAATATCTATTATCAGTTCCAATAACTGCTGGTGCTGTGCAAACATATATAGAGAGAGGCACACAAATTATTTAAGCCTTGGAGTTTAATGTGTTTGCATTTCTTGCTGCAGGCACACCACCAGACTGCTGTCATAAAATATCCCTCACTTACCAGTTCTTTCTTACCGGCTGGGTAGTTTCTTGAATCCGTATTATGTAGGCAGCCTTATTATGAAGGCTACATTTTGGCCTTAGAGTTTTATATTTCTGCTTATGACATGAGCAGAAAAAAAAAAATCTTTCACTATAAACTGTAGTTACTCCTGACTGGATTAACACAGTACTTACCTCTTCTAATTTGGTTTGTTTTATTATTAGGTTAAAATTGGGGTTGTTTTATTATTTCATGTGCATGCTGATGTTAGTTTAAGATAGTCTGAGTCCTGAAGTTGCTTCTACAGCTGAAAATTATTACATCAGCACTAAAAATTCATGAAACATCAGCTACAGAATCGATTACAATAAATGCAGAAGCCAGTTGCCCTTTAAAATTACCTTTGTGAATCATCTGTATGTGTCTTGTGATCATTTCTTTTTACATGCAGATTCTCTAAATCTGTCATGCTACACACATTTAGGATTGAAAAGTTAACAGAGATATTTGAACTCAACTAAAAGCACTTTGGCAAACCAAAAGAGGATTCTTAGTACGTGGTTTCCAAGCACCCAAAGCGACTGGATGGCAGAGCAGCTGTGCCGACATATTTCTGTATCCCCCTGCCTTTGCCTCTTTCCCATTCTCATGAAGTAGTCTCCAAAGGAAAAGAAAGACAGCCAAGGAAGGGCAAGCACTAAATCATTACCATTACAAGTTACTCCTTCAATCCTGCTCCTTCTGTAATCTGCAGGGAGATGAGACAGAGTAGGAAGAGTCAAGACTGAGGGGAAAGAGATGGAATGAGATGGGAAGTCCAGGTCTGTCAGAATAGATTCAAGAAATAACTCAAGAAGAGTAAAGAAATAATTAACCACATGGAGGCTTTCCATAGACTCATCTCATTATGATGAGCAATCATTCTGAAATAAAAGTGTCAGAAAAGAAAAAGACCCAAACATAAGTGATCACCTTGAAAACTAATAACATGAGAAAGCACACAAAATTACCATGTTTGGAAAAATTCCTGTTAAAAATACATCCAAGAATGAGTCAAAGTGGGTCACTGCTTGGTAGTAACTGTATTTAGTGAGGATGTAGGGGATTCTTCAGGTTTCTCATTAACCAGTGAGAGAAAAAAGGAAATCTCCCAAATGAAATACCAGAGTCCTTTCATTACTCTTTTTCCTGAGCCTTAAACAGGCAGACCATCTCTTCTCTGTATACTGGGTAAACAATGGAAAAGGAACATCTGAGAAAAAGTGCTACCAGAAGATGGAAAGTTATGGGATCAGACCTGTTCATTTGGGGTGTGCCTGAGGATGGCCCTGTAGGCTCAGGTGAATATTTGAATACATAGATACTGAAAAATATTGCACCTGCTGAGGGCCTGATCAGTGACACTTCTAAAGAACTTCAAATGCACCAGTTTATACACCCACATCCTTCACCAGCTAGCCTAGAGTTCCCTAGAACCCACAGTTTTCCAATTGTTTCAAGAAGCATTTTTCAAATACTGCACGTTACATGGGTAACCTTTCTTGCCATCTTAAAAGTTTTGGGTTTCCTCTACTCTGGTCCCGAGTAAGCAATTTCAATAGAACAATCTGAATTCCTAATGGTTAATTCCTGACCTTTCTTTGATGGGAATAAAGTCAACATGATGGAAAAAAACCCTAAAACTCTTGGAAGAGACAAAACAGAAACACTTCTGAGAATGGATAGAGATACCACAAACACACTTATCTACAAAACAAACAAATGAAAAATCAGACCTGAAGGATCAGGTGTTTCCTCAGCAGCATCTGCAGAACAATTCTCCTGTTGTCCAAGAGCACGTTGCTCCCCATTCCCAGGAGACTCAGTCACTGAACATGGGTGAAAAGGAGGGAAGAATAAAGTAATTAGGCAGCCTTGTATAAAATGGTGTAAATGGAATTTCAGGCTTTTGTGTCTAACAACGTTAGAGGCCTTTCCAAAGTCTACAGAAATTCTTTTAGATAGCACTTAAATCGCATGTTTAATTGAAATAAATGACTTGGTTCCTAAATAGAAAGGACTCTCAGAATATAAAATTAGTCTTCACTTGATCTCAAACAGTCAAAGCATTCTATGGAATGATGGCAATGGAACCACTGCTCATTTTGCAATAACATTTAGCACCAGATGAAAGCTGCTGTGCCAGGAAGTTTAAGTTTACAAGATCAGGAATCAGTTCCTTGAAAAAGTCCCTACTGCTTTACTAACAACAGTAATGCCAGAAAGATAAAATCAAGTCAGTGACAATATCTTTTATGAGAAAAAAACCTGAACAAACAAACAGTTCCCATTATGAAAGACTCAGTGCTGTATATAATTAGAAAATAAATGTTAGATACAGCTCAAGGCCTTGCAGCTCACAAACTAACCTTGGCCAAATCACTGCATGCCTTTCTTTTTCAATCTGTTTGTGTAGGAAATGAGAATAAAGACTTTCCCTTCACAATAGCTTACCCAAAAGGTTTACAGAGTGTTTGGAGATCTCAGGGGATAAGTCAGCACGTAAAAGCATAATATTTTTATTGCAATGGACAGGTGTATTTTATCACCTGCTGGATAAGTCAGAGTGCAGAGGATAAAAGGAAGTGCATCAAAAGAAAAGTCCTCCTGTCCGTGGGCTGCAGTCCATGCAAATGTGTCAAGCTACAGTCTCCTCACGCCTCAGCTACTTAATAAAAGGCACACAACCAAGCCAACACTCTGAGCTGAATGACTCCAACTTATTAATTCCTCACGGACAAGATAAGGAGATAGGAAACCTCTGAAGCATGTAAATTCAATAGTTTTTAAAGTGTAAGCTGTTTTCAAGTTTAAGGTCTTCTAACCCTGCATAGTCATGGCAGACGTTTGGAGAGCTCTGTCAACACCTGAATGTCAAACAGACATCCCTTAATTTTTTTGTTTTGCTTCAATTTGCCTCGAGACAAGGAAGCACTCCCCTTGAAGAGTCAGCTGAACAACCTGGTGGTGAAGAAAGAGGAGAAAAGACCCTGGCAAGATTCCACACTTCAGTAATGGGAGAAACTAGAAAGAGCAGTGGTCAAGCTTTGTGAATCAGCTGTGAACAACAGGACAGGGATTTAGAATAACAAGACTGGTTTAACTCTGTGTAAAGGCACAGAGAATTAACTGTGAGTTGAGGGGGTCTGTGATCCTGCTACCACCAGCAACCTGTTCCCTCAAGTTTCTTCTCCAAGGCAGGAGAAACTGTCCCTCTCCACTTCCTCTCACACAAGGTCTTCAGAGAAACTGCAAAAGTTTAGGGCCGTCTTTACTCTTCAAAAAAAATTGTTCACTACAAAAGCTGTTGAAAGACATTCTTACATAAGTTGCAGCTTGATTCTGGTGACTTTATGGCAGAATTCCAGAAATCACAGATTTGTTGCCCTGAGCAATTTTACCTGGATCCTTCTCTAGGCTTTACCTAAAGCAGCATCCAACACAGATTATAAGGATGGGAGCAGCAATTCATCCAGAAATTGGAATTTGTTGCTGACAGCCAAAAATACTGTGCAATAAGCAGAATTCTTTCCTCACCTGCACTGGTATTATACCACCCAAGTAACAAGCTCAGTGAAACAGCTTCTGATTTACAGCAATTCAGAACAGAACATATTTACAATAAAGCCCTCAGACCACTACGTGCAGCTCACAGAGCAACTTGGCGGTCCAGAAGCAAAACGGAGATAAATCATACTCAGGTTCTGCATCTCAATAAAAACACATCCTGCCTTGCTCCATGACTTCTCCCCATCAGATGCTTGTGTAGATGAATTCTACTAATAACAACTCCTGTTCCATGTAAAGGTAACGCCAATCCTTTGAGGGTTGTGGCATTTTTTTTTTTAGATTGGTTCCTTATGTTCCTCTACTTTTCAGCAGCAGCTGCCTTAGCAGTTCAGCCACTACTGCTAAGACAAAGTGGTTGCTGAGTAGAGCCTGAAGAAGAAATAGGTGCACTGTTTACTGAAATGCAATCAATACTCCCAAAATAAAATATTGACTTGTTAGTAGACAGTCTTGCTTCAGAATGGCAGATCAAGTGATGATTACACTTTTCAGGTTCGTTCTTTGGATAGGCAGACTGTTTTAACTCATGCCAGAAGTGAATCTATAAAGGCTCTCACCTGCTGGAATTAACTCAGAGTGAAAGGGAAGTAAAACCAGACTGAAATCCCCTCATTATAAACAGCTCGACATGTAAGTGTGTTACAGTCCTTAAAAAGGAAGGAAAAGGGCTGGAAAGAGAAAACAATATATATTTTTGGGCACACCACAAGCTGTTGAAAAGATAATAAATCTTCTCTGACACGACTGCATCCTGGAAGGATTTGGTATTTCTATCATTCAGATAGATCATCTTACTGTAGCAAAATTACAGATACACAACTTGAATGTGAGAGCGAAGCCAGGGTCAGTAGAGATAAATGTGGGAAGCTTTCTGAAATCACACAGGGCAGATTTTGCAACAGAAGAGAAATTCCCAAAACAAGAACCAGAAGTACTCTCAGGAGCCTCATCACTATTCCCCCTACCAAACAGTCACTTCCATGGGTGACGAAAGCCAAGCTTTCTCTCCAGAGTAAAAGAGCCCAAGAGGTCAAAAAACAGCCCAAGAGAGAATGAAGCAATACTCTCCAGCTCCCAAAATATTATCACTGTCCTCACCAGTTGTTCCTGCTGATAAGAGCCAAGCACTCTGTGAGAACACAATGCCTCTAAATCTTTTTTGCTGGTACAATATAAACATCTGAACCCTCTTCTTTGCTTGTGTCCTGAAGATGAACCTGGCCAGGATAACTGACTCTCAATCTCCCTGATATAGTTACTGAAAATAACTTCATCTAATGTAATCTTTTTATTACTGCTGTAAAACACTTCACTCTCTCTTTAGGTCACAGGCAGAAGGGTAAGTTGTTTGAATGCCTGAGACGGTCCTAGGAACACAAAACTCCAGCAGGCATTAATAGAGCTTCATATTTAATCAGCAGTGTTCTCAGCTCCAAGGAAATGTGATTTACATCAGGCTACCATTGCAGCAAAGCCAAGAAAGGTCCTTCAGAGATGCACAGCTCCAATAAATCCAGAAGCCATTTCAGAAATTAAACTGAGGGTCACATTCTGCTCCTGGTTGCACTGGAGTGATGGCCCTGCAATCAGTGGAGTTATTCTTGCTTTATATCATACCTGGTAGCATAATCTGGCCATCAGTCTCCAGAACCAGGCTCCATTCTCGAGAGAGTTTTGAAATATTTCTAAGGTTGTTATTTTTAAACTTGCAGTAACAAAGAACAGAGTGTAGACTTTGGGAAGCAAAATATTTCCTCCTCCCTATTAAGGGTGTTAAAAGCAGGTCTCTCTTGTGTGGCTCTCAGAAAAATCCAAAGCCATGCTGAAAATGGGAAACAAAAGCAAAATCTCCAGAAGTTTGAAGGGCCATAAACCATCACTTTTCAGAGAGTTAATCAAATTCCATCCTGAAGTTTGGGAGAAGGAAAAAAAAAGACAAAAGAACCCCCCACCAAACAAAAACCCATCTCTTTCTATATCAGTTTATTACCAAAAAAGACATTCTGGAATGTTATGAAGTATGCAGGGTCAAAGGAGTGTAAGGAAACAGAATACTTGAGTATCTGAAATGCCAATCTAACCTTGTGCATTAATTCTTACACACATTATACAGTCTGAAGTAACAAAGAGCTGCTCACAGAGATACCAAGACTCTCCTCTGACAACAGCACTCTGTCCATTTATAACAACAGCAGGCACTCAGCAATGCATTCAGGTAAACCACTAGGCATGGCTATTTAAAAAAAAAAAAACCAAACAAAGGAAAAGAAAATCCTTTCTGTGCTAAAAATCCTTGTGGAATCTGCAAAACAAAAGAAGGAAAGGAGCTTGCTGTCTGGAGAGTGGGGGCATACAGAAGTTTTTATGTCACAATCCCAGCCTCACCTCTTGTTCTTCCAACCAAAGTGAAACAGAAAGTGTGTCCTGTTCTGCTGCTGAGAGCTGAAACAATCTCCCAGGGTCTGCCAGCAGCCAAACAAGATGAAAGCAGCATTAGGATCCATCCAGACCATTTTGGCTGTTCAGCTGATGCGTCCACTTTTCATTTCCTAGCCAGAGCCAAACTGAAAGAGTCATTACAGGTTGCTCTGGTTACATCCATCCCTTCGTTGGAAAGACAAACCTCCTTGTCTTCAGCCACTGTAATCTGTTGAACAACTCTACCCGCAGGAGTTGCCCACCTTTCCACACATACATAAGGATTATGACTGTAAATTCTACCTTCTAATCACAGAGAAAATAACTGGAAAGTCAAACAAAAAAGCACCATCACCCCTTTTGAGGTCAGAGCTCATCCACTACAAAATGGAATGAAAGCCACAGAAAGAATGACTCATTTTATGTTTATTTTCTTTTCCAGTGCAGCACAAATCTCCAGGTGATGCTGGGCTGTATCCAGTATTGATTTGTGCTGGGTATTTTGATCTTACCTCATTACTCACAGGAACAAATGCCTACATTTGTACCAGCCAGAAGAGCAGGAGAGCTCCATTGGCTGTGTTACAAATCACGGTGCAATTAAAATGGTTCACCGTAAGTGATCACCAGGATTTCACTGCAGAAAACTGCAAAGAAAAAAACAGAAGTGCTTTCATGCAGGCACTAGAAAAGGGTGTCAAAGCACACATGCTTCAGAAAGCAGAGTGTTTGAAGCAAGATTTCATGTTAAGATTTTCATGGTAAACCTGAAGAGAGAGACATGAAACTCACTGTGTGCTACAGCAGGGGTTCAGTCAGAAGGAAACGAAGGTCAAGACAAACTTCTTTATTCCTGTCATTAGACACTAGGAATGCCCCAAAATCAATGTATTCAAAATACAGTCTGCATGCAGGCTGGAAAAGCCAAGACCTAGCTATGCTCTAAAATAAATGAAAATAGTTTTTCTTAAAGACAGAACAACAACAAAACCAACCAACCACCAACCAAACCAAAGAAGCAGTACTGACACAAAGCATAGCACAATTAAGCCATAAACCAAAACCAATTATAACAGCTGTAGCCTGACATAACTGTCTAAGACAGACCATCCAGGAGGATCCTGTCCTGACAAAGACACTGTCACAGGGGATACAACCCAAAAAACTAAATGTCAGACTTGAGCTTTACCCAGCAGTACTGACTGAGGGTGACAAGACAAGTTTTGCAGTTGATCTGCATTTGCCATCATGTAAAGGGAGGCAAAGCCTAAGCCCTAAAAAGGCAGGGGTGAGAACCTAAAGGATCTCTCACTTTGGAAAGAGTAGGAAAAGTGTTCAACTACAGACTAATTTTAACGACGAAACAGACTGTTAGTTATTCTTTTCACTTTCACAAAACAGGTATGAGAATGGGGAGAGATGGATACTTCAGCTGACATTCAGTAAAGTATGTCTTCTCAATTTTCTGAACCAGTTGCCACAGAAACATCGGTGCCTCTGAGCATGCCAAGGTGTGCTGGCTGCTAAGACAAAGAAATTGTAGGACCAAGCTACTGTGCTAGTAGTTGTTCATTAGCAAAACATACAGAGAGAAAGTAGTTGAGGCTGAAAATGGAAACAACACAAAAGAAAGATATAAGAAAGAGAACTGGAAAATATCTAAAGAAAACTTCTTACGAAAACTACTTGTTCAGGTTGAAATCTTCCCTCTTTCAGAAACTGAGCTTCAAGAACCATCTGGCATCTGCAAATGGGAACCTCTCCAACCACAGAATTTCAAGGACAAAGTACCCCCATTATGATGCCAAACCTGTCTTTTATTGTCTTAATAATATCCAACATCTTAATCCATCTGAGTTAATTGGATATGAACACAAAGCTTTATATTGATCCACACAAGGCAACATTTATGTTTACTGCATACCTGGCTGATAAGCAATTTTTTTCTGACCTTTTTGTTCATAGAAAGGCACACCTGTCTCTCATACTCAGTATTCACTCAGTCTGCAAATTCCACATAGCCTACAGATAAATTGCCTAAAAGACCTGTTTATAGCTGTCAAGCTAGTACTTATAACCACACTGACAGAGTTAGGATTAAATGCAGGGAATCATTAATGCCAAAGAAACTTCTCTTTACCAGGGTGGGGATAATAAACTGCACGGAACCCTTTCAAACCGATCTGTCAGAGTGCAACAGGCATAAGGTTTTATTTCCCTGCAGCAAGTAAGTACTTGCTGTACTTACAGCCATATGTCTTCTGTTCCCTGCAGAAGCAATTTCCCCCTTCTACCTTTGAAAATAGTATAAAATGCTCCTGGCAGCATCGGGGTGACACTGCCCTGCAGGCTTGGGGCAAGTGGCTTTTCTGCAGTTACTGCTTTAAGTAGCAGTGTGAAGATTAACTACAATTAGACTGTACAGGAAAAGTGAGGGAATATGGAAAACAATGGGATGTCAATGGGAAGAGAGAGTTAAATAAGAGTAGCATGGAGTTCAGTAAAGGGGCAGTGAGTAATTTGGGAAAGAACACCCCAGATCACCCCAGCAGTGCTGGTGAGGGATGCAGCCACAGAAGCTCAAGAGAAGGTCACACAGGCAGGCAGGATACAGACAAGAGAAGGAAGAGCACTGGGAAGACCATGTTAATTCTTCTATTTTGGCTCCTGCCCTCAGGCATCTCTCTCAGAGAGCTGTAGCCAGCAGGGGAAAACAGAAGGGATCACGCTGCTCCCTTCTCACAGTCCCCATGAGGCAATCACAGGTTCTCGGTATTCCAATTAGTATTAAAGTGAATCTGGCTCAGTGCAAGTGAGGCCACAATCTCCTGATTTGGATTTAGCCCAAAGTTTCTAAGACAGAAAGCAGATGGTTTTTAGCTTAACTCTCTGACAAAAGAAGAACCTTTAAAGAGATGCTGCATAAGAGCCCTGTAAGACATTTGTTTATAAGCACTTTCCTAAATAGCACGTCTTATATTTGAAGAAAACAGCATTTGTGGACTGTTCTCACCTTTGAAAGACAGAGCACATGCTGCAGTCAAGATTCTACTTGTTCTCGTTTCATTATTTCTGCAGACACAGGACAGAGCATTGCATAGTAAGCTCTGAAGCATCCTAAATAAAGCTAAGCTAACACTGACAAAAAAAAAAGAGAAACAGAAAACATTTACTAAAGCAGTAGCCAGGCACAGTGCACAAAATTCATTAACCTTCAAGTTTTTTCATTCACCAGTGCAAAATAGCAAAGATTTATTGTTCTTATGAAAGGAATGAAAGCCATGGAGTACCAAAAGGGAAAGGAAAAGCTTTTCTTTTGAAAAGTGCCAAACCCTTACATTTACTCATCAAAACTGATGCCTGAAGTCAGCGTAGTTGTTTCCTTGATTCAGCCATTTCTGGATCATACCTTGTGTGTTTGATTTGCTGAAAGACAAAGCACAAAAGTTTAATCAGAGATGTATATGAAGCATATACTTATGTATATAAAAAAATGAAGAGCTTCAGCTCACATGGAAATCATATCTCAATCTGTGATCTGTGTATCTGATGCAACACCTGAAAAATACAACTAACGATACAGAATAACTAGTTCTGAAGATTCGTGAAGTAGAGGTTTCTATAACTTGCATTCCAAATTCCTGTATTAAAAGGTGATTCCTTCATTAGCATTTAGAACGTTTCATTTACATGTTTATGCTCATGAGTTTTAAAAGCAGGATGTGCACACATCTTATATATACATGGCTGCTTTCATTGTCCTTTGACTTCTCGGCTCCAATTTACAAATTCTCTGACAAGACATGTTAGCAGTAAAATTTTATTCCAGTTCAGGAAATGAATTATCCATTATCACACTTGAGTACAGTAGACTGAGATCAAAAATACCTGAAGCCTGTAAACAACTATTCCTCAGAGCTAATTATCCTCTTTCCTAATTTGATTTTTCAGGGTTACTTCAGAATCCAGTAGAGAATTACATGAAACCAGATCCTGGTGTGGGGAATAGCGGTGCACACACCCCTGCTCTCTCCTTTTCATGCCAGGGACACACTAAATATCTGTGCTCATAAGGTTTTATGGAGAGTTTCCCAAATTCAAGTCTCAGAGGAAAGTGAGAGCAATTCCAAGTGATCCCACAGAATATAATTTTCCATAGTTCTCGTTACAAAATGCATCCCCCCAGGAGGCCTCTCCCTTCTCCCTTTGGTGAGGGTGAATTCAGAACTGTTGGTTTACTTGGATGTAGAATTAGTGGAAAGGGTGAGCTGGACATCAATGCCTGCACAGCATTAAATACCGTCCAAAATCACTTACCAAGACACAGAAGGTTTAGCCTTTGCAATGGATTTTTTGGTATCTCCACATTCATTAGCAGCACACTTAACAAACCAAGATGCTCAGGTGCTCCAGACCAGTTGGCAGCCCCACAGGAAGGATGGGATTCTTGCTTGATACGGTCCCTGAAGAGACTGTATAATTACATATGTTCCAATTTAACAGGTTAGCCTTTGGGTTTTTTAAAGTTTGCTCTCCTAAAAAGACCAACCAATCAACCAAAAACAAAAACCCCAAAACAAACACCCCCCCCCCCAAAAAAAAAAATCAACAGCTAAAGGAATAAAAGCCTCACAGACTCTGTGTTTATGTCAATTGTCAAACAGGTCAACTATCCTTTACTGATAACATGCCAGAGCATGTGAAATCAGCTGCAAAAGATCTGAATATCCACCGAGAAACCAGTATTCCAGTGGGTATTTTTTCAGAAACGTGTAAGAAGGCTGAATTTTTTTTTTTAATATTTTTTTAAAGCCATCTATATGCAGAACTGGGTATGGGAGAATGCTCATACCTTAAATGTAAAATGGACAGTCCTGCAAAAAATATTTCTTTAGCATGACAAATTAGACATCTAAGCCTACATTTTTCCACTTTTGGAATCATAAACTGTATTATGTCGTTCTCTCCAGTTTCAAATTCTACTTGCTCTCTTCTCTCTCAAACGGAAATTCTCATCTGTCTTTCCTTTTTTATCCTCTTGCTGCTCAAAAATTCCCTATGGCTCCCAAAAGCTTGGTACTGCAAGGTCACCTCTTCCTCATCTTAATCCTAAAGGCTGGACTCTCCAGCTTCTCCTGGTTTTTACTCCCTCCTGACACCTCTTTCACTTGCTTGACAGAAACAAAATATTTAAATTGAAGCCACAAATCCAATATTCATGAAAATGTGTGTTACTTCAAGCGTTAGCAAATGGCCCTTGTTGTGCAGGGAGTCGGATCAGAGTCCCAAAAATGGTCTCTCTGGCCTTTAAACATAACAGAGAACTCTTGGTTCTTTCCTACTCATCCGTGTGCTCAGCAAGAAGAGCATTATTTTAAGCCACACCAAAAAAATAACTTTATTAGGAAAATAAGCAATCACACTTTGTTTTGAGATCCAAAACCTATTTAATATATTCAGAATTTGAAACCCTGGAAAGCTCTTTTGCCCTTTAAAAAAAATAACAGGACCACCTTTGAAAGGAAAGAGACATCACCTGTCAAACTGATGGCTGTCATGGGATCAAATATTGCCTTGTTTAACTGGAATCTGATTCAAATGGACATCAGGATTTGATATGCTGCATTCTTAAATACAGGTGTAAGTATTTTTTTTCCACGCAATGTGATTGTTTGGGACTGAGGCTGAACATGTTTTCATATTTTAGCTGATGTTTCCCTTTTGGCTTAGATTTATTAGCAGCCCCTTCACTGCTAAATTCTTGGATGAAGGTAAATAAAGCATAACAATATATTCTGCACAGCAATCTGCTGTGAAAAGAACAAAACTGGATTTCTGGTAGTAAAGAGTGAATGTACCGTTAATATTAATTAATTTTCTTATTCTTATCCAGAATGCACGAGACTTTTAATAACTTAAGTGAACAAAAGTCAAAAACATGATCAAATAGAAAAGAAACTACAGAAATCAAGCACCAATAACGATTTTGTATTAAAATGAAGACTGTTACACCTTAAACACCATGTCAGAAAAAATCCAGCTCCCACATTTCAGCCCAGTCAAAAGAAACACCAACAATTAGCAGTATGTCTGACTGTCCAGACCTTTCAGAGTCCTCTAATTAGTGCCATTTTATCCCAATCGATATATTTGTATTATCTGAAAAGCAGGTCTGCCATAATTGAGTACAAAAAGAACACATCACTGTGTGAAAATAACACATCACCAAATGAATACATCACTGACTGTTCAAGTGTGAGTGCAAAGAGCAGTTCAAGCTCTGCTTACGTTACATTGGCCGTGTCGTGGCTGGAGAAATCTGTTAGAGGATGAAAAGAGCTTTGGGTTGGCCAAGTAAATCAGAATCATGCATAATTCCACCTGTTTGAAACAAGCAAATAATAAAAATGAATTAACTTGGTAAACAAACAAAAGAGCCAGTAGCAAGTCACCCGACCTGTCAAAGCTCATTTCTCACCTTTCCTTCCAAAGCAGATGACAGACCAGAAAAGACACTTAATCTACACATACCACGACCAACAGAAGAGCTTTATTGAATAATTATGCACAAATGATCTTTTCAGGTCATCGGCAGTGCTCAATAAACACAGAGCCATTCTCCTCAAGAGTATATTAATTCTGCATCTTATACCACAGGTCTTCAGCAAACCACAAAGAGAAGATACTGTACTTTTTTTATGGAAGGTTTTGTGCAACATAAGGAAAAGGAGTAATTTAGACAATAAAATGTTTTAGAAATGTCCTGGATTTACACTGAAATTATTATGAAAATCTGTGCAATTTGTTATATAGAATCTTGTTTTAAAATGGTGTTAAAGTATCCTGTAGAAATTAAGGTCATATATAAAATTTTTATTAAACACTACAGCGTGGTCCAATTTAAGATTGGAGCTTTTCCATTAATAAGATGACTTACCTGCAGTTGTCCTAGACCCCATGCATGCCACATGCAATATTTTATATGTTTTTAACTTATACATTTAACATACATAATATATATTATAACATTGTATGTACTAAATGATGGATATATTATATATTCATTGATATTTGTTATTTTTATATTTATTGCATAAATAATCTACATAATCTATATATTTCTAGTCCCATATTTTGGGCTGTTTTACACAATTATGTTCACTTGCAATGATGTGCACACAGTTTTACACCAGAAGACAACAGGGAGCCAAAATATTACCTCCAGCAGCTGAAATAGTATTGAAGAGTCATGAATTTTGCCTAATTCAAAGGATGTTAAAAAAAAAAAAGGAAGCTCCAGGAGACAAGAGAGATGAACATCACCATCAATGGCAGAGAACAAACAGCAACATTAAAGCACTGAATCTTACCTGAAGCAACACATCAAAACCTTCAAAAGAGTAATATAGAAATACCAAAAAAATACCAAATACGAAAAATACAGAAATACAATACCAGAATTTAAACAAGGTGCTTTATGAGAGAATATTTGTAGCGTATTTTCAAGCTACTGCAGTAGGAAAATTCATGAATAATATTAGGGGCATTTATGTGATCTACTTTCTTCCTGGACAGTGTTTGTCTAATGTAATGAGATAGGGATTGGCTGAAATAATACAAATTTTAGGCTGTTATACTTGCAGCTGATCATGCATGTTACAAGGGGGGGAGAAGGCAAATGGAGCATTTTTTATGCAAATAATTCCACGTGTTAACCTTGACACTCAGCTGCACTTATATGGGAGGTTATTGCTACTCGATTAACAATGCTTACAAGTTAACAGCCACAGAAGTCCCATGGATTACATTTGCATCTTCTATATAAATATTTTCTTTTAATATTTGTTTCTGTCCAGGTCAAGGCCATGACATTCTAGTTTCATTTCAAAAATGTTCAGATCTCATTCTCTGAGGCAGATGCTGCAGGAGAAGTACGACCCAGGGAAGATGGATTTGCTTTGTTCTCTGAAACTGAAGATTAATTTTGTGTCACTGCATTTTAATAAAGTCTTCCATGCATATACCTACCAGTATACATCTCCCTCTCTGTGTAGAGATATATATATATTCAACTTATTACCAATCTAGACAACAGAAATTGAGTAAGTCTTGTTTACAGTTCCAGGAATTCAAACAGGACTGCACAGGAAACTTTCCCTTCTGTTTCCACGCACACATAAACCACGTACGTGCAGTTTTCACTGAGCAGAGAGCATGAAAGTCTATTCTACCCCGAGAAGAAAGCCAGAAAATATTAGGTAGGAAAGGATAGGCAGTTTTTTCCAGGTTCTTTCTTTCTGTGTACTGCCATTTCCACCCACAGGCAAGTCCCTGGAAGCTGCAAGCACTCCCATGTCTTCAGAAAGTGTGTATTTCTTGGGGAAGCCAAGAATACTATTCCCTTTCCTCTGAGGAGGATGCAACCTTCAGAGGGGGTTTTTGCTCAAAGGACACTGCTCACTCAATTAGGTTTGCACCAAAGACCATTTAGGGATTGTAGTCCTAAAATAATTGCTAAGCCAACATGACATGAAAGCCTAGAATGTGCAAGTGTGAGCATTTAGAAAGCCTTTCCCTCTCAAAGGTTGCAACAGATCCCTGCCTGGGATTGGCTACCACTGTTTTGCTGGAATGGTGAGAATTGAAAGTGGAGCATCCGTCCCCAGAGACAAGTTATACCTATTAAGGATTTGCTTCCTGCCTCATTGCAGTCCCGGTGGGTACAATCCCAGGAAGGCTTGTCTCCCTTCCCACAGAAATGTATTATCCTCCATTTTTCAAGCACTGCAGTTATGCCACCTCATTTGTAACAGCAGAACTGCAGCTGACTATTTTCTATTTACATAAGACACAAGGGGACTCAAGATAATATCTTAACAAATTCTTTATAGTCCCATGGGCACACCTGCCAGCCTTGGAAGGGGAAACTCAGCATGCAAAGTACAGTGGGGCTGCAGGGAAGGAACACACAGCAAAGGACCTCCTGACACAGAGAGGAGATGTGTTCAGGGAGTAGATTCAGAACTGATTTCAGAGCAGATTCAGGGACTGCTGCAAGGTAAAAGCAGTTAGGAAGACTTCAAGTCTAACACAGATGTGTACTGACAACCTTTCGTGGAGAGGGTTTGGGAGATACTGGCCCTGGGAAACAGCTGTGAGCTGAAACAAGTTGACAGGCCTGTATGCAAGACTCAACAGACTCAACCTTCCTGGAAATGCAGAAGGGAAAATAAGCTGCGTTTAAGTCTATATCCAAATAGGACAATAGCCAAGACAGCTCTTCTATAGTAGAGGTTGCAATAGCTCAGATCAAACATAAATTAACCCAATGAAACGATGCCTAACTTCACTAAGTCCAATTTTAAATAAAACAACCACTAACTTTTCACTGCTTTCCCACTGTCCTGTAAATTTATGAGGTTGGCATTCATTATAGACTCGGCATTTTAGTGTAGTATATTCAGACCTCATGGAAGAGGTGAGAAAAATCAGTTATTCAGCTGAATAACACTCAGATATTATAGAACAGAAAAGCACAGGAAGCCTCTGAGAGACAAACTGAACTGATTATGAGAGAAGTTAAAAGAAATCATCACAGACTTGCCATTAAAGCCTGGGAGTTAAGGACCAGAAGGGGAAAGAATTGGATCACACTCTCACATCATCAGGCTCACTGATCAAACATATGGCATAAACAAAATGGAGGCATTAACACAGTGATATTCTACTATCAATAGTTCTATTTGTTAATTCTTCCTCCACAAAAGGCCACTGACAAACTGGCTGTACTTAGGGTTGACTTTTTCAGACCTATCAATGCTCCACAACAACAATTTCACAGAAGGGGTTCACCAAGAAAGAGAAGCAAACACCAGGTGTATGTTTGCTGACTCAGAGGTACCAGTATTGCCATTTGGAAGGAAAATCTTCACGTTTACTTTGTGCCCATGGAAATTTGAAAACCTAAAGCAGCCCTGGGGCAAAATATTACTACAAATTCCATAGTAAGACTAGTTTTTAAGGACGATTTAATTTTTTTTAAATGCTACCTGTCAGAGGGGAATGGCCTGTGCACTCAGCCATCCCACTGTGAGAACTCCTAAAGTTCACCCACGTGTTACCAGAGCACACACACAGCCAGTCCAATACCTTGACACAGGTACAGCAAAAAGAGGCTGTTGGGAGAGAAAGTGCAAGAGAGAACCACTCAATGTGCTTTCTCGCTTCCCTAAGAATCGTAAGAGTAAATCCTGATGGTGCTTCAATTTGAATGGATTTATTTTGTACTCCACCTCAAGCACTCATTCTCTTGTCCCTCCCACTAAACGTGCACCCAGGGGTACTTTTGCCGTTCCTGTACTTCTTACACGTTTTCCTTTTACCTCCTCTAAGATTTCAGGTAGAAAGAAACAAGAGAGTTCTCTACAAATGCAGGGGGTGCTGCACAACTGCAGAGCACCAAAGGGTGAAGGTGACTCAAGGAGGCTGAGCCTCCCTGGGTGCTTCCTTCAGGGAAGGCAGTGGAGATCCCTGGAGGCAGGAGAGGCTATTCTGCACACTCTTTGAGACATGCCCTGCTGTCATCTTCTCCTAAAGGGATCCTCTCTGCAACACCCTGTCTCACCATTCAAACAGGGACATACAGTCTGCTAGGAATGAGCTGCTATGATGGCATTTCTAATTTCTGACTGCACCGTGGTTGCTACTGCAAAATTTCTCACCCATTCATGCCTGATCCTGCTTTGTCCTTTGTAAGAATCAGCTATTAAATAGTGTAAACTAGCGTCAGGTATTCCAACAAACTTTACCTTTGCTTTTCCCAAACAAGTCTACACAATGTTTAGATTAAACATCTCTGGCAGATGAAATGCACTTTCCTATTCTCCCTCAGCAGTAGCAGTTGTGTACCTTAAGTTCACCTGAAGGGCTGTCTTACAGAAGTAACTGAAACTTTGTCCATTTGGAGCTTTAAGTTAACATTTTCGAAGTGCTGAAATGATTTTGAAAGCCCAGGTCTCTGAGGGAGTGAATAGGATGTTGACACAGAGGTCACTTAGCCACTGTTGACCTTACTACGCTTCAGACGGACTAAAAGTATCATGTAAAGAGTGAAAGAGAGTCCCCATTTTCCTTTTAATGTCAGATTCGACAGAGGATGTGCTTTCTTGGGAAGCTTTTTATATTCTCCTTGTTTTACAGCCTATTTCAGAGACAGCAATTTTTCCATCTCCTTTTCTTTAACAGAAAGAAAAAGGAAAAAGAAGGAACTTTAGAAGTCTTACAATTTTTGTGATACTTCTTCCTAGCAGAGGTTTGTTTTTTTTTCTTTTAAAATGTGCTGCTTACTCAGAGTATAAGAAAAAAGAAAATCAATAATCCAACAGGTTCAATAAAACAGACAAAGCAAAACACACCCCAATGCATTTAATAAGCTTCAACTTCTTCATCTCTGACCCTGTGAGCCCACTCACACTCTAGTTATTTGTATCTTTCGGGTAGAGGAGTCTAAACTAAAAAGGTCTATGTTTGTAGTGCAAAATTTTCTTAAAAAAAAAAACGCAAAACATTTAAATAAACCATTTGGATCATTTTTCCCACAAACACAGACATTTCCTTCTGGCATTGAAGCAAGACTATACAGTCCAATCTAGTCCAAACCTGAACCTCTTCAAAGAGTCACTGTGAAACACCTGAGAGGAAAACGTGGATCCATTCAGTAGGGCTGGCAAAGAGCAACTCTTCCATATATTCTCCAAGAAACTGTCCAATGTGTGTGTTTAAAGCAAATGGTCAGGAACTGGTCACCAGTAATGACAGTTTTATCTGTTCTGAGTCACAGCTTATTTATGACCCCATTCCCAGAAGCATCTTGTGAAAACAAACTTCCTGAGCATGGATTTTCCCAAGTTTTAATGACAAACTGCTTGCATAATATAAGAAGCTCCATAGTTACAAATTTATGCAAATCAGAACCAGAGAAAGGGGACAAACCCATCTGCTCAAAGTTCTGTTTTGTTCCCAGGACTTTTTTTTTTTTTTTTTTTTTTTAGAGTTTTCTGTCAGTTGAAAACATCTGGAAATAACAGACAAATTGGTGTTCCAGTCATTATTATAATTATCTTAATTTTCTTTTTACTAGATCTTCCAGATAGTTGCTGTACTCTACAGCACTTTGGTTCCAGCATGGGAAATCTGGGGCTCAAAATCCATCTTATGCATCTTTTTTTATTTACAACACGTGTAATACTCATTCCAGTCATAGCTCCTGTGTACTTTGCTCATTCTAGCACTTAAATCTAGTGAAAATTTTTTCTCTCTATCTCAACACATCTCTTCTTGCCAAAACTAGTACCTGGCCCCTTTCCAAAAAACCACTTCTGCTACTTATCCACTCCAAACATCACAAAATGTTGTGTCCCTTTAACAGAGAACCTTTCAGAGAGGGAACTTACAGAACATCCCATTCGGCGTCCCCAACTTTGGCAACCCCACAACTGTAAATGCTTTTCCAAGTTGTATGATGCCCCCTGAAGAAAAAATACAACACTGTGTCTCAGTTTAATGAGACAAGCCCTTGCTGGGGAGGACAAGTTAGGAGGAAGATCAAGCTTCACTGTAGCCACCCTCTCCCTCCTTCAACACCTTTCTTTCACAGTGGGACAGGGAAAAAATTCTCAGCTGGGTTTTTTTTCTTTAAAACAAGCAAACCTATGACACATTGTCTCATGGGCATCACTAATTTTAAAAAGCACATACCGTCAGACCAAAGCGAAGCTGAGTTCAGAAGTTAAAGCATTTTGTATTCACAAAAAAAAAAAAAAGTAAGAGGACATTTTGGTTGCTTTGGGTTTTTTGTCTAAGAAAGAACATTTTATATAATTTTTGCTTAACAACTTTCACATATTTTAATCTGTGGCATCCCTGGAGTTCAATTATATTGCCAACTGCCACTGTGACATCTGCTAGGGAGGGCAGAAACAATTTGCAGGCTGCTGACAGATCCTGTCATTTGAGAGATTACACTGGAAAAAAATTGTGGTAAAAAGCTTTCTTCATCCCCACTCTCTGCCGTTAAAGTATTGTACATTCTCAGCAAAAACAGTGAACCCTCTTCATAAAAAACAGCCTCATGACTTGGAAAAGAAATCCCCAGGTTACTTGGCTTCTGGAAATTGGTGATCAGCCAGACCTTTACAAAGGTCTGAATTGCACTGGGGGAGACTCACTTTGGACATCAGCAGGAATTTCTTCACTGAGAGGGTTGTCAAGCACTGGAACAGATTTCCCAGGGAAGTGATGGAATCACAGTCCCTGAAGTGTTCAACAAACAACTGGACACGGCACTCAGTGCTGGGGTTTAGCTGACGTGGTGGTGTTCAGTCACAGGTTGGACTCCGTGTCTTGGAGGTCTTTTCCAACCTCAATGATCCCATGGAAGAAAGCAAATGCTACTCAGTCAGGCATGGCTTTTTTTGCTCTGAGATCTGGGTGGCTCTGGGTGTGCATGACTTTATCCTCTCATCATTTCTATGAGTTAAACACATAATTATCAGCAGACAGATGAAAAAATGATTCCTGGAGACTTCGAGGCCAAACCAGCAAATGTGCTTCAATAAGTCTTAACTCTGTTTTCAGGTAAGTCAACAGGAATTTTTGATTTTTCACAGCAAGGCCTACACCAAGTGCTTTTAAAAATCACATCAGAAGCAAATTGCCTAAAGGGAATAATAATAATAAAAAACCAACTAGTAACTGAACTCTGACTTCCTGAGCTTCCAGCTAGTGCTGTAGCCACACCACCATCCTCTCCACAAAGCCAAAAGTGCTTTATAGGCGCTTTACAATGAGTGCTGCTACAGTGCACAGCCCAGCACTTGAGACCCAGCTCTACATGAAACTGTTTTCAGCACTTGAATTCAAGGTCTGCATTCTCTTAAGAATCACTGAGGAATATAAATGCCAGCGTGACAGTTCAAGTCAATTTTGTATTTACAATTAAAACAAAGCAAAAACACAACCCCACCAAACCTTACCTATTTAAATACTTACATTTAAGTACTTACATATTTAAAAACCCCACAAACCTCTGAAAATGCCATGTTGGTGAAAAATCAAACCCAGTTAATTCATACGGTGTCTTAAATAATGCTGTTTTCCAAGAGTGCCTGTAAGGGACTGGACACAAGTGGGCTGCTTGTACTCTCAGATGATGATCATGTCCTTCAGAAATTCTGTTCAGTTGCTGCGTCACCCCCACGACACAGCTACTTGAATCAATATATTCATAAAGAGGCTCTCCTCAATGTCATGGCACTTCAACAAGCTGGACACATTCCTGTGTACATCCAGTTAAGGGAAGAGTTCGTAAGTCTTTGCATCATCCAATTCCAGGCAAGCACTAAGTGGAAGAGTGTATTGTCCACTGTGGCTCAGTGATCCAACGCCTCCAGGGCTGCCTGCTGAATTATTTAGTCTCTACTACATAACCACAACTATATCCTAAGAGTTCTAGTTAAACTGCAAACTTCTCATCTGAGTCCTCTGCAAACCCTGTTCCTGCATTAAGCTGGGAATGTGACTGCTCTCCACCACGTTATTTGGAAGAAAAGAATGTCTTCCTGAGTGAAGACATTTTGTATCTAAAATTAAAGTCAAGTAATTCCATTTCCAGTGTGTACATGTTGAATGCTGCTCTGCAAAATTGAGATCTTTCGATGCATAACCAGCAAAGTTCACAGCTACTAAAATATGGCTCATACTTCGTATATTTTCATTAAATAGCATCAAGGACAAAGGGTTCTGGAGGAAACAGACACCTTATCACTGTTTAAAACATTTTCCAATTAGATACTAGTTAAAATATCCATCCAATTTTTTTTTTTTGGTTTTTGCTTGTTTGTACCTTGCTGATTGAGTCACTATTCAAACAGATCCTTTACAAAAGGGACCTTTCTTAGCCTCTGGTGCTACAGGCTGCTGTGTAATGCACTCACCCACTCATCCACACTGCCTTCAATTTTCTTTGATGCTTCCTATTTTTCAAATGCTGTGGTATAACAGTAACCTTGAAGGTGTAACAGCTATTCCTAACATCCTTACCTCATGCACTTTATTTGGGCAAATTTTCCAAAGACAATACTTTCCATTTACATGGAAACATTCCATGTGCACGCTGTGTCTAAAATAAATGAAAAAGAGAGAGAGAAAGAGATAGATAGATAGATAGATAGATAGATAGATAGATAGATAGATAGATAGATAGATAGATAGATAGATAGATGCCAGCCTTTCAATCCTGTTTTGAAGACAGATCCCATTTTCTCCTCAGCTGGAGACTCCAGCAGCGGCTGTGACTCAGCCACTTTTTAAAACATTCTCTGAGCCTGGAACGTTACACACAAAAAATAGCGTGTGCAGGAAACACACATTGTATATCTACAAAATGGGCCATATCCCACTGCCATTAAAATTGATGGGAGTTTTGCCATGCACTTCAATGGGATCAGGAGCAGTGTATAAAGATGGATTGGCTCTGAGTGTGCACGCTGGAGCTTTATGGGCGTGACAACATAAAAGCCCTGTGTGAAGTAATGAAATGAATTATAACAGTGCTAGGTGTGTCAATTTTCCTTCTTCTACCTTCACCTGCTGTATAAGGAACATTAAACATTTCCCTGGTTAGCTGTAGAATCATAAAAATTACAGATAAAAAAGTACTATTAAGTCTACTTCCCGCCAAGACAAAATTATTCCTCCTTGTACCTTTTCTAATCCTCTCTGCAGTCTAGTTTTACACCACTCAAATGTTCTGGCATCTTTTCCTCTCTGTAAAGAATTATTGCATCAGCTACTTAATCACACAGTCAGACAAGAGAGATTTTTCCTGGAAAGTAAATCAAAAAAAGCAGAATACCCTATTAAAAAAAATACGATACATGGCTCTGATTTTCCTCTTACAACCACCCTTCTTTCTATTTTAAGATGTTTAATAAGCACCGAGTATGGTAAATAAAAGAGGAAAAATGCATCCAAACTATACATTTAGAGGCACTTTCAAAGCAAGGGACTTGGAGCTGGTTAAGATGCTACAAGAACTTCTATTCTGAGACAGAAGTTTTGCTTTGCCAGTCTGTGTCACACCAAAGTACCTCCCAAGATGGTTTGAAGATATCACAGATTCTCAGGAAAGACAGCCACATGGCTCCAGAGAGCTCCCCAGCAGCAAAGAGTTATGGAGACAAGAGGAGAACCAGCAGGAATTGTGGCAGGGCCCATCCCCACACAGATGCTGCTGTACAAGTGTTACAGCAGGGCAGAAGGGGTGACTGAGACACAGCAACAGTTGGATCTGTAAGATTTACTCTGACACTGCAAAGAAATGAGCCTCTTACCTCTGCTGACTGCTTTATTTGATCAGCTCTGTCGGGAGTAAGGTCAGGCCAAACGCTCATGGCCACTGAAGATGAAAGCCACCCACCAGGGAAGCATCATTTGGGAAAGAAGGATGTCACAAGCCAGCTGAGGTTCCATTCACATTTGGATTATTGAGATGACCTTCCAGTGCTTCCATTTTCTTCAACAAAAGACTTAGTTCTGCAGCCACTTTTGCAGCGCTGCTTACTATGGGATCATTACCTGTGGTTTTAGGGTAGCACATGTTTCCTTCTCCTCTGAGAGCATGAAGGGTCACATCACCCTGACACAAAGGGCCATCCCAAAGTGAAACACAGAGAAAACATTTATGGTTTCAACATGTTTTCAACCACCATAAACATCTGGTGGGAGCAGAAATTCTTCAGCGAGATACAAAGGCCCACCTGAAACCCAGGTTTATGTTGCACCTCTTCCTCTCAAGAGCAGTTGGGACTTTTTGATCCAGGCATTTCATTTTGGAAGCACACAAAACATTTCTTTAAATGGAGCCATGGAAACTGTATGATGCTTACCCTGTTGCAAACTACGTAGAACTACTAAGAACATAAAACCTTCCGAGGCCATCAGACCTTGACCTTAAGTCTTAAGAGGCAGGCAGGAAGATCAGCCAAAGAAAACATTCTCAGACAAATGTTTCATGAATCCTATGATCTACCTTGTAAAAACCTATCTTTAGACAGAAATCACGTGGTGGGGACACATCTAAAAGCTAAAACTTGTGACTGTGTGTGCCCTGTGCTCTCTGATCCAAGTTGGACAAACTAAGAACCTGAAGTTTCAGTTTTACCTGGAAGGTAAGACACTACCAATACGTGCTGTTCAAGCTTCCCCTGGAACAAAGAGTCTCATTTATAGCCAATGCTGCGCAAAGTTGCATCAGCTCAGCAGTTACAGAACAGACTATTTAAGTCAGGTCAGATTCTAAAAAATTTCCCCCCACCAAATCAAGTTTTCTGACAGGAACCCTGTACTGATACAGCTGTTCATGTTACAAGACAGAAGTAGACATGTTTTATTTAAATGCTCACAGCTAACTTAAAGACCTTGCAAATTTAAAGCAATTCCACTGCAGTCTTCTTAACTGATGCCCTCAATTTCCCTTCTTAGACAGCCAAATGAACTAAGGGGATGCTCCCACCCCAGCACAGTGGGACTACCTGTGGCTCTCCCACTTCTCTCCCCCAAAGGAACTCTCCCCCTCCACTCATGGATTTTGCTGAACAGAGTGCAGCACTGCTGCTCTTCCATGCTAAAAGCCAGAGACAGTCTCTTCTCCAATATTTCACATTTTTCACCCACTGCAGCAGTCCTGATCTTTTCATCTTACCTCTTTCAATGTGTTTCACCGTCTCCTCACACGTTTTACTAAGGAAGCCAGGAGTTCATTAGTCCCCTTGTCCACTGTCCACAGTCCACACACATCTGTTTTTCTACTCTGCCTTACAGTGGAGAATGCTTTTGACAAGCCATAATTGAACTGTGTCAAATGTCACTGAAAAAAGGATAAAATTTGGCCAAGACTGAAATTGCCTTTCATTCCTTACTGTGCCAACTCCCCCAAAACTATCAGGGCAGTGACTTTTTGTATGTTGGAAAAGGGAATGGCAGAAAAGCACACGAGTGGTTGAACTCCAGGTCTCTCTGTGGCACTGGTGTGTGCTCTGCACATGGCACTAGTGGGGCAGCAGCACAAACACTCTCATTGCCTTCATCAGGGATCATGAAGATTTCTCTGGGGACCCCCCAGTCCAACAAAATGGTCATTTTCTTCTCCCTTATCTGCAGGCACCTGCCTTTCCCTGGCACTGCAATCTCCTCTAAGATAGAGAGGCCAACTTGTTTACTACCCCCTTTCCATCAGCCTTGCTCAGGAAAAGAGGAGGAAGGACATAGTATTGAATGTAATTACAATTTACTGGCAAAAGAGGTGTGAAAAGGGAAACCGTTGCCGCCTTGCACTGATGGTGAGCAGAAAGCAGAAGTATTCCAGAGGCACCTGAAGGGACAGGAAGCCTTTTCAAGAAGTACCTTGAGCGGACACTACTTCCCAGCATGTGCAAACCCTGCTCCTTACCTCTACAGGTGTGAACTGCCATCCTTTCTGCTTTTGCTTCTCGCTGCCTCTCCCTCTGTGTGCTTGACAAATTCCTGTCATCAGCCAGAACTGGTTAGAATAGAACAAAAAACCCCTCAGCATTCTGGAAGAGCATTCATCAACTGCAAGGCAAAATAAATAGCGTTTATTAATTAGCCTTGTCTTTAACTCCCTTTTTGATGCAGTTTCCGACTGCTTGACAAGAAACTCCAGACTGTGCTGATGCAGAACTCAGCGCAGCTTTTACATACCCCAGGAGGCTCTGCTGCATAGTCCAGGTCTGAGCAATTCACAGGGGTCCATCCAACGCTGATACTCTGGCAAGTTCAGTTTTCAAGGGTCCCTTTGTTCCTTCTGGGATTACCCAGTTCATGTACTCCTCAACCATTCCATTGAACTACATATTTCAATTCCATCCCTGGGTAAGTTACATTCTTGGCTTTCCATTTCAACTTCCACAGAGCAAATAAAACCGATGGAAAGCTTTTTGACCAAGGTATGGTTATTTCATCCATAGCCTGAGATGACTCCAAACCTGGACATGACATTTAATGTTTCTGGGACAGATGCTCTCAGGTCTTTTCACAGGAGCAGAGTATCATCTGCATAGATTAGTAACTTCTGTGTCTCAAGTTGCACATGCTTTACACACCCTTAGGCTTTCAGAGACATTGCTGATAATTTAATACTACAGGGGCACCTCAAACATTTTTCATCACGAAGCAGTGGAAAGGATAACTGTGAAAGCAAAGAGGCAGAACATCCTATGCATTTCTTTGCTTCAGCAAAAGGGACAGCTCAGACACTGCTCTGATGGCAAACTGCCCGAGCCCTCTTCTACTTAGTCACAGAAACCTGAAGAACCAAAAGCTGCTGCTCATGATCAGCTTTGGGGCAACTAAGATTTCATTCAGCTCAGCTGCTGTGCGTCTGAGCACTGTCCTCTCACTGTTCCAGAGACCATGGACAGGACCTTTCCAGCAAGGACAAGTGCTGAGTGCTCCATGACCAAGAGAGAGCTGCTGTGCAGCCAGAGTTGAGGCTCACACACGTAACAAGGAATAAAGACAGTGAAATACAGAGAGCAAAGGCAGTGAAAAGCCACCTGAATTTTTCAGAGACAAAAGGAAGTTCAGTCACACCTATAAAAGTCTTTGTCAGCTCACAGCAACAGAACCACTTGAGAACTGCTGCATTTCCGGCAGTTGCATGGAGCTCCTTACAGAAAGCCTCATGAAGAACTTTAGTCCTGTCTTTGTTAATGAGGGGCAGAATCACCAATTCGGTGGTTACTCCAGTATTTACAAGTTCTTTATTACATATTCTTCTGTAGTCAGAAAAAAAATCAAATCTGCATTAACAAATTTTATTTGTGGCTGCAGAAACCTTGGAATATACACCCAAAACACAGAAAATGTTTTTAAACTGAGGGAGAGCAGACTTGGATTACATGCCAGGAAGAAATTTTCTGGTGAGGGTGGGGAGGCACTGGAACAAGTTACCCACAGAAATTGTGGCTGCCCCACCCCTGCAAGTGTTCAAGGCCAGGTTGGATGGGACCTGGTCTAATGGAAGATGTCCCTGTCCACAGCAGGGAAGCTGGACCTGGATAATCTTTAAGATTCTTTCCAACCCAAACCATTCTAGGATTCTATGAAATATATAAATGTACAGTGTCACACACACCCCCATTTCCCCATGAGCAACTCATAAACTCTCTTTCTTTAACTCCTCTCTTCTTTAAAACACCATTCTTTAAAACAATGATTATGAACTTCCGTCTGAGAAAGAACCCTTTGTTCAGAGAAGGATGGAAGGGCTCCTTTTTGTTTCATCCTGTGCTTGTCTGGAAGTAAACACACCACAGCATGATCCACTCACAGGCACAATTCAAGCACTGCTGGATCAGAAGTTTTTACAGGTAGCACACAGGAAAACACACTCTGCACATGCACATCTGTCGATATAATTATGGAGGAAAAATACAAACACCATCAGTCCATGTTCTCACCTGGGCTCACACACCACAGACAGGACATCAGGAATTTACGTAACATTTCTTACCTGGGTGGATAAACCACTTTTCCAGATTGCCTGCTTTGCTCTTTAGGACTGTAATTATGGAACAAAACCCCTTGAATCCTGTGCTGTTATTGTCGTCATTAATCATTCTGCTTCTGTTTCAAATACGTGCTCTAGATATGCTGCATTATGGCACAAACTGAGTACCAAGGCAAAACACATCTGGATCTTAAGGACATTTTAATGTAATTTGCTCTTTCAATTTGTTATTTTTGCAAGCTCAAAAATATAAAAAATATATATGAAAAATAAAAAGCTGGTGTCCATATAGCTTCTGGCCTTTGCAACTGTAAACAAAAAACAGCTTTTAAACAGTAAAAAACTTTGCAAATGTGGAACCTGTTCTGCCAGTGCTTGGAATAGTCAGCATTTAAGATGACAGACTCTACATACAAATCAGTTCTTACAGAAACACAGATTTCGAGATGCGTTCAGGCAGAATGCAGGATTTCTGTGACCTCAGACCATGGAAACCATTTATTTAAAAACATACTGTGTCACAACTGAATTAATAAATTAAAAAAAACCAAACCAAAAAAGTGGAAAACTCCACCACATCAGGCCCCTATTCTAGAATAAAATTCCCTTCAAAAGCACCACCTTGAAAATAATACAAAGCTCCCTTGACTTTGGAAGGACTTCACAGAGGCCCACAAGTCTATATTGGAAGACACGTTGAGTATTTTAAGCCAAAATTAGTTAAATACCGAACTTCCTTTTTGTTAGGCAGCAACCCTCTAAATTCAGTTGTCTTGGACATGTTCAAATACACATCCCATGTTCTAAATCAATATTAATTTATCATCTATCCCTTACAAAGAGCCAAAAGGCACAGGTGGACTAGATTTTCTTTAATTTAGCCACGTACATCGGACCCCACGCCCTCCCTCTCTCTGGAAGGACCAGAAGTTCATGCTGCTGCAAACCATCAAGGAAAGTGAATTCCTGAGAAACAGCTCTGCCCACTTCACTTATATCCACAGGCACAACATTACTGCAGGAGTTTAGGATGACGTTTATCACATCATTGTTCTCTGCCTTGGAGAGAGTGCACGTAGAATACACCAAGCATCCCCCAGGACGCAGTGCTTTAATAGCAGACCTGAAAATACCAAAAAAAAGAGAAAAAAACGGAAAAAAAATCAACATAAAAGTGACATTCTAGTGCGGGAGAACATGTAAGGACTTATAAATCTAGAGTATAACTAAATACGACAAAAATAACACCATGAAAATGCCTTAACAGCATATAATTGACTGCACAGGAAACCGCAATTTCGTTTTCTCGTTGATTATTGTACTCTCCATTAACTGAATGTGGTTTTTACACAGCAGAGACCAGTATAAAGCAGCATCCATTCCTGACTGCAGGAGATACTTCAGACATTCCCATGCTGTGAAAATGCTGCAACTGTGCACGCAGAACAGGTTGCACCACAGCAAAAGTGTTGGCTGGATCCTGAGAGGGCTGCTTGCATCAACAAAGATTACTGGGTTGTAATTTTAGAAACGCTTCTGCAAATTCTGTCACTTATTTATCAGGTAAGAGGACTTGGGGGCTTCACTGAGCCACTGCTTTTCAACCTGATTTCCTAAGGCTCATATGTCGCTTATGTGACCTTCATCTACTCACCTGTTGACAAATTTCGACTCGACAAAGACAAAATAGTGGCTTAAAAGCTGAAAGCTTCATAACTACTGGTGGGGGAAGGGAACAGAGGTTCTTTATCACTTTACCACTGAAACTGAGTTTAAACAAGCTGCTTACTTTGCATTAAAGCAGATCTGCAAAGTCCTTATTTCAGAAACATAAAATATAACCTCTGAGAGTTCGAAGTGGCATTCAAGCCACATTCACCTACTGCAAATTAAGAAAGTAAGGAGAAAAATCCAAAATCTTGCACCACAGAAGAGCATTCTTCCAACGTGATCCCAGCATAGGAGAAAGCTACAATAAAGGTTCATTTGCTATTAAATCCCATTCAATTATATACTTTGTAGCCTTGAAAAACATATGGCTTAGAGACTGAATTGTAAGCTAATATTCAAGCAGATACTACTGGGCTGAAGCAACTACCACATTAAAATACAGTTCTCCTCCTATTTGTTTAAAAACGAGAGAATCTGAACAAGTGGATGATGTTACTCAGGTTATGAATATCAGAGAGACAGCAAAAGTAAGGGCTGAGAGGACTGTGGTGAGTCCCTGGGAATTTGGGAGGTGCAGGAGGGCAGGGATACTGGAAGCATGGATCACAATGACACTGTATGGAAAGACATTGAATAATCACAGATCTGTAGATAGTACTGACAGTTCTGTGTTCACACTCAGGCCCCAGACAAAAAATATACTGGAAAAAAATACAAAGAAGAAAAACAAAACAAAAAAACCCCAAACATCAAACTCTTCAAACTAAATGAGGTGAGCAGCCTCCAAGTGCAGAAAGTCTGATTCCAAGCCCAGATAAACAAACACAATGCCACTGAATTCCTGCCAACTTCCTAAGGGTGATTTCTGAACAAAAGCAGTTGAGAAAGGAAAGAAGAAAATATAAGGGGGAAAAAATAATCCCTTTTAACAGAATTAGGACTTTTCAGGAAAGTAATCAATAAAGAAAAGCTTCATCACAAGCAGGATCAAAGCCAATCAAGAGAGATCAAGGCTGCACTGAAAGTCCTGCCTGAAACAGGATGGAAACACCGGGACAAAGGACTGTTTCAGACAGGTGAAGACTAAATCTGCTTCTCTTGGGAGCACACACACCACCTAATTTATTTTATGAGTCTTGATTATGTCAGTCAGCAAGCCAAGTACGTATTTTACTGAAGTTTATGCTTTTCCAATTTCAGTAAAAGAACAGAGCGCTCTCAACTGATGATGCTTTAAGAAAAATAAGCGTTTAATGTCTCTGTTATATCAGTAGAAAGATGGAGAGTGAGCAGATGGCTGGCACATTTAGCCTGAGTTCAGTCTGTTATAGGTAAAAAACAGGTTACAGTGCTCTTAGGTAGTCTAAATATTTTCAATTTAACTGGGCCTAGTGGACTCATTCCAGAATACTTTGAAAATTAGTAAGACCTATCACAAAACTGCAAGTTTATCTCACACCTGTGAGCAGCTTTTGAAAGCCTGCAGAAATGTTTGAGAATGTTTCTGTCAGAGCCTGGTAACAGCACAACATTTACACTGCCACCTTGAGACAGCACAAGAGAGCAGCTGTAATCCCGATGTTCTCATGCCTCTTCCGGGAAATCTAAAAGCATTTTTTTTTCCCCTCATGTAACAGATCTGACTTTCTGGCTTTCACATCAGAACTCAAAGAGAACAGGGCTGAAGTCTAAATGGGCTCTCGTCAAGTAGAGCTGATCTTATTATTATCAGAATCCACTTAGATAACTCATTTTTGATAGAGTTTTCCCCTCCAGCTCCACCTTTTCCATGTGTGCAGGAGTGCCAAGCCACGAGAGGGCATCGGGAAACGCCTGAAAATGTTGTGACCTGAAAATCAAGATATACTTTCAGCACAACTGATAATTTTACTCACAGAAGCCGGTAATGGCACTCCTTTCCTACCTCTAAGCGTTTGGACATGAGAAAATACTTTTCCCATGTAAAAGTCAAAAAGGTAAAGCTGTATATATATAAAAAAGTAGTTGTAGCTTCTGCTTAGAGGGTTAAAAGCCTGGAGACTTGGTAAGTGTCCTCTTCTTACCATACAGAAAGTAACATAAAGCCACATGAAAGTCATTTGCAAAGGCACCATGTTCCTACAGCTGAGTCCACCAGAGGGAAGAGTAGCACAGGCCTCTGAATGCAAGCTTGAAAATCTCCCATCAAAACCTACCTAAGCCTCCTCACCCTGGGAATCTTCACTGGCCCATGACCCAAGAAGGTCGGCCTGCTCACTGCAGGTATCTTGATTCTGAACCTAAATCATGAATTAAAATATTTGAGGAGAATTACTTTCCGCTGCAAGGTTAATCAATGTATCTATCCATCTTGTCAAGTCCAGAAACACTTGTTTCAGTGCCTGTGCTCAAAGTCAACCCTGATTAAGCCGTGCTTGGCTTTTGATAAACCTGCACTGAGCTGCAAAATTCAAAGTGAAGAAGTGCCAGGCTCAAAGTCACAGAGCGAGACTGCACTGGGTGAGCACTTTCAGGGAGTTTGGTCCTCTCCTCATCAGCATGACAGAGAATTCATTCTTAAGGGAATTTGTCCAAACAAATTGAAGGAACTAGCCTTCCTCTATAATCAGTGGAGGGAAACAAGAACATCCAAGGGATAGGTGGGACATGAAGCAGAAGCCACCACTGCTACTATAACTCTACCATGTGAGAAGGTAAGATTCCTCTTTCACTGACTATCCCCCAAAGCCTTACTTAGAACTCAATTCTTAGCTATAGGGTACTTTGTAACTTCCAAAAAGAGGCTTCAAATCTAGTACAATTAAAAAACATGTCAGAGCAAAGGACCCTAAAGTATTTTTTCACCTTCCTCTTATTATAACACCTTGCTGAAAAGTAAAACACATTAATTAAAGGTAGTTAATCTGCAGTTATTTTTCCCTTACTGGTACAGACGACATTCATGTTCATTAAATAATTAAAACTTTCAGATTAAATATAGATTATACTTAATTTCATAATGTTATTTCAGGTACACATATTTACTGTAGTGAATTTTACATGTTTACAGGCACTAATACTGCAAGGCCTCAAGCTTCATATAGAGAAATATAAACACACTAAAAGCACTGGAAACTTTTTCCTGCAACCTCATGACTTGTTCACCTCTCCCTACAACTATTTTTGATTTAGTCAGCTGTTTGAAGTTGTGTATTTTTCACACAACTTTAGCACATACCAGCATCTCGCCACTTAGGCTTTAGTGACAGCAAAGAGCCTGAGATTTTAATGACATTTTCTAATCAACAGTTTGGAATTACAACAGCTGGACATGATAGGAGTGAGATTCACCAGCACATCATTCTGCAAAAACTCCTTGATGCTTCTCCACACTTGAACTCCTCCCATCATCAATTCATAGCCACCAAAATCACCCCTAAATCTTTCCAGTGCCTCAGCAGAAAGCTCACCTGTAATTCAAACAGGATTCACGTTCAGGAAGCTCTGTGAAACGAGTGAACATGTGCAGATGGCTCCCCCCTCATTCTCAGTGAGGTTTTACAACAATAACACCAAACAGATGAACAAATAACCTCCCCAAGCACGAGCAACACGTTGTATTTTTGCAGGGCGTGTCTCTGGGAACAAGTTCAATGGCACATATCATACCGTGGAGCTGAGAGGTACAACAGATGCATCAATTTATCCTAACCCCCTGAACAGCAAGAGTAACAGATGAGACTTTTAAAAGAAAGATATTATTTTAAAGCCTTTTTTTTTTTAAGTTTATTTCTCAAGATTTACTAAATTAGGGAAAACAGAGCAGTGTTATTGTTTGATATCTCAGGGGAAAAAAGACCATGCTGTAGCCAGAATTCTAAGCCCAAAAAACTCTTACATGCCACTAAAATGTAGTTAGCCAGAATCTAGAGAGGATTTTTCCCACTTACAGAAAATTAGACGTGATAGGCTGACTTTTTTCATTCTAGAAGTACTGGTGTCTCAAACACCCTTTTAAAAATGGGCAGAAAAATAGATCTATTTCATACTTTAGCTACCACCTGCACGTCCAGCCTACTCCTCCTGTGCTTGGGTTTATGTTGCATGCCACTGGAAGGGGCAGTATTAATTATGTTAATCACCCAACCGTTTTCAGTATTAAAGCAAAAAGATGACATATTTTTTAGGGCAATTTTAAAACACTACAACACTTCTGGGAGCCCCTGGTGGCCTAGTGGTTAGAGCGCAGGACCTTCACCGCTGAGGCCAAGGGTTCGATTCCCAGCCAGGGATACTCCCCGGGCAGGTGGAGCTCGTTAGCCCTGTAAGGCAATCCACC
>JAWMRA010000001.1:2960330-3033115 GCA_035584735.1 Pseudotriccus pelzelni | reverse complement strand
CATCCCATCCCATCCCATCCCATCCCATCCCATCCCATCCCATCCCATCCCATCCCATCCCATCCCATCCCATCCCTGTCGGGACTCTGCTGGTGCCTTTTCACCAGGCCTGGACTCCTGGCTAGCCCAGGCTTTGCAGCTGCTGTGCAGCTGCTCAGCAGCCTCCTCTGAACCACACCGGGGATCAACCTGCTGCTACTGCAGCAAAAAACTGATAGAGACTTGAGAATTATTCCCACAAACATCTTAGAGGTGTTTTCAGATAAACCACTCTCTGGAAAAGGAACCATGGTTGAAAGTGGCCTCAGAAATCCAGACTGGAAAGGGGTGCAAAGGTCATCTATATGATAGCAGAAAAGCTGTCATATAGATAAATATTTGAGTTTCAGGCACTACTCAGGAAGGCCAACAATGTTTATGCAAATTACCATTCCACTTGGAAGCTTATTTGAAGTGTTTCAAGCAGGACTGTGCCAAAGGGCTGCAGGCAGAGTGGACACTTCCTACGTATCGCATGTGAAACGAAACCCGAAAGGCTTTCGGATAAATGGGTTGTACCAACAGATACAGAACAAAAGTGCAATGAAAAGTACAGTTCTCTGTGGCTGTAATCCTGCCAAGGCCAGTACCATAGAATATATCCAGTAACTGAATTTTACTGTACCAAGGAAACCAAAAATTATGCTGAGTACCCTCCCCCCTAAATCTAGGGCTTAAAGTACTGCAAGTTGAAAGAATTCCAAAAGGTAGGAAGCTAACATGGCAAAGTTAGGGGGTGGCATCCTGAGCTTACAGTGCCAAGCTTTCCACTACAATACTAGAATATATTACTGGAAAAAATACTGCTTGAATCTTGAAGGAAAAAAAAAATAAAGCCTGTGCTGGTTACTTTGTAACTGTCCATCAATCTTTTGTTACCTGACATTGTTAGATCCAAAAAGAACCATTTTCAGGAAATATCCTGGTTTCTACTGGAGAAGAAAATGGTCACAAGGCCACTCCAAGCAAACTTATTTCAAAAGCCACCTAAAAGAGCGAAACTGGAAAATCCGTTTTTAAGTGACAGATGGGCCTCCAGGGGATCACAGTAACTGTGAGAGATGTGAAACTAAATCTAATGGATCTCAAATATACCTAATTTTAATCATACAATTGTAGTCATTATTGTGCATTTAAAACCTTTATGAGTAAGGTCCTATGAGTAAGGTTTAGTTTTAACTAAAAAGGAAGACAAGCAGAACAACTGATTTTGATGCACTGATTCTCCTTCACGTTAATTCACCTCGTGAGAATTACTAATCCTTATTTTAGAAGATACATTTAACTTATCCTTAAAATATGTACTTAAAATGTTGCACAGACAATGCAAAATGTTCTGCTTATACAGTGCATTTCTGTGTTCCTACCACTCCTGTATTTAGGTACAAACACTCTCAACGGAATGCACTGATCCCTTTTGGAAGTGATATTATTGACAACAAAGAGCATCAAACCCTGGCAAAATCTTCTAATTAGTGCAGTAATTATCTCTCAATTTACAACTTATTACCTCTCAAGTATTAAAAAGCACTTCATATGTACACATATAACTTAGTGCCAATCTATCAATATATTCTAAATTTGACCACGCTGCTGTTGCAAAAACATGCAGAAATTCTGTCTATAAGGTCTCTATGTTGTACATTTTAGCAGTGTAAGACTTGCAGCCCTTAAATATTTGTGACCATCCTTGCTTCCAAAAAACTTGTACATTTATGACAATACAGGAAACACGTTGATGCTGTGCGTTAGTTTTATTCCATATATAAATCTCATCTCAAGCAAAAAAAGTCATGGTTGTATAAATTACTGAAAAAAACCCCACCATAGTATATTACAGAGCATAATAATAGACAAAACTGTAAAAAAACCATTTTTGAATACTTTGGTCACATATTGGTAACATTTATTTTAAAAGCAAAATCAAAAATGATACATGTGGCCACACACACAACATACATAACACACAGTTCACATGTATCAACACTTGACATTTTAGTTTCCCAGACTTTGTTACAACAGCACAGTCAGCTTTGTTTTCAGTAAAGACTTCCATTCGTTTTTGATAAGAGGTAAAATAAAAGGGTAATGCACTCCTAGAAACCAAAGCTGAAAAAAAAAACCAAGTCTGCCAAAGTAGAGCCTTTAAGCTGAAAACTTAAGTGGTAACCTAGCTAAAGTTAAAATTGAGATTGCACACATAAACATTTATGCACTTAATATTGTGTTTGTTTGAAGTGAAAATGACCAAATTCTGAGCATAATCAAATTACATTACACTATTAGAGTACCAATAAAAGTTTTCTCATGTAATCACATAACAAAGTGTTTCATCCTTTCACTAACTTGGACTTTACCTCTCCACCCATCCCAAACTTAAGATGGATTCTACCCTCCTGCAAACACATTCTGTAATAATCTTAATAAAATTTCATTTTGATTAATATGGTGGATGTCTCTTTGTGCAACTCGCTGCTGTAAGAGCCACATGGCAAAGATTTCCAATGTCAAAGTGCTGAACATATAAACATTGCACTGTTTTAACATCTCCTGAAGTAATCTGGTATTACCATGGTATTGAAGATGGAGAGTAATATAAAATAATCACTGATCAAATACTGCTTCTTCAAAAAACCCCTCTGAACGGGGCTTTCACCCTTACTGTAACTAAGTGGCATAACAATACACAAGACACCACTTCTTGTCTCCAGCGTAAGAGGAAAAACATTTAAACAGGAACGTATCAAATTGTAACCCTTGTTGTTTATTTATCACTTGCATGTGATTTTTTTTTAATGTAGATAAACATACTACATGGAAGTATTATTTAAATCCTTAAAACCCTGGGGTTTCTTTAGTTTTCGGGATGGTACTTCAGCGTTATCGAGATTAAACTCCAACAGGGTTTATCTGCATATTGGTTGATTCAGTTTTCCATCCAAATACATGACTCAAGTCGTGCAAAACTTCCACTATGAGCAATTTCCTTGTATGTCGTAGTAGTCAATACAATACCCAACTCAATCTTTTTTCCACAGAATTTATTACCTACGTCAGGTTCAGTTAACAAACCAAAGAAAAAAACAGATAAGAAAATGTTCAGACAGTTCAAACAGCAATATTTTGTATAAAATGTAGTTATTTTAAACTTTCTGTCTTACCCTTTGCTTCAGGTTGCCAGAAATATGAAATATTACATCTGGCAGCGTAATCCCTAAAAAAGGGGTTTTGCTACTGTAACAGTCAAACACACTGTATTTATTAATTTTTCTAATGCTTTCAAGGAATCACTTCATTGGTAGCAGGTACACATGTCCACTCAAACTTCCAAATCATTTTATAAAAAGGTAGAAAAATATACTCAGTATTTGTTTAGCCTTTCTATAGTCACCCTATCATACAACGAATCTTACAAAATAATTTATCAGCTGAAAAAATACCAACAACTGCACAGCACCTGGAGGAAGGTCTCGATGGGAAGGTACAATCCAGTGATCTTGAAGGTGTTTTTCTTCAGGTTTATGAATCTGTATGTTCACAAGTAAATATTTGATACCATGTTCACATGAACATCCATGGACACACAGACCTTTCCTGATTTCACACTAAAGGCTGAAGAAACGCTGGTGATGTGGAATGACAAAGTCTGATCAACTGAGTTCGACAGAATGAGCTCCAGATGTAATTGTCACCAAGTTATTTTGTAACGTGCTGATAAAGTGTCACTTGAAAAATTTTCCTTCAAGGGCAAAAAAAAAAAAAGTTTTGGAGGGAATTGTTTCGTTTTGCGGTTTTAAATCGTGTCTGTGATCCAGTTAAGCAATGACATCGTGGGTGTCACTGTTGGGTCTTTGGCGGACAGTCAGAGGGGGCAGAGGCTTTCCATAGAAATCTGTGTAAGAAATTCCAGGGAAGAGAAACACATCAATCTGTCACTCGAAAGGTTTTTATATATGGTAAATTCTTGCTGCCTTTAATGAAAGCTAGGTAGTCTACAAGTTAAGAGTTAATTCCTACAAGCAACTTTCAAACCTAATTAATCTCTAGAGATGTACTGGCCAAAAGAGGGTTTAAGTACATGTTGTTATACATGCAGTAGCATTTGCAAGATCAAGCCCAAAGGTGAGCTGTAAACACCCCAAAAATAGGAAATGAGAAATCCAAAGTGTGCAAACAACAACTGAAAAGATCATGTATCAAAATTTGAATGTTGCTATAGTCAAGTTTTCATCGTGATATAGTTTTAAGGGACAGTAACACTATGCAGCATCCAAAATTTGGGGACCATTTAGGCATGGCATTTATCTTGCAAGCCGTACTAACTTTCTAAAAGAACTATATTAAGAATTTATTAAAAAAACTCCAACATTTTCTTTCGTCAATAAAGGAGTTTAAAGCAGTCAAACGGCTCAAGACAAAGTCAGTAAGTACATCAGAAGAGAATAACAAGTATGCTCAAACATCTGTCACTGATATAAAAGAAAAAAACCAACCATGCAGATGGGTACATGCAAAGCATTTCACAAGCAAAATAATATGAGAGATGGTAAGAGAAACAGGTAGAAATCAAAGGGGAAAAAGCAGCTTTTTGAAGCATTCAAATCTCAGTTTTGTTTATACAGACCACCTCTTCCCCAGCAAAGCCTTGATGGCCTGCCAACACAAAATCCAGCTTTAATAAATCAGAACTGCCCAAGAAGAATATCTTCCACTTGTTCTATGTATGCAATAACTTAAAATTGCACTCCTGAGCCAGAATTCACAAAAGCAAACAAGGTGGATCACACTACTCTGAGACTGTTTGTGGATGTCTGCAGGATTAAGGTTTTAGTTATCCTTACATTTAAATTAAGTAATAACACTTTTATGTTATTGCAGTAAATCTTTTGCTTTTAATAGTGCTAATTCAGTGTTACAGCAGCAAGAAAACTGCAACAAATGAGTATAAGGCAAATAAAAACCTGTACAATGGATGGTTTTATTAATCAATTTATTAATTTCTTGAGGTCTGGCAGACCACTTGAGGACTGACAGATAATTTTACCTCCTATATTGGAAGAGGTTTATTATTCTTGCAAATGTCTCCTCCACTGACAATAAACAGACACTCATTACCTAATGTTGTGCCAGAATTATTAGTATGACTGGAAAAACTGCAGTCTTTAGTGAAATAAGTGTATAATTAAAGATTTATATAATTGACTCTACTGCCTGTGAACAGCCAATATAACATTATAAGAATGACACAAAAATGACTCAATATATACATTAAATAGCCTGCTCATCAACACTTAAATTTTGCAGTTGCATAATTAAGACAGAGTTATATGTCTGAGAAGGCCTAGCATTAAAAAACAGACCTCTGGAAGTTGTTTCAGCCTCACACTACCTGAATTTTACATATTTCAGCAGCAAGAACTACCAAATATCTGCCACTTAGAATAAAAAAATAATTTAAGACAAAAAGAAAGGACTTACTACTCTCCGTACAGAAAAGTATCTTTACTTTCACTGCAAATTGTTCCTTCAAGCTATTTATATAAATTAATCATGAAACCAACAGGGAAATAAAAATGCCTTTTTATTTCTCAAAGGTTGAATGACTGAGAAAACTTTTAAACCCAACTTGGGAGTGGCTTTTGGGAAAAGCTAGGGGCAAAAAATATCAACACTGAGTTATATCTTTGCTGAAGGGACAACCAAAAAGGCGATTTTCAAAAAGATGCAATTCAGGGAATATCCCAAATAAATTATCAAAGGTAGGCTCCACTGGTCTTAGAAAAATTCCAATAAGTGTCCCATCAGGAGCAGGTTCTCGGTCTGCAAAATATGTAAAAACTCATTGAAAAACACCGTTGCAAGGACAGATGGCAAGTGAAATCACTGCAAGATGGACTTGGCAGTGCTGGGGTAACAGCTGAACTCCACAATTTTAGGGGTCCTTTCCAACATAACTGATTCCATGGATCTCAAACAGTCAGAATGAAAAACAGCTGCTTTAACCAAAATAAGTAATTGATGCTCTTGGGTATCAGGACCTAACTAAAGGTCTGACTGTGCCTTTGAAGAGTTTTTTTCATTTAGAAATAGTGCTTTCCCAAGGGATGTTTTCTTGCTTTCCTAGGATTTTCTGTTCTGGGAGAAACTCGTGAGTCTCAAAATTCCTGAAAAAAAGAATAAATCCCAGCAAGGAGAAGGCAAAGCCTTGAATTCTGAGCACTTCAAGTCTGCCCTGATCTCAGTGGTGACACCTCTGGTTAAGAGATCCCTACCAACATATTTTCTAGTGTTTGCTTCCAAATTCATTGGTTTTCTCTGTTCCCACCCATGCTCTTTCTACAAAAATGCAACAGAAAAATTGAAATTCCCTTTCTTCCCCTCCCTACCTCTTCATCTGGCTTTTCTCTCTTGCAGCCTTCTCTCTATGTGCCTTAAAAAAAAGAGCAAGATGGTTTTATGATTAAGATAACAAGTTACATTTTATGCACGCAAATCTCATTCCTGTGAGACATAAATATCTTGGGTTTAGAAATCTTAGACAGCTTTTGATTCTTTGGCAGAAAAGCTCCACGTTCTGTTGTTTCAGAATTTCACATGCTGATAGTTCAATTAATCCAAGTTAGGGTTAAACTCAAGAGGAACTACAGCCACAGCTCCTTTCTCTGTAAGTTTCTCAATTAATGTTCTTTTTATTCAGTTTGTTCAAGTGTTCTCATTGCTTTGGTTTGGTTGTTCTCCTCTCAGATTACTCCAGATGTCTCCATGTTCACTCAGCTCTTCAAAATTTGAAAAATAAAAAGGTAAGAAAAACAAAGGAATTGCCATCTAAAACCCAGACCAAAAAAATGCAGTGTGAGCATAAGAAAACAATCCTCCAGGATCTTCCAAAAACAGAAGCAAGAAATCAAGAATCTGCCAAGAATATCACCTTGATATTTCCAGTTATTAAACTTATTTCTGCTCGCAGGGACTCTGGTTCTTCAGGTAAAGGAGCAGATCCCAAGCTTTTTCACTCACATTTCTCCTTCCAGACCAATAATTTAGTTTTCATTTGGACTCTTAAAATAACTGGTCCTGAACTGGTCCTGTTACACTTTGTAATATGGCACTTTTTAATGTGTAGGTACTGCTGCTATGCAAATAACTTCAGATCATTAATAGCACCTGATATCCCAAGCCATTTCAAACTTTATAAGGGAATATAAGATAACTTCCTTTTCCATAAAAAAAAAAAAAAAAGACTTGAAAAATCAAAAAGATGCTTTCTACTAAGCAAAAGGTTTAGGTTTTGCTCAATGAAAATTAGAATTAAGACATTAAAAAAAAAAGGTGAGGCATGAAATGAACGTAGAAGTGATTGAACAATGGAGAAGGCTTTCAAAAAGTACAAAACCCAGAATACTTTCAATTACCAGCACGATGTGTTTCACCAAGAGGCTCGAGTTTTCCAAGTCTATTAAGTTTGGGAGTTCCCCAGCCAACTAAAGGAAAACAGAGACTGTCAAAACATGCCATGACTGCTCTTGATTCCAAGGAACTGCACAGAAACCAGCTCATTTTGGGCAAATCAAAGCCTTTCCAAACACCCAAGGTATGCAGTATATTGCATCCATGGTGAGTAACCAGGAAATATTTTGAAAAGAAGCTGATTTACCCTTAGATACTCATCATTTTAATCACTTTCTTGTGAGTAGTCAAGTTTCTGACTCACTTTTTGGGAAAGTAACATCTTGCCCCACGGAACAGGCCAAATCAACACTGCTGGAAGTTCTTATAATGAAGTGGGAAACTGCATCAAAGATTTTCTACAGAGGAAGGTTCAGTAGCATTTCTCTGTATGAAGATCATTCCAGTTCCATCATTCCCAGTAAATATTTTAAAGGATTAACAGCCACAAATCGAGACATCAATTCCCGGCTGTTAGTACACTCACCTGGTGGAAGTGCTGGTGGTGGTGTTGGATTTTTGGGAAGAGAATCCTCTGAATTAATTGGTTCTACTCTGTGCCCCCTTTTCAATTTTGGTTTTTTACTTTTTTTCTTACTGTTATCTATAGCAAACAGAAATAAAACATTACATATCATACACCTATATTCAGAGAATATCTCAGATCATCTTCTAAAACAATTATTGAGGAGCTTCATCGGCGTTTTCAGTCCAAAATTATGCACAAAATTATGGGAAATCTAAAAGTTACACAGCATTTTGCCACAGAAAATAAACTTTAAGCATAAAATATATATGCAAATTCTGTTTCCATAATGAAATTCAACTGAGCTGGGTCCTGTTGGAAAGTGGACTGCATATTCGATGCTGCTAAAAAACAAACCCAATTTCAGCTACAGTACCAGCCACATCAACAAACATGCACTTTTTGGAAGAAGATTTTCCAACACAACAACCTAATTCTGCATTTTTATGCTTTCAATAGATTAAATTGATATGTGGTATCATGAAAATGAATAAAGAATAAACAAAAATAAATATAATATATCTTATATAATAAATATACTTAGAAATAATTTAAAACCCAAGGAAAAACAAAGTGAGAAATCACATGAAATGACACATCCAAAGGAAGTTTTACCTGAGTCAAGGCATTCCGAGGCTTGGTGATCGTTCTCTTCCGAGTGCTGTAAAAGCTGTGTAGTCGCAGAATTGCACATTTCTAGTCTGCTGTCAGTTGTGTTTTGGCTGCTGCTACTTGACAAGTGCTGGGCATCCATCTGGTCCTGCTCTGTTTGTGATTTCAAGACAATTGTAGCCTTTTCAGTCTCCAGCCTTTGCTGCTTCTTTTCCTTTTCTATTTGTTTTTCATTCTAACAAGAAGGGCAAGAATGTTTTAAAACTGACTAATAAGACAGGGAGGTTGCTAAAAAATGAAAACATTTTTCTGTCCCACATATAAGTGAAGAAATTAAATTTCAAATACCCTGTCCAGAGGAAGGGAGGGGGAATTAACAACAAATGAAACGATCTTTATCTTTGTTGACTGTTTTCTTGCTTTATTTTTGGTCACATTAAAAAAATAAAACAAAACTGGAATATAAACAACAGCAACAGTCTTGAGGTTAGAAAACTTCTGATTTCTTCCTCTTCAAATACTTTTTTTTAATGTTTTATTTAAAACAAAATACAGTTGCACAGAGCTTAAGTATCCTTAAAATGCCACCAGGACTTGGATAATACCTATTGTGTCACACAGAGTCAACCCCAGGGTGTTTCACAAGTTCTATATCACTAAATCAGCATCTCTGCAATATTCACACTCTATCTTCTCCCTTTGTACGTTATTATGAAATGTATTATTGTGCATGCAGCTGCCTTTACATGCTGTGTGGATGTGGGTGCTTTTGTCCTGGAGAAAAGCAAATGTTTGAGTTACTGACTGGAAAAGTTTCTGTGTTTCTTTAGATTATGTTATCTCCAGTCAACTGAATAAAAAAACCGTGGCACAATAAATAGGAACTACCCGAACTCAGAAACAAAGTTAAAGAAACTTTAATATATCAATGTGATTTTCATATTGCAAAACCAAAAAACTTCTCAATAGTGTCAGTTTTCAATTGGAAACAGATTATGCTCAGAAATCTCAACAGCTGCAGAAGTCAGTCAGATTTTATGACTCACTACAGCACTAAAACACTTTACAAGAGACTAACAGACCTTGAATATTTTCCACTTCTGAATCCCACTGGTTTAATTAGGAAATATGTTCAGTCCTGTGTTTAGATCTATTTTACTGTGTCTACAACACTTTTGTCCCCAAATCAATAATAGGGGGTTTCTTATCATGAAAACATTGATTCAATGCACACAAACCAAGACTGCCAAGATTAAATACAAATTTTAAAATGCTGTGCAGACAGATTGAGACCAATTCTTTGAAATGAACCATTTTTCTCATGACCTCTCAGATATTTGTTAGTGGCAGCTCTAAAATAAGCCAGATTTCCACACATTCTCATACCTCAGAGATTACAGCAGATATAGGCTGGAAGGGGTTCTGATGTTTCCCAGGCTCAGGGTCTTCCTCATCAGGTACAGCTCCTTCTTCCTTTTCCCTTTGGCATTGTTGGTGGGTTTATGTTGTTGTTTCAGTGGTTTTGGTATTTGTGGATTTTGGTTGGGTTTGGGTTTTTTTGAGGAGGGAAGAGAGGGAGAATGAACAAAGAATTCTGAAGAAGCCAAGCCATAAATGTTATGGGAAAAAATTATTAGATCACCCAAGTCATCTCCCAATTTATGCCAGCATGGACTTTAAAGGTCCCTTCCAACTGAAACTACTCTATGGTTCTGTGAAGGAAATCACATTTGCTTCACCACCACGCAGAAAAAAGTTCAGGAAGACACACAATGTTTACCAGCACTAGTTACTTTTTATCTTCTAGATATTTCTATAAGAAATATTGCATTGCTATGTATTAAATAATACATCACTGATAAAGTACATTCTCATCAAATACTTCTCCTGAAGCATCTGTATATAGAAGTCACTGTTACACCTATTTTGCTGATGCAGGTGCTGAGAGAGGAAGGAACAAACTCCTTGTTCAGAGGTACAGACGGGAAGGAAAAAGAGGACAGAAATCCACCCATGAAAACACAATGCTTGGAAGGAACAGACAGTGCTGCTGAAAACTTCACAGCACTTCCACTGTCTCTGGTTTTCCATTGGAAACAAGGTGGTTGCTACTAACATACTGTGGAGGAAATGCACTTTCCAAACAAAAAAGATGCCTGGGTAATTAGTGGAACACAAAATGAAACAGAATTACTACTGAATCAAGATTAACCTGTTTCTTACAGCAAGAAATCGATTTGATGCAATCGAGAGTTCATGTCATCTCTTACACCTGAGACAAGTAAAATCAACACAAGTTACTACTCAGGTTTCCCTTAAGGCACAAGAACTTTAGCAAAACTTTTAAGCCTTTAATCCAATTCAGACCAAATCCCTTTGTCCAGTGAACAAATGTAACTGAAGTCACTGAGTGGGGACAGGACATGCCCATATCCTCAGCCAGTTTCTTTGAGACATGTTTCCAAGTTACTCCTGCTCCTCACACGTCCCCAGCATGGCATAAACCCAACACAATCCATCATGGTCAGAAGGTTTTGTCTGTACAGAGATATCTGGCAGACTAACAGTATATATATATATATATATATATATATATATATATGTTATATATGTAACAGTGTATATATATAATGCCTTTATAAGGAGGACGGGGTGCTCAGCAAATATTTAATAATTCCTCAGTAAAACGATTCACATCAGCCTTTAACAGGAACCACAGGAGGCTGCTGACAACCAGAAAGGGCTTTGAAGGGAAGTAATAAACCACTTGTCCTGCTTCCCCTCACTGAACCATCTTTACTTTCTTCATGCCTCACCTATTGGATATGCTGGAGTTTATCAAGCATAGTGCTGAGTACAGTTCCTCATCCAGTCTTTTCTACTCACATATTGGTTGCAGGGTCTAACTTAACAGAAGTTTTATTTAGAACACACTTGAAGGCAACTTAAGATTAAATGCCAGGATTTATTTTTTGGGTTAGCCTTCTGTGAAGTTATATAAGTAAGGCCAAATTTACTCCACAACCACCATGCAGTTCTCACTCACAGTACAGTTCAAGCAGGAAGCCCTTTAGGGCATGAACCAGACAAAAAACCTGTAGGTCCTGCAGAAAAACTCTCCAATTCAGGTCTGCACTTTTAATAGGGAGACTCTTGGATTGGAAGTTTTAAATCCTTGACAGCTTGGCTGCACTTACAGGAATGAGTCAAGTATCTGAGAGAAAAGAGGAAGTGGAGGAAGGAGAAGTTACAGAGACAATACCTTTCTTCTCGTATCCTTCTCACTCGCTCAGCTCGTTCCAGTTTCTTCTGTTCTTCAAATGCCTTTTGCTCTGTGGTGTCTCTTTGGATTCGCTCATTTAAGGCATCAAAATCTTTGGCTATGATATGTAGAAGCCAAAATAACCCCTTTTTTATTGATTTGTCAATTTTTTTCCCATAGCCCATGATAGCTGAGCAAGGTTCCTGTAAACGTAAGGGGAAGGAGGGGAAAAGTATTTGCAGTTCAGATCACATTCCTTGACTGAAAACAAGGAATTAGCTAAGCAATTACTGTTTACTGCAAAACACTGAGAAGTATGGGAAGTAAATTTGTATTTATGCATTTCCATAAATTCAGAAATATTTACAAATCTTCTCTTGGCCAAGATAAAGATCACATCTGAACAGTGATCCTTCCTGAATGTTAACACAGGCAAATTCCTTCTCTGCTTCTTTTTAAAAAAGCTGGAATATTAAACTTGCTGTTCAGTTAAAACAAGTTTTAAACCACAGCAGAAACTTAATTATTCTTACATGGTTTCAGAGCACACTAGCAATTACATTTTGAGGATCCTCATCGTAAAAACTTTTTAGCACATCAAAGTGAGCAGTAGAATTTCTTGCAGAATAGATACATGGACCGTATCTTTTCTGGGATTGCAGGGTTTTATTTTCTACCTTACTGGAAGCTTTACATATATGTAAGTAGAAATTAGAAAATGAAGCATGTTGAAATATACATACAATTTGACAGAGACACTTGTGCTCATTGACAAGCCTTTCCAGAGACAAAGACTCAATTACATCTGCTTCTGACAGAGCTCCTTCTCTGTCCTGCTTGTTTGCCAGCCTGGAGAAAAGAGCAAAAGAAACACTGAGCACCCTGACACAAGAGAGACTCACAGATCCCCAAAAGCTACGTTTTTGAGAAAAGCAGGAAAAAGGGAAAGAGTGAGAAAGGAAAGACAAAATGCCTTGTTTCAGCTTTAATTCATTATTCTTTCTACTTAAACTTTGCTTAGTCCATGCACCCTTTTTAGCAGATATCACTAAGGTGCTTAGTAATTCCTTAAAAATTATTATAGAGAAAACAATTATATTTACAGTGAAGAAGATGTAAAAGACCATCCTATTTTACATCTACAGTTACACAGTACAACCTGTCGGAGTCACTGGATGAAAGTTCCAGAACTTTGCAGCTTCCCACACCATAAGCAATTCCCTGCTTCACGATCATCTCAGGTCTGCCTTATTACCAAACATTTCTCTCTAGCGCCAAACAACTTCACATGTGATGTTTTGAACTTGCTCTTCCTAAGTCAAACTTAAAGCTCAGAGGGAGGAACTTGCATGAATGGCTCTAAAAATATACTTTATTAAATAGCAGAAAGCAAAAGAACCCCACAAAGTGAATTTTAACTGAAGTGCTGTCATTCTCTTCTTTCTTAGACATATGGCACCAAAGAGGACTCCAGAAGACAGACATCCATTAGTATTACAAGAATACAACACAATCTTATTTTGCACTTTCTGCCACAGTAATAATCCAAGCTAAATGCAAAGGTTGACAGAAGGAGTATTCCATAGCATTAGGGAATCTGAAAACTGCACTTGCTTTCTAATAAAAGACTTCCACTAAAACAACGTTTTTCTGAAATTTAGCAACATTTCAATTACATAAGAACTCTGAGTCAACTTTCTGGATAAGAACACAAATATTGGGCTTCCCCGAACTCAGTGGCAGAAGGTTTTGGACGCAGAAATCAAGTCATCATCATTAACTCAAATGGCTTTTAGGGAATATTAGGCCAAAGCTTGTACTTTGGATTTATCACACTCCTTGCTGGGAAGGAACAGTGGTAAGAATTCACTCCATAGTTAGAACTTGTCAGTTTGGTCTAAGACCTTATTCTTTCCTATTTTCTGAAATCACAGCATGAGAGCTTCAATTCTTAATTATTTTACAGCCAAGTGTTTTTACTTTCAAAGAAACATCAGAAAAAAAGCTGTATTGCATCTATAGCTCAAAAAACCATTCCTTGTCACCATTAACCTCATGATCTTGCATCTTTTCCAGAAGAGTTTGTTTATGAAGGAGACCATACAAAAGCAGCTTCTCAAACATCCAGTCTCTCTCAACCTTCATCATTCTTAACCATTTGTGGTCCAAAGGGTTCACTTATTTATCATCATCTTGGGGATACAATCCCTACATCCCACTGATAATCAGAACTTGACTGACTTGCCTGCAGAGCTAAAAAGAGCATAAGGTTCTTCTCCCTGCCCCTCCTTTGGTAACTTGTTCCCACTCCTCAAAGAGAGAACTTCTACCACCCTTGGGATGCAGAGATTCCCTGTCAATACATACACAGGGCCTAAGATATTTTCCATATATTTGTGTCACTCCTTCTTCTCACCAACCAGCCAGAACATGAAATGTCCTCTCAGTATTATCCATGAAACAGGATAAACCAGGGGAAAAAATTAAATGAAATTCAAGAAAACTACGGAAAGTAATTACAAGATTGGAAAAAATTATCCCCATTTTCTTTTCCCACCACTTAACATATCTTTGTCACAGTCCGAAAATCCTACTGTGCTGCCCGTCAGTCTCCAAAAGCATTGCTCAGCAGTGCTGTCAATTCATCCAGACCTAATGGAAGAAAACATTTCTGAGCAGTGTTTGTCACCACAGCCTGTTCCTTGCTCACCTGCAGACGAAATAACTGTACTCTGTGCTGTGTTATTGGACTGCACACTCTACAAAGCACAGCTGAGGCAGAAGGAAATGCTGCTGAGCTGCATAGCTCAGTGTCAGCATGAACTAAAGTCCTACAGCTTGCAGTAGCTGCTGATTTTTACCCTCTAATACCTTGAAAGGTGTCATATTTGTCTTTCTGGTCAATTAGTTTCCATCTTCTCTGCAGTAACACTGAATGAGCATTCAAAAGAATACGGCTAAGGTGCTCTGTCTGGAAAAGCAGCATATCCAAAGAGCTGCCTCCACCTAACGCTCCCCAGGAAGGGAAGTGGTTTTGCTCAGGTCATACACTTACTGAGCACCTCAGACTTTGGGTCAAACCCATAAACGGAATTGAAATATTTTTAAGATGCTGTAGTAAAAGGCATTATTTTGCTGGGGTTTGTTTTTCATTTACTATTAGATCCACCTAACCTCGCTTCTTTTCCCCTTCTGGTGTAGAAGAAAGCAGGCCCTGCACTTACACTTGTGCTCCACCTCCAGCTCTCCCGGCCTCTCTCTCCAAGGAGCTGCTCCCAAGCACTTCCTGCTGCTGGGCAGTTCCAGCAATGGATCCACCCCTCAGCAAGGCTGGCTTTCAAACAGGCAGAACCAGATTCCCCAAGGAGAAAGTAATCAATTTGCCTGTCTGCTCCAGTGGCAGAAGTTTCTCTCTCACACTACCCCCTCCTGAACACTTGGACAACTATATAAGAATTAGAAGGAGAAGGAATGAAGAAAATCCTTAATGGAAAAGTCACTCAGGACATGTTACTTAGGGAAATATTCAGAAAAACGTTTCTCAGATTGTATTGAAGCTTAACCTCAGGAGTGCCTCCGGAAAGGATAAAAGAGCCACCAGCACAGGATTCAGAGGTAAATACTTTTCTCTTACTTAATATTTATAAAGTTGCAAATATCTGGAAAAAAAGCGCTGTATATGGGGGGTTTAGAATGGAAATGTGCTCAAATATCAAGACATACAAATAATGTATGTTGACCCAGCAAAGAATTGGGTGTTTTTGTGCGTGAATGTAGTCTCAGAGCTCTAGTGCTCATGCACAGGAACACCAGGGTTTGAGGCAAGTTTTATGCAGAAAAATACCTTCTTTAGGGAATACATCAGAGTTATCTTAAAGGAGAGACCTTGGTTTTAAATTTCCAAGTCCGTTAAACTTCATATATAGCAATTTTTCATGTTTAAAACCCTGTAGGAGGTATATATTAAAACATACTTGAAAGCACAGGGGAGAGCCTGTTGGTTTATCATGTTAAGTTTGCGGAGTAAGAAGCTTTCATATATAAAATCATGCTTGGCTTGCTTTCAATTCCACATAAAGTATATTTGGAATTGTCTTGGTGCACCAAACTTATCTCATGCAAGAAATAAACAAAAAGTAGGCACCTACTGCTTTTATATAAAGTAGGATTTTTTATAAGCAACTTCAGAGAGCTTTTGAACTTTAAAAGTCACGGGAAACAATGTGGAAAGGGAGTGTATGTGTGCATTGGCACAAGTGACATCTGCAGTTCAGTGACAGTATTTCTTTAGAAGCCAGAAAACATGCCAGAGAAAAACAAAGTCTGAGTGCAAGCTATGTAAGTTCCTTGAGCTGTTTATAAAATTACTGAGCAAAGAGGAAACAAACAACCAAAAAACGAACCACTATTAAAGTTGACTTTACAATACAAAAGATCTGGTGGCAAAAAAAAAAACAACACATGTATGGAATGGACACATTTGTATTTTGGCTTTCATCAGAAATCCAAGAAGTGTTACCGAAAGGGGAGGTGTGGGAAGAGGGTGTTTTGTGTGAGGGTTTGTGTGTGCACAGGTTTGTTTTCCTGTTCTGCAGACTTGGAGGTTTTTTTAAATACTGTTACTTTCCAACTGATGCACTTCCCTCCACTCGTGTGGGGTTCTTACACAGTGACATAACAGTGAACATTGCAATGGGTAGCACTGGTGGGTGATCTGTAAAAGTGTCGCAGATGTGCTGCTTTTAGGGTTAAGTTTAATCAGAATCAGTGATCACAGACCCATGGTGGCCATCAAAATGAAGAGCAAAGCATCCCTGAAGTCAAAATAGCACAGTATCAGAGCTATCAACAGGACAAAAGCAAGTTTAGGAAAATGCATCTTTATAAGAATGATTTATCTGACATCATTAGTTTTTAAGGCTCCTTGAAGAAGCTGTAGCTTTGTGGGATGGAGTTAGAATTCCTGGGGAAACAAGGAAGACAGAACCTTTGCATTTAACAGCAGCCTACACACAGGAAAGAACAATGCTCTATTCTTCCGTCTACAGTCAACCTGCTATTTAAAAATGCTGTTCTACCTCTTCTCCCCTCCGAAATTTTCTCTCTCATCTATTAACTGTTTGCTTGGACAGCAGTCAGAAGGATGTTTTATCCTAGAGAAGGGAGGCCTCCGCAGACACAGCATGGAAAAGTTTATTAGTCTCTTTACGCTTTGCTTATGTTAAACATCCATGAAAGTCAAACTCCTGATCCACAAACGTGTGAGTTTGCCAGCTTGTTTTGCTTGTTCGTTCTTCTTCAGTTACTGGCAGTTCATGAGCCTTTTCAGAAAGTCATGGAACACAAAATTCTTTGTATTTTTAGCAAACAAACAGATAGGAGAATAGGCCAACAGTTTCAGGTCTTCTGGGTGCCTGACAACAATGACAAACCCATCAGTAACTTTTTACTGATTGACATATGGCTCTTCTCAAATAAACTTACCTCATTCCTCTAGTTTGCTTTTCATGCCTTCAACCCTTATGCAAAACAATCCTTTGGATATTAGGCTAAGCTATACTGAAGAAATGATGAATCAAGTGCTACAAGATTATCTGCTGCAAACAGCAATTAAGAGTTTGCTTTCATGCAGTTGCAGGGAGGGACAGGAGACATTTCTCTATTTCAACCTTAGCCCCAGACAGTTCCTCCAGGTCACATTTAAACAAGAGAATAGTTAAGAACAAGATCCTAAACTCATCCCATTTATAATATCTCTGGGCAACTCCATTCCCATATTACCTTTTGAATTGGTCACAGGGTTGTCAACAATTATAATTTGTTTTATTTTGTTAAGTGGCCTCATTCTTACCATAGGTCTGAACCATATTCATATTTCCTGCAAACATATTTCTCTGCTGTGCTCTCAGTTCAATGACACCTGTTGGTCAAAGGGGCTGCATCCAAAGAGATGTCTGAGCTCACATAAAGCAGGTTATTTTCAGCTTCCAGATGTGTAATTCCAAAAGAAATAACAATAAATTATGTTGCCATATATTTCTAGACAAGATTTAAAAAAAAAATGTAAACATGAATTGGTTTTTCATACTCTATTTCACCTTGACATATCAATACCTAGGCAAACAGAGAATTTCACCTGTTCTCTATCCCATTGCAGCCCTTTCCCTCGCTCCTGTTTTATTTTCAAATACTGCTTTAAATTAAATGAATATTTAGACCTTAATGATGTGATCTTTGGGCAGAAGAGATTATGATTTTCTTTCTGGATTTCTGTGACCTGTAGGTGGCCATCATATTTGCATCAGTTAATTAAGGGAAGGTGCTGATTTCTAGTCTTATTCTTGCTGGAAATAAACAAATAAACCCAGGTACCCACAACATATCCCTTTATTTCTCTCTGTTGCTCATTCTTGAGGACTCAAAGAGCATGACTGACATTTTTGGTTAAACAGGTGAAAAAATCACCATCAAAACATTTAATAAGTTCTCCAGTTTTGCTTTTAATCAAGGGACGCTGCATTCCCTCACAAGAGGATAAGGCACAGACTAACTGATTTGCAGAGTGAGATCATTTTTCAATATTAAGAATGAAACACCTTAGCCCTTAAGTCCCCTCTGCTGGAAATGTTACTGATTTTGCACTGTCACCTCATAAATGGCATATTTTTAGGCAGGGCAAGCTCTCTGCCTCTGGTATTTTCTTGTTGAGCCACTCCCACACTTCCCACAAACAGAAACTTGAACTTAAAACTATTTTAAAGCATGTTTTTCTAAGGACTTATCTTAAGACAGAGATGCTTTAAGATGATATTTTCACCCAACCAGCTTGTGTCTGGTAATCCTTGGTTGAAGCACGTTTGTTTACCGAGTATTTCAGTTAAAGGACACTTTTTAAACAAAGGAGAAAATAAACGTAACTTGTAGCAAGAAATCCTACTTTAATTACTTCAGATTAATCTTTGACAAATAGGGGAAGATTCCCATCAAACCCCATCGAACATTTTTGGGAGCATATATGAGAGATCACAACCTTTGGACCAAACTAAATTTCAACTCAAGTAGTTTTCCTCACAGACTACTAAAAGTATTTTAAACTATATGCATTTAAATGGTTATATGTGTCCCCCTAATATTTTTGTTGCTAACTTAAGATACTTAAGCAGGAATCGACTTCCAGCCCAGAGCATGACTCCAAACACTGTCCACAGCCATCGTGTTCCCAAGTTATGTAGGTTTGTTGTCAGCATATAACAGAGCTATAACGTAACTTCACTGCAGCTAGGAAAAGGAATAGAATAAAATTCTAACATGACACGTGACCCAAAATTCCTTTGGGACATGTTGCCTGAAAACATTCTCTACCCAGTGCCCTTAACTGACTCGTAACTGCGGGCCAGGAAAGCAAACCAATCTTTATTTTGGTTGCAATCAGAAAAAGAAATAAAAACCCAACCCAACCAACAAAACAAAACCCCAAAACAAAACAAAAAAGCCCACTAACAACAAAAAATGTATCTATTTCAGCCAAGGTAAAGAAAGCAGGATGATCCAGAACACAGATCATACATATCAAAGGGCTCTTGAAGAGAGAATCCTGTTTCTTCGTTGCCTCTCTGGAAGAGTATGCAGGATGTTAAAATGAAGGTAAGAAGGCCTGAAAATTGTACCAAAGATCAAATATAAACAGAGCCTTTTGTGCCAGGCATTTTAATGAAGGTGCCAAACAACCAAGAAAAAGTGAAGAAAACTACCGAAATGAAAATGAACAGGAGGCTTTGGTAACTTGGGGGGTGGTGGGGAAGCAATAAAACAATCCAGCAGAGCCAAAAAAGAAGCCATTATATCTATTTACAACCAGCAACACGAGTTCCACATGATCAACTTAACTTCTTCACGTACCCAATTGTGTCTTTTAACTTGATGCAGCCCAAGTTTTTGGATGTAGGCTCCACTTTAACTGGGTGTAATTAAAAGGTGGAAGAATATTCTATTCTATGTCACTTTGCAATTAAGTACCTTTTAACTGTTTTTTTTTTCCCCTTAAAAATAGGCAAGAGAATATAACAAATTTCATTATCTTTGAATTTAGGACATACTTTATCATCATGACAGACTAATAATGGTGGTCCAGCCCTCAGGATTTATTATTCCACCAGTGTGCTGAGGTAATTGTCTTTATAAAGACTTTTCCAGCTGCTTCTGTCATGGGTTTGACTGCAGAGATTCACATAACCCAAATGAGCAACACAGTCGAGTTATCAGAAGGCAAAGACTCTTGCAATCCCCTTAAAATGTATTTGACAAGGATGTAAAAATTGCATTTCTGAACCTGACAATTATATCTAACTATATACAGCCATATATAAAGATACCTACCAGAAGAACAAATACAAACTTAATCAACAGTAGATTTGCTTGATAAAAACACAGAAAGAAGCAGCGAACAAAAAGCTTTTCTGGGAGATACAAAATACCACAGGAACCAAACTGAAATGTCCCAGTGCATTCCTACTTTTTCTCCCCCAAATAAGTGTATGAAAGCACATCAATAACCCTTAAACTCCGAGTACAACTTTGGTACTGGGCAAAACTGGACCTGATTCACCTCCTTGACCTCTGCCCCCTCCTCCTCAAAGCCATCCTGCAGCCACACCAGTTCAATCTGCAGCCACATTATTGGAGCAACTCCATTTCTACAGATTCTTTTTTTAACCAGCAGCCTGTGATTCCAGCTCCAAACATGGTTTCAGCATCAGTAATAGTTCAGATGAACGATGTCACAGCAGCATTTATGGCTGAGGAATGGCCAGATACACAGGCAAACCTCACCAATGCTCTTCAGCTTTATAGGTATGAGAGCATTTAGAGCCATTTCTAAATACAGCCAACAATTTAAAGCTATAGTTTAACAAGTAAATGCTTCCCCATCTACTGATTTGCTTTGGCTTTCCTGCAGTCAGTCTCTTGGCTGCTTTAACCCAAATTTTCCAGTCTCTGATGAACAGAAAGTCTGATGAGGATGTGCCAGTCTGTGCTACTTTACCACTAAAAATATCACCTTTTAAAAGCTTTTTTTTTTTTTAATACAGGGGACACACTAAGTCACTGGATTGCTTCCAGTCCACATATTCTGTTTACTTAAGTCTAAAAGAATAGGCATAGTCTCTTTTTATTGACAAAAACTTCAAGGAAATGGATCTTTCCTCTCAATCAAAACCCAACATGCCCCTATCCACATACACAAACACACAGGACAAAAACAAGGACTCAGAAAACAAAGCTTGTTGTGGAACACTCAAGAAACCAAACCAACAATTCCCAAGGTTATCTTTGTCAGGAAGACATCCTTATTTATTGGAAACCAGCATGTGTTTCAGCTGCCAGTATAATCAACCACATTTATTGCCAAGCACGTTCAGTGTTAGGTTTTGAAGGCAAACCTGACAGAAGATAAGATATGAAACTCAGGTTCAATTGCTTGCATTCCATTCTTTTGTGAGAATAGTGTTTAAACAAGAAAAAAAAATTCTTAAGTATTTTATGCAAACTTTGCTTTGCAAGTTTGCTAGCTGAGAATGTTTGGAGATTTGCAGTTTTGTTTGTTGTCTCCATCCTCCCCTAATGATTTGAAGACCAATGCAGCTAAAACATTGAAATTCAGATGTCACTCCTTAATGGACAGATCAGCTGAAGATAAAGCCCAGCATGTGCTCCAGTGTTTAACTTACTTTCCAATCACAGGACATTAATCATATGAAAAATGGGTAACTGCCATTTGTGGTCTGAAGGAGTAACTGGAGGACTTCATGCAGGTTTTAGAGCTTTTCAGAAATGACTTGCATTGTCTTAGACACAAGAAAGTCTTGCCACAACACATCATAAACGTTAATGGTGCCCTTAGAACTTGCTTTTAATTCCAGGTTTGCCAAGCCAGGCTAAATTAACATGGGTCAGCAGCGTTGGGCTACACTGACACACATTCTCAGGTCACTTTCCCTGCAACATCTCAGAAACATTCCTAAAGGATGTTATCTTGAAGGAATTGCCTAGCTTGTGCTGAGGGGAGATCCATAGAAAGTTCAGCAATGAAGAGGCATTACTGTAATTAAATAAATACATGTTGCATTTTCCCCACCCCAAAATAACACTGTGCAATAAATAACCTGCAAGCTTTTCTGATCACAAGGTTCAGTATGTTCCTGTAACTTTTTGGGTTCTCTTGATGCGAATCAAACACTAAATTCACATACTAAGGGATTAAGGAAAAGAAAAAGCAGTGAGGGAAATCCACACTAAGGTGGAATATCAACATTCCTTCTCATGATTGACCCCCTGAAGCAGTTCAAGTTTTGTTTTTCAATTAATCCTCCTGCAGAAAGCCACATTGAAATCTGTGAAGGTGTGTCCACACTGTTCAGCTCCATGACTTATATTATTCAAAAATCGATGTAGGGACTTTAAATATGAAGCACTGTTCAAATACAACAGAATCATTTGCATATTGACAGGTTACCTGATTGATCCTTTGCAGTTATTACAAATGCATTCTTCTGGATACTGTAAAGAAGTACTACATTTGCTTGGTAATCAAAAATAAATATAAATCAGGGTTCAAGAATAATTGCACCTGTCAGTCTTTCCTGAAACATCTAAAAATCAGGCAAAAGATACTTCTGTCCTGTTTAATGGCCTGAGCAGCCCTTTGGAAAGCAGATATTTGATTTAATCAGAAGACCCCAGGTAAAAAAATCCCACAATCTTCTGGTCCTGAACATTTTAATTCTTACTGAAGTTTTCCATTCTTAATCACAGTCCAAGCAAATAATTCATGTAGCCTTTGAGAAAAACGCTTTCTTCCCTATAATTAAAATTAGTTGAACTCAGTTATTTTCTAAAACATGCACAATGGACACTTTCTCTTAATTATATCTTCAGTAAAGCTATATATTTAAGAATATATTGTGAATTACACCTTCACAACATCTAGGGTATAAAACAAAACTAAACTGACTTTCTATTAAATAAGAAACAGCACTGAGTTGTGTCCAATGATGGTGCACAACACATCTGCATAAATTTTATGAAGACTGCAAATGATAATGTAAGTTAGAGGACAGTAATTCAAAATAGGCTTAGAAAGTCTTCATGCTGCAACATTAGTGATGTGGATTCACCTCCAGAAAAACTGAAATATATATTAAAAAAATAAAAATCTATTTTCATGCTAAATTATTAGTTTTTAAATTATGAGACTTGTGTTTCTTACAGAGAATCCAAAAACGGAACGCAGATTCACTTCTATTTCCAAAAAGATTTAAAGGTTGATTAATTTTAATCAGATAAAGAAATAGGATAAAATAAGAATTTGAGTTACTCCTGTCTTCCTCCCCAAAGTAAGAGTGCTCTCCACACATTATGTTCTTCACTGTCTGAGTTCTGCATTCTACCCACAAGAATGGGATTGGGCTCCAAATCACCGGCTGTGGAAGGAACACTGTAGTGAAGAAGCTGAGGACAGGCTGTAATGACAAACATTATGTTTGTTATTGACAAATTCCTCCAGAGCCTGCAATAAATGGTGGAGTGCGCTGACACCACTTAGCTGACGTATTTGTGCAGAACACCCACCACTGTTACCTTTGTGCAGAGGGAAGTGGCTCTAACCTCCAAAACTACTTTTCACGTTACATGTACAAGGGCTAACATTGATTGTTGTTACATTTTGATTACAGCGAAACAAAACCAACCAAAAAACATATTGGATTAACTTCCTGTGTTGCAAGAGGGGGGGGAAAAAAAGCCCAGGGGAAAAAAACAAACCCTGAACACAAAAGCCATGAGAGACCGACTGCAAGAGCTTAAACTGAGGGCTAAGGAACTCCAGATAGCTGGAGAAAACAACAGCCCAGCTGTCCAAGAAGAGGAGCAGGAGTTCGAACAGCAGGCCATTATTTATGAAAGAGAGCCCATAACTGAAAGGCACTTGCATGACATCCAGAAGCTTCAGAATGAAATTAACAACTTGGTGGAAGAAGTTAATAAATTCAGCCAACAACAAAAAAGCCTGGTGTCTTCAATGAGGAGATTCAGTGTTCTGAAAAAGGAATCTAACATAGCAAGGGAAATCAAAATTCAAGCAGAGCACATAAGAAAATGTTTGGATGACCTGTCAAAGGCAGTGAAAAAAGCTGAAAATGAGCACGGGCCCTCACGTGCCACAGTGAGAATCCTGACTTCCCAACACGCCTTCCTATCCCACCGTTACCTCCAGGCCATGCTCTCCTACAACGAAGCCATCACTGCCAAGCAGGAGAAATGCAGGAGGTTCATTGTCCGTCAGCTCGAAGTAGCTGGTAAGGAGGTGTCTGAGGAAGAGGTCAATGACATGCTCCAACAAGGGAAATGGGAGATTTTCAATGAAAATCTCCTCACTGAAGCCAAAATAACTAGAGCTCAGCTTTCGGAGATTGAGCAGAGACACAAAGAACTCGTCAGTCTGGAGAACCAGATCAAGGACATCAGGGAACTTTTTATCCAGATATCAGTGCTGGTGGAGGAGCAGGGGGAGATGATCAACTACATAGAGATCAGTATGAACAACACTCAAGAATATACTCAAGTATCTAAAGAAAAATTTGGTCTTGCAGTCAGGTATAGAAAGAGGAACCCCTGCAGAGCAATATGTTGCTGGTGCTGTCCATGCTGCAACTGATAAAAGAAATGAACTTCTGGAAATATCAATGGTTCCTACATAGCAAACTGACCTTGAAAAGCAGCCTCAGGATCCCATTTTCCCTTCAACAGAGCTCTCTCTCTGAAAAACCCTCTCTGTGTATCCAAAGAGAGTCAGAAGAATGCAAAGAATTTTATGGTTTTCACACGAACACGTGAATGAGGGGGAAGGACCAAAGGACAAAAGTGCCACTTTTTTGTTCTTCTGCCTCAAACTAAAACAATGTGGCAACAAACCATCTGTGCTTTTGGGAAGCACTGAAAACATTGTAAAGACAGATTTCATAAAAATGGTCTACTTGCTTTTCACAAATTAATACTTGGTATTTTTAATTGCCTTGTGTTTTTTTAGCACTTTTATTGACTTGATTCAAATTCTAAGGGTTTTTTGCCCCAGAAATCTGAAATTCTACAGAACCAATCAACACCTAAAGCAGACTCCATTAGTAACTATGCAGAATGTGATGCCTAAACCAAACAAGAAGTCAGAAGAGAGTTATCTGGAGTGTTTCACTCCTACCTCTGCAGAAGAAGTTACTCACAGACGTTGGGTTATTTATTTAATAACACCCTGCTGTATTTCTTACAGATAGGGGTTGAGCTGCTGTTTTCTGAACAAATTAAAGAATACCAGCAGCAGCAGAGCACATCACCAAACCCACAGGGATCTTTGTCAGCAGCTTGCTGAGAAGCCAAGCATTAACAAACTGACACAGGTATTTATATTATTCAGCTACACGGGCAGACCCCCTACTAGGTAAGGACAGGGGAATATGATACTTTATCACACAGTAATAAGGCATTTTCTTACTGCTCCCTGTTCTATCTAAATGTTCAGTTGCATCTGCAGTCTCACCTTTGTTAGTACAAAAATTAAAGGAAAAATATAAAAAACCAATAGAACTCCATCCTTATTAAAAAAAAAAAAAAATCTAGAACCAGAGGATGGTTTAGGGTTGGAAGGAATTTCTGGGGGACCTCCAGATCATCCTCTTGCTCAAATCAAAACGGAAATTTTCCTGGTTGCAGTTCTTGTCTATCACTTCTGATCCTACCACATGTCCCTGAACAGAACCCTGTTATCTTCACACCCTACTGCTTAGGCAGCAGGAAGATCTCTCCTTAGTTTCTTTATTTCTAGTGTGAACAAAGCGCTGACTCTCCTGATGTGTCACACGCTCCAATCCCAGCTGGACTCACTGCACAATAATCACATTTATCTTCAGGGCAGTCCTGTGGTAGGAAGGCCAGAATGGTGCAGGACGTGCATTCATTTGTGCTCCTACAGGAGTTGCCAGAACTTCTGATGGAGGGTTTCCACAACTCTAGATGGTTTCATGAAATTCTGCTGATTGGAGAAGCTTGGGATCTTCAAACAGGAATGAAAGCCAGATGCCTAAAGCAGTAGACAACAACAGCTCCTCTGAGTAGCTGAAGCATCAAGCAGAAGAGGGGTGCTTTTGCTTTCCATATTCCCAATGGCTGGCTTCTACCCTGTTCCCAATTCCTTTTGGAACTTAATGAGAAATGAAATTTAACAGAAAATAACACTGCAACTGAGGCAAAAAAAGTTACTTCCAAAAAGAAATTAAAAAAAATCCACTGAAACCAAACCCCAAACCAGAAATTTATTTCTGAACTCTTTTGTGCTGTGCAAAGGCACAATCAATGCCACTATATCTGGATACAGTCAGAGAAGGCAGCAAAAACTGCACTACAATTCTACAAGACACTAAGTGAGCTACACGGCTTCAATTTTATCTAGTGGGGGAAAAAAAGGGCACTACTGAATTATTGTTACATTGTGATTTTTATAAATAGTTGGATTCCTTCCACCCCACATTGAAATTGCAACTGAAATTAACTGTCATCAAAATAAAAAGGGGTGGACCTTAAAGAGAAAAATATAACATTTATAAAAAATAAAGTTAATGACACCACCGATACTATTTCATTAAACAACCTCCCTTATCTGCTGCATATATGGAAACTACCTTTATGTTTCAAGAGCAGAGTAGAAACCAGACAATAAACAACACAAAGAAAAGAGTTACTGTGGCCAACATATATATATATTTATGTATACAGACTTAATATAATACACACAGAAGTATGCACCTAACAGCAACACCACCCCAGCTTCCTTTCCTGTTTTTACTTTTAGAAAAAACAAAAGGTACACAAAACTTTCCTTCTCTCTTGGGCCCTTAAACAGAAAGGCATTGTGGTACTTCTGTGAGGGATTATTGCAGCCAGGACTGACAAGAGAGTAAATCAAAAACATCCTTGTCTGAGAGGGAAATGTGTTCCTGGGCCAGCCTTCCTCTGAAGTAGACATGATCTTGTTAAACAGGAGCTGTGCTTTAGTTGTGGAGTAAAACTCGAGTGTCACTAATACTTAGGGAAACAATACAAAAGTGAACAATTCAAGTAGTTCTCCGATGTGTATTTGGTTAGAAACAGGCAAAACAAACAGACACACAGAAGACACGCTGAAGAAGAACTGAGTGAGAAGTGAGAAAACCAGAAGGCCTTGTGGAAAGCTTGTTCTTCATATGGGATGCTAATAACTGAAACGAAATAGCATTAACTAAAACTTACCTTGAAGCCTTGGGAATTTGGTATTGAGCATTCAAAATCGCTAACAGCTCAAATTTTGCAGTGATCATTAAAGTAACTTTCCAGTGTTTTTGTTAGTTACATAATTATAGAGAAGAGCAAACTAATTAAAGCAGAGCTCTGAGTGTTCCACTAAGAAAAGTGAAATATGAATAGCTATAATCCCTTATCACCAAAATAACAGGCAGAAAGGAGCTTTCTACTAAAATAAAACCACTTGACCAGCAATGTCCCTGGTATCATCAGCACAGACTTGTATTTCCTCTTGCAGCATAAAAACCCCTCAAAGAACCAAAACAAAAACCCCAGCAAACACAATTAACCCCAAACAAAACCAGTATTTGCCTAAATAATATGAAGTCTGTGTGTTCCTTTCTGATAAAAGGAAGGACAAAAAAACCATTCTAAGTGAAGCAAATTTAAACTTGTCTATCTATATAAGGTTTGAGCATGCTGGAAGAATTTACCCATGAATCTAAGAACGGTATGAACTACTTTCTACAACTCAGTGCCCCCATAAATAACAGACTGAGTAACTCCTTAAGGACTTGAGCGTTGAACATGAGCAAACAAACATAAATTAGGTGATAGCACTCAACAGGAAGAAAAATGACAAATAAAAATGTACTAAGAGTCAACAACAGCCAATATCTCCTGCACTTTAAGAATCTATTAAAAGGCAATAACATCAACAAATTTAGTTTAGTCTAAGTAAACTCAGTTAATAAATACACTTTGCCTTCTGATTAGCCACTGATATGGATCAAAAAGCAGGATCAAGCCCCAGGGAAGTGAGTGGGGTCTCTGCAGGTACAGCCAGCCACTCAAAGAAACTCCAAAGAAACTCCAGTACAGGATTAGGGCACAGAGATTTCCACAGAAAACAAATCCAACAAACAAGCAACAAAACCCCCAAAACAACAACAAAAAACCCCAAACAAAACAAACAAACAAAAAGCCCACCCACACCATAACCCAAAAAGCCCCTGAAGTTGTATTTAATTAGAAACAGTTGTCAACTGCCACAGCTGCATTTTCAGAACAGATTTGGGTTAAAGCCACTGCATTAAACTGCCTTTATTGCCTTCATTTGGAGCAATGGAATATAAAATCTAATCTATTTTCAACATATACACCATTAGCTTGCTGAACTGCACTCCACTTCATCAAAACAATTAGCCACTTGCATCCTGGTGGTTACCACAGCATCGCTATTGCTTTAAAGTAAGAGGCCTCTCCTCTTAACTTTACAGATTCTTTATGATAGCACAGAAAATATTGTGCAATTTACTGCATTCTGGAGGTCTTATGCCCACCAGACATTGTCCTGATAAACCATTTTAAACTTTATTTTGTAACTTCAAAAGGGTATTTGTTATCAAAGACCTTTGGTGGGGCTGAATTGAATGAAATATGTAATTTCCAACCTTTTACAAAACCTATTAAGCAGAGCAGAAGAACGCTATTAAAGGAAGCCTTCTTTAATGAGATCTTGCTGATCATGTATCAGCAGCACCACCATGTGTTAAGTGAACAAGACATTTATTGCTGAGAGATCACCAGTATTGCTGAATATAATCAACATTTACAATTTAAGTAATTGATGTAGGCCTAAGTAACGGTATTTTTTACACGGTGTTGTCATGCCATATTTGTAAAGCCTGTCATTTCAAGTAATGTTACCATTTTCAAGTATTAAAAAATCCCACCTTATTGTTTTTCCACTGCTAAAGAAAGAGAAGACCAATAAATACCCCTGAGAAGGATTAAATAGGATATAAAGTCAGAGGAAGTGAATGGATTCGGGATATCACCAGCTACCATGGAGGGAAAGAGGGAGGGAAAGACGAGGCTTTGTTCTCCAGCGTGATAGGAAACTAACATAATTAAACACTTCCTAAATACCATAGGATTAATTGTAATATTGCTTAGTGCTAAAGTTACAGCAGTATTAGTGTACTTTAACTTATTAGTGTTACTATTGGTGTACTTTAATTTCTGCTCATACCATACCTAAAGGGTTCTTCAGAGGTCTAAATTTCCCATGTTTCAGATTATTAGGAGAACATTTATGACATTACTTACACCAACACGGGTTTTCCTGATATCTTAGGGCTGTTTAAAACTTCTATCATGGCTTGCTTTGTTTCTTCCATTCTTTCAACGTCACTGGAATCCACCACAAATATCACCCCGTAAGACTCAGCATAGTAGTTCCTCCAGATATTCCGAATTCGTTTTCCACCTCCCAGATCAAAGATTGTCACTTCAAAGCGTCCCTGCTTAAGATCAATTTTGGAAAAGCCAACTGTTGGAGCCACGTCTTCAGGAGACTCTGTCAGAGTTGAAAGAAGAAAGTTTAGCTTTTGGTTTAAGGAGGATTTCATATTGTGATTTGTGTAGCAAAATTCGCATTTTTAAAATGTGGAGTGAAACCTCCCTGTTAAACAGCACCTCATTGCCAACCACATTGTTGTTTTTACATTAAGACTTTCCCCTCTTCTCAGGTAATTGTGAATTAACACATAGTCTTTTAACCACTTGCTTTACATTAATTTAGGTAGGAATACTGGGGTCAGCGGGGTGGAGAAAAGAAAGAAGCCAAAAATGCAGGTTTTAATAATTCATTTATATTAAAACATATTTATTTATATAATAGTTTTATTTTCCTATTTATAAATAATATAATTTATGTAATACCTCTATATTAAATATTTACTATTTAAATACAAACAGTTCCATTGCAGTGGTGTTCAGCGTACTGCCATTTTCCCTTCCCCCTCACCACCATCTGAACAGTTATTCAGCGTTTGCACGGTATTAATTCAAGTTTGAGAAGGCAAACAAACAAAACAGTTAATGCATTATGACCTGGGAACCCTCGTACTCTGCCAAATTTATTCTTTATCCTCCGTGGCTGCCAAAACAACTTCAGAAGTTCAAACCGAGGCCCGAGATGAAGTGAATGAAACCGCGTTCCTCTGAGATGTAAACTACTCACCTCTCTTTATTCAAGAACAGGTTCCAGCCTTTGTTTGTTTACTGTTATATGCTGGGTTTCTAGTTTGCCATGCAATATGCTAAAACTATTACAGCTTTATATTTAACTCTTGCTCACTGTCTGTCTTCCCTGAGGGCAAAGAACGCCTGTACTTGCCTCACACCACTAAGCTTTCTCTGCAGGGCTGAGATAATTGGATATATTCAACTGTTTCATGTAGCTTGGCAGGCACAAGGCAAGAGAAACAGGTGTAAAATTCAGTTATTTTGGCAAATGAGACTTTGGTGGCCATGCTGATTTACCCAGAGTGCTAAAAACTGAGATGTGACAGCTGGGTTTTAGCAGAAACCAACTACAGCTGCAGTCTCCTCCCACACACTGGGTGACTGAGGCACAGCCAAAAATCCCGGTTCTTATCTCTGCAAGCCCTGCTAAGGGAAAAAACACCCCAGAACTGCATTATAAGGCAACTATTTAAACACTTGGAAACAGTCACAGAAATCAGAACTATCTTTTCCTTGAGTTTAGAAATACCCATCTTTACATCATCTTCTCTCCCCCAGAAAAACAGGATTTTAGAAATAACAGTCATATTGAGCTAATAAAGGTATTAAAGTGGATTCTGACATAGAATGGAAGGGTAAATAACTGAACGCTCTTATTTTCAGGGCAAGATTCAGGAATATGAGAGAATGTCCCTAATTTTATTCCTGCTTTCTTGCATAACACAAGTAAACAGAAAGTTGAGGTGGAGTCTCCAAGTCTGCCAAAACACTACTAAATACACTCTTGTTATTGCACAAGATGAAAGTTATTTAGAAAGACAATCCCAGAAGTGGGGGGGGGGGGGGAGGGAAATATCCCAGAGAGGATTTTCGTTTTCATAAGCACAAGTTTTATCTCAAATTCACATCCTGCTTGCATTGTGTCATTGGATGGTTCAAAGCACCCTTCAAAATCAACTTGTCTCTCACTGCTAATTTTCTAGGCACTAATTTCAGTGCTTTTCTGATGGTAAATAATGATAAAAAATACATATTAGAACCATCCTTAATGTTATTATACAGACATATGCAATTTCCTTCTTTTGAACCTTTTTGTCATTATATGTAATTCCAACACTGATTTCTATAGAAAGTTTGCACATTTATGGACGTTCACCTGAGAGCAACTTCAGCACAGGCACACAAGTTAACAAGAAAAATATGAAGTCCATTAATTTCTCTAATGAACACCAACATGTGGAGCACATCTTTAACCAGAATATTTTGTATCATGGCATTAATTCAAAGTAATTATTATATGGAATGTGGTCTACAACCTTCAGAGCTTTTGTCTTTCATTTAAATCAACTGATGGAGACCAGCAGCTTATTTGCAGTTACAGTGTTCCTTCAGCTATTTACTGAACTGCTGAGAAAACCTTATTCTTGTCAAAAATATCCTATGATGCTCATGATATTTAAAAAGAGCCCAGAACATACTTTAATGCAATTTAGCATTTTTTTTTGCAGTTTAGCCTTTTGCACAGTGGTCAACTCAAGGCATGTAAGCATCAAGGTACTCTGAACGTTTGCTTTTTTTGGCTTTTCATATTTAAATGATTGAAAATTAGGAATCATTCTCTCTCAGTACTCCATTTAGACAATAAATAACTTGCTTACCTCCTTGAATTCCTCGGACTGTAGCAGTTTTACCAGCATTATCAAGACCCACCATTATTAGTGTCACCTTCCTCCATGAGGAGAAAAATAAAAGGGAAAGATATTTAAAATCTTTTTTTTCCCCCTCCAGCTACACATTATAATATTATTATATTTTTTTGAACACATGCATAGCAAATTTACCCCCAAGCAGTAGGAATAATAGGTATCAAAATACCAAGGAGTAGCATCATTACAATTGTGTATCTGGTGTTCAATTTGTCAAACCACCTGATTAGACAGAACAGCAGAACAAGGTATGAAATGAGAAGTCTAATATTCTGGTTCTAAGTTTCACATGAGACAATGATTTTGCTTTCAACTTGTATTTGCCTGCTGAAATTTAATTTCACGGTAGTGTAAATTTTATTTGGTGTGGTCATGGTCCCTTTAACAGTTCCTGTCATTTCATTTCCATCTCCCTGTATTTTTACCATCTCTCTGCCTCAAAGCTGTTCCTGTGTTAGGAATTTATTTCTGTCTGCAGCAGTGCATCTGAACAACACTACACAGTACACAAAACTCATGTAGACAGCACCAGATGCTGTAAATATTTACCAGGAGAGGATTTTAAACAAAGCAATAGGAAAAGCATGACTGTGTACTCCTCAGTTCTTCCTCCTATTCATAAACACTCAGAGCAATCAAATGAAATTTGTTCAATTTTATGCCCCTTTAAGTGAAGTAATACTAAAAACATTGTTATTTCCAGACTTAAAACTCTAATAGTATCAAACATGAAGTACAATTTATGCCAGTTCTTTCACAAGAGCCAAAAACCTCTGAGAGAAGAACCTAAAAACAAAGAGTAGCATCATAATAAATTATACTTTAACAGGAATCTAAAATCAGAGCTTTTATAAACTCACAATTGTCTCTAACACATTGGTAGTGTCAGAAAGCTACTCAATCCAACATAGTTCTTTGAACAGTAGCTCCTTCTGTAAAATCTGAACTATGCAGCATCAAAGAGCAAATCCTCCTACATGAGTGTGAAGTATAAATAAGTGTATTTATTTCCCATAGTTTGCACATAGTTTGAAATAAACTATGTACTCTCTGTGCCTCCCTGCTAATTGGAGGAAAAAGCAAGGTATCAAAGGAACAGAAGCAAAGAAGAACAGCAAAATTCCATAACTGAGAACGGATCACCAAATCCCCATGAAATGCAGTATAAAGAACCTCAGTCAATAGTAAGAAAATTAGTTTTACACTGGGGCTACTCTTTGTGGCGCTACACATCGGGGCTACAGTGAGTTTTAACATTTAACAGTTGATAGGGATTTGAGCAGCCTAGGATAGTGGGAAGTGTTCCTGCTTAGGAGGTTGGAACAAGATGATCTTTAAGATCCCTTCCAATCCAAGCCATTCTGTGATTCTATGACAAACATTTTAGCAGCACCACATAATGCTCAACCTGAGGAAACAGTTTGTGAAAGACAGTATTTTGAACTTTATGCTTTCCTGAAGTCAGAAACAAAGCACCCAAATTGAAGATGATTAACATTTCATTTTTAAGATCAGATGATGTATTAATTCTCTCCTGGAGAAAAAAAAATGGACTTTTGTAACTGAATTAAAAAATATGAAGCAAATGAAGTGAAGTATAGGTGGAATACCGGAAGGTCAGCACAGAAATGTAGAATAGTTTCCCATATTTACCTGACAGGTTCCTGCCACCGTTTTAACCAGTTGCAGCAATTGGCCATTAGATTAAACATCCCTCTTCACTATCCATCCAGAGCCATCCAGAAACAATGTGGACAGGCCAGAGCAACCCAAAAAGACTTTGTCTTGTCACTGCTGCTAGCAAGAAAAAAAAGGGAAAAAAAGGCACAGTTAGCCCCTGTGTTTAAGCAGGGCAGGGCATTTCCCTGTTTGTGCATGTTCACTTATCCCCATGACAGTCCCATTATTTCTTTCTCTTTTCCATCCTCTCCAAGTTCATCTGCCCCCATGTTACATATCTGGGCAGCAGCAACACGGTACTCAGATAAAATAATAATGCAAGGCAACTGCACACCAGGAAACCTGTAAGTTAGAGGAGCAAGACATATCAAGCTTCAAAATTCCAGTGCTTGCCTTGCTGACACATCCCACAGTTCTGCCGAGGGATGGAAAGTAAGGGCCAATTTCAAGCATGAGTGAGGCTTATAAGAACAGAATAGGATAAGGCATTAAAAGCAAACACTGGACGTCCCTACCTGCTAAGTATATTCATTTAACTGTCAACTGCTTTCACACAGAAAGAGCCCACAACAAGGAAACTCGAAGAGAGTCTTTTGAGGAACTGGCAACTGTATCTAGTAATGGTCACTAAATTAAAGAGAAGAATCAATTACTTCCATCATGTTACAATCCCACTTTCTGCTCTTTAAGGAGAAAGAAACTGAGAATATTCCTCTTTTTCATGCTGCTCTGTGAAACAGACAGTGGAAAATAACTGTATGATATGTGCTTGGCTATTTTGTTGTACACACATTTATATTTATTTATGTTTATACATATTTATTTGTGAAACAGTAAAGCTTACACAAACCATGCAGTCAAGGGCACAGAGATGCAAAGCTTTAAAACTCCCTCAGTTATCCAAGTCACAACAAACCTACTGCCAACAACAGTAGTTGTCCAGGTAAAGGCCTTTTACTTTACTGTATATTAGAGTCCAGTTCTCGTCAGGGGCTGCAAAAGGCTGTTCAGGTTGTTCCTGCCCTGGGAAAACACAAAGCCATTTGTGGGATTATGTTTTTTCAAATGCACTTTGTGGGTAACACGGCAGGGTGGGGAAACCCAGTGTGCACCTCAAGGAAGTTTAAACTTCGGGGAAAATAACCCATGATCGGAGTTGTATGTTATAGGATGTGCACTGTCAGCTCAGCTCAGCTCCCATTTGGATCAGCAGCTTAAGCTAAGAAACAACTGGATTCACATCAGGGCAGCTGGGATGCAGATATATATTCCCTCCTGCCAACCTGCCTCCATGAGAAGATGAACTGAGAGTGGTGACACTCAGAATTACCACAGCAAGCCTCCTAAAGCTTGAGTCTCCAAATCCCTCTCATATCTTAAGTTATAACTAACCTCAAACCAAGGTAATTTCAAATGATGCAGAAAATCGAATAATTAAAGATTTGAACAACTTTCCAAATCTGTCATCTTTCAAATCTAGACCAATAAAAGTGAAAAAAAAAAAAAAAAAAAAGAATGGAGGAACTATTCCTAATAGATCTGTGTTGTCCCTAACAAACTGTGATGGTTTAGATAATTTTATACAGGTAGGAACTGAGAGCTCCTCCTGATCCTATGAAGCTGCTGTATTCAAGGATGTCTTTGCATGGGTTTGCTGTCATTTAGTATCAGAAATAGGTCAAATTTATTTTGAAGCAGAGACAGATACTCTTTAAACATTCTTATTCCATTGCACAAGAGAACCTGAGCTTCTCCACAGGAGAGCTGAGTGCCTGAAGAACACAGAGGTTTTTAAAAAGGAGAGCAAGATGAATGCAGTTATTCCAAGTAGTAAAATTGGACTCTGAAGAATACAAAATCATAAAAAAGAAAAGCAGTGTGGAATGGTGCCTCGACCCACAAGCAAGTACCAACAAAGCTACCTTTGAGAACACAGCTACACAGATTTTCAGCTGCTTCTACTGCAAAGCAAAATGTAACAGCTCAATGGACACAGTGCACCATTGTCGCTTTGCCAAAAGACAAAAATGTGCCATTTTCAGTGCCTGAGCAGCTCCACAGAACAATTTCCACCCATATTATGCAGACTGTCCAGCCTTGCAAACTGCTCTCAGCACACATTCAAATGGGATCCAAATCCAAGAGCATTCAGGATTCAGGGATTCAGGAGACCAGGAAAACTTGTTAAAAGAGTGAAGAGCAGAGGACTACTATGTCATAGCACAGGAATCTCTGTTTAAATATGGAAGCATAAAGGCAGGTGGGCAGGAAGTCAGAAATAAGACAAAAATTTTCATAAACATGCCACTACAAAGGGCTTTCAACACTGCTCAAAAAATCATGGTAGGGAGGCAAATCCCATGGTGTTGTGGGAGCTTGGAGATCCCTGAAATAGGTATGGCACACCACAGGTGTTTTATATGTTGTATTAACAACATCCAAAACCTGTTCCAGGTATTACCTCTGTCAGGTGAAACCTTTGGTGCCTGCTAAAGTCAAACAAAACCAAGCTCAGAAATTCTTCACAGTTAAGCCAGGACACCATTTGTGTAGCAGGTCAGCACAAGTGCCAAGGACTAAGAAAGTCAAAGATCCCAGTTTTAAGTAAGAGAAAAGGTGTAGCATAAACAAAAACACGACAGATAAGTGCACTGCTACTCTAGATTAAGATCAAGAGGCACTCAGCAGCCCTGATGTCAGTGATCCAAAGCAACGGGCAGCAGCAAGTTCAGCATCCAAAGTCACCTGATGAATATATTTATCTGCTTTCATATCAAAGTGCAAAACCAGCACTTTTTACACGTTTTACTCTAAGAGTCTACATTAAATATTATGTCTTCGGCAGAGGCTTCTATAGTTGAGAATTTCTCTCAGTCACGGCAGGGTTTCACGTTCTTTGAAATGCAATCAAACAAACCATTTAAACCTGACCCTCCTCACAGAGCTTCATTATTTAATTTCCTACTGTAATGTTCCTCATCTGACCTGTTTGAATTTTAATTATTATTTTATAAGAGAGAGACTGACACAGAATTTTAGTTTTGTGTCGTTTTCAAACAGTGGCTTTCACGTATCCACTAAGGAAATCTTTGCACCTCAATTAGCAAGGTCTTAGATGAACAAAGGTTCTGAAATATCCCCTAGTAAGGTACGTATTTCTCTGTGATGGTGGGTTATCATTTCACAGACAACTGAAAACCTTTTCCTTCTGGCGGCACAAAATTCCAGTTCTGCCAGGTCAAAAGATACCGGTCCTTAAAGCTGTCACTGATCCCAGACAGAATAACGATGGGCCTGTAGCCAGAGCATGATTTTAAGAACTTTCAAAAGTAATTCCTCGAGCAAAACTTAAATTTTGCAAACCGCCGTTTCTGAGCATTTTAAGAGCGATTAATTTAGAACCAAACCCCGAGAACCGCGACGTCTTGAAAACACTTGGAGCACACGAGCATCTGCGAGAAAACAGCTTTGAGACCGCCAGCTCTCCGGGAAAAGCAAAGTCACTACAAGAAAACAGCTTTGGGACCGCCAGCTCTCCAGGAAAAGCAAAGTCACTACAAGAAAACAGCTTTGGGACCGCCAGCTCTGCGGGAAAAGCAAAGTCACTACACGAAAACAGCTTTGGGACCGCCAGCTCTCCGGGAAAACAAAGTTACTACAAGACCCGCTGCACTTCCAAGCCACGCTCTTCCCCTTCCAAAAACGAAGCAACTCCAAAATCCAGGCAGCCGTGCACCGCCCCTTCGCTCGACTCTCCCACCGCGGAACGGTCTTTTTTGTTTTATAAGAAAAAACACCCACTCTGTACGGGACGAACACCTTTCCCTCCCTCCCCCCTCCTCGCCTGCTGAGCCCACACATGGCGGAGCTCCCCCCCCCATCGCGGGCGCTCACCGGTGGCTGGGGCGGAGGCGGAGCTGCCCACGGCGACGGGACGCGGCGTTCTCGCCCAGGATACCGCCAGGCTGCGGGGGGAGGAGCAGCCGGGGGCGGCGGCCCCTCTGCGGCCCCGCCGGGCCCGCGGCCGCTCCGGCTGCGAGTGAGGCGCCCCCGGCCCGTCACCCCGGGACACGGCGGACGGTGGCCGCGGAAGGACACGCTTCACGGCGGGAGAAAGGCCGGCCAATAGGAGCGGGCGGCTGAGCCCGAGCGGCCAATCAGCTGCGAGCATCCCCGGCGCCTCGGCCGCGCTCCCCCGGCCCGAGCGGGAGCAAAGGCGGCGCCCCGGGCACGGCGCGGCCCGGGGGACCCGCCCGGCCCGCCGGCATGTCCGCACAGACCCGCGGGCCCGGCCCGCTCCGGCCGCTGCCCCGCCGCCCTGCTGACGCTCCCCGCGGGGCAGCGCTGCCCGGCCTCCCCCCCCCCCGCCACGCCGTCCCTCCCTCCCGCCCCCGGAGCCTTGCCCGGCCCCGCTGAGCCGCGCAGTCCCGGCCGCCCCCCGGCAGCGATGGGGCCGCGGTGGCTCCCGCTGCTGGCGGTGGCCATCGCGATGGCCCAGGCGGCGACCTGTGAGTGGGGAGAGGGAGAGGAGCAGGGGGGACGGGCCGGGGTGGCGGGGCCGGGGCCGGCCGGAGGGCGTGTGGAGCCCATCGATCCCAAGGGATTCCTCAGCTTCCTGAGACAACCGCGCTGTGACTCGGGGCCGTGAGCGGCTCTGGGGCTGAGTGTGGCCCAGGGGAAAGTGTCCCTTCTCGGGATTCCCTCCCAGGAACGGCCCTCGGGGATAGGTGCTGGTCTCTGGGAGACACCGCGTTCTTGTGCGGTCCCTGACTTTTGGTAAGTTCAGACCGGGGGAAGGGCTGCTTGCTGTCACAATTAAAAAACCAACAACAACAATAATAATCATCAAGTCTTACTTCTCGAAACAAAAATGTTTGAGCCTTTTAGTAGTGAAAGAAAACTGGATCTGGAACAAGCTCAGAGTAAGCCTCTTTCTGAGCCGTTTTACTAATGATTAAACCGGCAGAAGAGAAACCCAATATTTACCATTCAGGCTTTCTGTTTGAGTGCTGGGATTTCCGACTCGAGAAGCGAAGTCTCGAAAGATAAAAGTTCATCTTTTTTAAACTGGTTTTTTTTTAACGTGTCCTAAAAATAAGTCTTCTAATGAACGTTTCATAATGTTCTTTTCTCCTGTTTTCATCACGTTTTCGGTTCTATGTATCTTCTCCATTGCATACCTTGTCACTTTCTCTATTCTCAATAGCAGCGTCCTGCTCATGCAAAATTTCTGTGGTCCATATAGTCCAGCTTCCTATCCCTGTCTCTGAACAGTGGCAGGGATTTCTGGAATGGCAGGGAAGCAGGAAGAGAAAACAGCTTAATGTATACAGCTCCTACCGTTCCATAATCACAAAGGAAAGTTGCCTCTCTGCTGGCCTTAGTGCGGTTGTTTGGTCAAACATCCGAGGAGGGACACATTTTGGAGAAGAAACAGATAAATATTAGTGCTTGACTTTTATTTTGTTGGCTGCATGAAGCTTATGTCACTGATAAGCCTTTTGGGAGGCTCTAGTCCCTGGAGTTTTGTAGCTGTTTGCAATACAACAGCATCACATGTCCTTTTTATTCAGTTTATGGGGGCACTGAGTTTCTGGGAGAGAGCAGGACTGGGCTACAGCTGCTTTCCGTGAGGAGGGGTTAGGTAAGCAGCTATAGGTTAGGTTTAAGTGGCCCACTTAAGGCAGGTTTATGGTTGCATCTGCACAACAAACAGCTGTAAGAAACCACTGAATCTCTTCCTCTCCCACAGTTTTTCTTTCTTCGGCAGCATTACTTCTAAAGAGGTGCTTGGTAAGTCATCACTACACGGTGTCTGTTCAACACCTGTGGAAATCATAAGGCTGTTGAATTGCATGAGGCTTTAGTGATAACCAAGTGGACACACACCAAGGACATTAAGGGTTAACTTGGTTTGGCAGGGTCAGAAGTGGGCTGGAGTTTCCTGTAGTCAAACTGGCAGCAGTAGCAGTCAGGATTGTTTTTTAATAAAGGTCCTATCATAATCTTTGTAATTAAAGCACGGATTAATAAATACACTAGTAATTCTGTGCATGGGAGTTGAAATATTTGCACTAAACCCCATGGAATTTGCTTTGAGTTACATGTTTTATTTAAACTCAGTGTCATACGAAATCAGCTTAGGAGAAGGATAAACAGCTGTGATGTAGGGGAAAGGACCTGTTTCCATTACCCCGCTGTATAGTGAAGACATGAGGTAGAAAGCATTACATCTGTTTGCACGCACTTGAAGTTTTCTTATGTTTTATTTACTGTAAAACTGAGGGAAAATGAGAGTGATGCAGCTAAAGGTCAAAACAAGGTTATTTAAAGTCAGCTGTTCATTAGGCCTCATCTACGCTGCAGAGCCTGTGCCCCAAAGCTAAGTCAGCGTGTTTGTGTTGGTAGAAACCTCAAACGCAAATAAAATCAGCAGGTGTGATACACAATTTTACTTTTTTTGTCGTCACTCCTTCTACCTCAGATTAGATGGTCCTTCTGCATCCTTCTTATTAGCTTGCTTTTATGTAGTGACAAAGCATTTACTCCAAGTAATTAAAATAACACTGCTGGCAGCAGTTGATGGTGAATAAGCTATCAAAGTGTTTTCCTGGGAATGCTTTCCAGTGCAGTTAGGGCTCAGAAAAGGTCTCAGGAGGTCGTTCTTGTCCTGTCATCTCCCTGTGCATTTTACCAGTCTCCCAGGAGACAGCATGTTAGTGGTGGGCTTTTGGATTGGGAGAAAAGGTCTAAGACATCCACAGTTGCAGAGTTTCCAATTCACTGCTCAGTGAAGAACAATGAGAAAATCCAAATCCACCTCTTGAAATACATGGTTAACAGTCCTTGAGACATTCTTCTGGTGTACCTTAAGGATTGTGAGAGTGGAAGACAGCAGCAGAGGAAAGCAGGCTTGAAGCATTTCTTTTGTGACGAGAATTTTGTGGCAAGTGAAGGCCTAGAAAATAAGATGAGATTGTTCTTTCTCCAGGCAGTTTCCTTGAGGATCAGCCTCACCTTGCAGCGTTCCTTCTGTTCTCCAGTACAAGCACCACGTGGATTAGCATGTCTGTAAGAAAAAATGAATCATCAAATAGCAGACTGATACACTTATTAGCAGGGAAGGACACAAGCTGGCCTCTCCTCCTAAGGTGCATTCCTAAGCAGCTCGGTGGTTGCTCTTTGAGATCAAGGTGTGCTTTAACACTTTAGAGGTGTGCTGTAGTACATCCACCTCACGCTAAGGAAATTTTATCTGTTGCCTTTCTGGAATGATTAATCTTACCAGATTGAAAGCAAATAGATCAGTTTGGAAGTACAAGATCACCCCACATGAAATACGTTCAGGATGCTGTAACAGAAAAGTTTTTTCAGGTCATTATCCAAGTTGCAGAGTGCTTCAGCTGTGTTCCCTGAAACTTGCTAGAGATGTTAATGTGTTTAGGATGGCATGGTTTTATTAAATATGTCATCTAAAAGCCATTTTCCGTTCAGGTTCTGAGCCTCATTAGCTGCTCTAAGTTTTCTCTTTGCTGTCAGGGCACAGAAACTGGGAGGCTGTTCCCTGACACTTGGCTGCTGGTGTGTCTCAAGGAGGTGCTCTGGGTTGGAGGTGTTATGTGCTCATGAGGAGACTGAATTGACTGTCTCTGCTTGAACTGGTCTTGTCTGCAGGCCTGTGATGAATACGTATGAACACCAAATCTGATCTGCACTGCAGGTGTCACAACCCTCACGCAGTTGTGCTCCTCTGAAAGGTTGAGTTGTGCAAAGGCTGGTAAAAGGAGGGCAGGTGCAGAGGTGTAGGTGCTCTCTAGTTAACATGTGTCATCCATGCTCTTTAACCCTGTCAGCTGGACTTTTTCCAATTATGCTCATCCATTTTTCTCTTTATCACAAGGTGTGTCCAAAAATTAAACACGAGGACTCTGATTTAGTTGCTGTTGCTGTAGTTTTGTCTCTAAAAAGTAAAGCCCGAAGCAAAAATATCTTTCATTTTTAGTATCATTTCTCAACTCTCCTATTTGTTGTCCATTTGTGTAAAAGTCAATAAAATGGCAATAAGAAGATATGTGAAAATGAAGTAACAACTCATAACATGATGGATCTGAAACACAAAAGTTAGCTAAGATTCTGTTTTATCTTGGTAAATTGTGAACGTATTCATAGGTTATCTGAGATTTCTCACCTTTTACCTTGTCTTGTTCTGTGCAGTTCTGAAAAATAAAATGACATTTATGTTGATCACATATAACAAGTAGCCTGATTTTGTAAGACATATTTTTGGTCTCCCATAACTTAAACAGCACCACAGTATTTACTCCTAGGTCACTGAGACGGGTAATATAAGAGGCTTTGCAGCTTTTTTCGACTTGCTGGTCACATATCTCATTTTGTAATACTCAGATCTTAAACAATCTTGTCCTGAAAATGAGAGTTAAATAATGCTTCAGACAGCATTGCACAAGCATTTTGGTGACTCAGAATTTTTTTTTTTCTTGTCAGAAACAGCTCCCCCAGATACAGAAAACAAACTCCTAGGATTTCTTGGCCACGGTTTTCAAAATGACAGTGAACTCTGCTCCTGACTAAGCATTTAATTTGGAATTTTGTGTTAGGCTCTCATATTTATTCAGTGTTTACAATTTTTTTCCAGCTGTTAAAAAGGTAGATAAATAATGACAGGGCTCCTTTGTTTCTCCAAAGTTTTATCCCAGCGATATGCCTCTCAGTTCCTGCTGAGGAAACGTCGAGCCAATTCTTTTATGGAAGAAAGTAAGAAAGGAAATCTAGAAAGAGAATGCATTGAAGAATTATGCAATAAGGAAGAAGCCAGGGAAGTCTTCGAAAATAATCCTGAAACTGTAAGTATTTTATGAATATCTGTGACATAGATAGTTCTTTGCACAGGGAAAGCCAAAAGTACATAGAATTCACACTTCAAAGCTGTAAGAACCTTAATGAAAGGGCTAGATTTAATTACTGCAAGATATTTTTCAAAGTGGGGAGGACTCAGTTCCTCAGTTCAGTACCACTGCACATTCTTTGGTAGCAGGTATATTTTATTTACCTTTCTACTACAAAATGTTTATTATGTTTTGCAAACAATGTCAGTTCCAAGTTCTGTCTTTAATAACATTGGATGTATTTGGCCATACTAGTTGTTAAGTTTAGATAGTTTCAGTAATCAATGGTCAGTTGCTTTTAATAATTTTTGCTTCAGTAATGCTTTTCATTTTGGTATGAATGCTGTGAGAAGTTAAATGTATTCCAGGGGCGTTTGTTTGTTTCTAGGTTGAAAATGGGAAATAAAGGAGGCTGGCTCTGCATCCAATAACAGCACCAGCCCAGATCCTCCCCTTTAAAGAGAATTTTCAAAGTAATTTGGACACCCAGTTAATTTTCATAGCCTTCATTTTGCAAGTCCCAATTCTTTGTAGTATCTTAATCTCTCCACTGAATCTTGTGTGTATTAAATAATCTACTTGTTTAGCCTAAACAACAGTGGTATAGAAAACCTGGCCCATATTCTATGAGTAAAGTAACTTTTTAATTCATTTGTAGTCCTAATACCAACATATTTTAGAATGTGTTCAGTGATATTTTTTGCTCTAATTTTCTCTACCTGAAATTTTTCTTTTCTTCCTGCAGGAGTATTTTTATCCCAGATATTTAGGTAAGTACAAAAAACCCCTAAGCAACTCTAGTGTATAATTCACTGATCCTTTCATTTGGATAATACTGGTTTAGTTATTCTGCCCAGAGCACTTTGAATGATTTCCATGCTGATTATAATGCCCAGAATCTCCCTGAGTGCTTAGATCCTTAGTGCAGAGGCACTCAGGAGGTTGCTCCGTGATCAGCCACCTTTAACGTGCCCAGACAAGTTTCCTAATTCAGGCTTTGGGAACAGACTCTTTGAAGAGGAATGAGCTTGTTGTGATTTCAGTATCATCAGCAGATCCTGTGGGTTTGCATTTGCAGGCTGCCTTGCCTCCCACCGAGCTGGGGTTTTCAGGGTTGCTGCAGTTACTCCCGATTCTCCAGCTGACCTGAGGGCCTGTGTCAAGGGTAAGTGCTGCTCTTAAATGCTTTACCTACTGCTCTCACATCTAAGAACACATACATGGCTGCAAAGCAGTTCCCATGGGCAGAAAAACAGACAAATAACCATTTAACTCAATAATCTCAAGCAGAAATGGACAAGAAATGTTAGGTGAGACAGAGCATTTTCAGAGACAGCAGCTTAAGTGACTGGTTTTAGCTCTGTGAAGCACCCCGGAAAAGAACCATGACTAAGTGCAAAATGGAAGGCAGAGCTCTCCTGGAAGCAGAAGTGTCCTACACCAACCCACCAATATTCCCCAGTTCCTCTGTACTCTACTATGTCTTTAACTCTTTGCATGTAGCAAGTCATGTTCTGTTAGTTAAGGTAACTGGTTAAGTCTTCACTGTACCACTCTTTGGCCCAAAGCTGCATTGTGGCCATTCATAAAGTGGGTAACAGCAGCCGAAAAATTCCAATCTTACATGGAACACAGTCTTGACTCCCAGAAAAGGACACAAAGCCTGAAACTTGTGATGTTTCTCAAATATTTTATTTTTATGCCTTCATCCATTTGTTAGTCAAGTGTGAATTGTGTTCTCGTTAATAAAAATTCACAGGAAGCAATTTTTACCATATTCCCTACTTGCCACAGTAGAAACATCTCTCTAAACCCCTTAAACTTTTCCAGCCTAGTTATATCAAAGAAACCTTCAGTTTGTTTGAATGGGGATACTTAACCATCTGACACTGTTTTTGTCACTGAAAACAATGGGAGGCCAAAAAAGAATCCTTAATAATTACACTGCACATGGTCATGGATGAACATGTTTTCCAGGTCACTTGTCCAATGTGACTGAAGCTGAAATATGCTCCCATCTAACAGTGACCCTCTTTGAACAGAGAAACTCAGCTAGTTTTGAAGTCTTGGTATTCCTGAAACTTTGATCTGTCTAGTGAAATTTGTGGTAATATGATGGGGCAGAGCACTGTTCTTTAAAAAGTGAAATACATCCTTAAAATGTAATGAAAATAGTAAGAAGTCTGAATTTGGTCATATTTTGAAGGCATTGGCGTGGTTTGACAAGTAATTTGTCTCCTAGTTGTTTTCTGTCTGCCAAAGAGAGCATTGGTGGCTTGGTATGTTCTCAGGCACTTGTAAATTAGTAGCAAGATGGTTTTGCATCCATCCCTTTCCTATTTCATGACATGTAGGAAGAGAAGAAGAAGAAACTGATTCCCGAGGAAAAGTAACCCCAAATAACAAGTCTTTTCAATGCTTTCCATCCCCCAGAAATTTCAAACCAGTGCAGCCCTCTGCCGTGCCACAAAGATGGATATAAGGATTGCATAGATGGACAGGGCAAATACACGTGTGTCTGTAAACCGGGGTGGAGAGGAGAGAACTGCGAAGAAGGTATCGTCTTTGATCTCATGTGTTAGTTCTCAGGAGTACAATTCCAGTTCTGCTGTTACTGAATAGTATCTCGGTTGGTTTTATTTTGTTTTCCTCCCAGATATAAATGAATGTGAAGACTTGAATGGAGGTTGCAGCCAACGCTGTTCCAATTTACCTGGGAGCTACCGCTGTTTGTGTGAAGATGGATACTTCATGCACGCCAACAAACGGGATTGTGGAGGTACAGAGTGAGACTTCAGAACATTACTAGGTTGACAACACACTGCCTGCGGACTAGAAAGAGGAAAGAATTTAGTCCAATAGTTCCGTAAATGCTCTAAGTTCATAAAAGGTTGTATTGCGTCTGAAAGATGCAGCCCTGCTTTAACTTGGCTACACACTGCAAGCATTTCTGACAACCACATCGTGAACCAGATCCAGGAATAAAAAAGAAAGAAGAAACAGGCTATAGATGAGATTCTTCATTTCAGAGCTCCATAAAGCTTGGGTTTATCCCTTACCAGTCTCACATACGCGTTAAGCGTGCTAAAACAAGAATCTGAAGTGGTGTGACCAGCTAATATTGTTACCATGGAAATCCTGCCTGGGTTTGAATCATTCCTAATTAGTGATGGTGCTCTTTCAGGCGTTTGAAGTTCATTGGAGAAGAAGCTATTAATGAATCCAAAAATTCTCATAATGGAGAGAGAGATTTGGCTTTTATTCCCCCAGAATAATTTTTTTTCCTGTGCCTGCCTGGGTCTGTTATTATTGGCCAGCCATGACCTACGTGCTCATTCCATTCCAGATAAAGACCATGGACTGACATAATTAGCAACTCTTACTGCGTAATTAGAAAAAAATACAACTTCATTTTATTTTAATGTCATGTTTTATTGCCAAACTACGGCAACAGTTTTGGATAATGTCAAATAAGAGACTGAATTTGATGGCCATCTTCAGCTGTCACTTTCTTTAGTCTATAAATTTTTGTGGATTAATAACTTCCAAAGTAATGCCACAAAACCACAATCTTTGGTTGTTATCAAAAAGGGCAAGCAGATAAGTTGGTTAGAATCTCTGTAATTCTCGAAAAGATACTGGAAAATTTGGTTAAAAAATAATCAAAGATAAAAGTAGACCACTATACCTTAGTACCTCGAGTACCAGTTCTGTCATTTGATAAACTGAATTTAAGTATTTCATTACATCCAACTACAGTTATACAACTAGAATTTGGAATACACACAGTAACTGTAGAAAAGTAGTACAAATTCAGGGCAGCTTTGACTTAATAAGGTTCCAGGAGTCCTGGCAGGCCAGTGACCGACTCCATTTTCCCTGTGGTGCAACCGTTTCCACTGCTACAGAACCACAGAGAAAACTGGAATGATCCCTGCACAAACAAGTGGGGATGAAGTACTACCAAGAATCTGATGTTTTTCTGTCCAAAAGACATTTAATAAGATTGATGCTATGTGCTGAATCCAGTTGTCACATCTGCGTTGTGAAAATGACAGTGAAAAATTGGAACCACCCCAGAAGAGAGACACTGAAAGGGTTGGAGGGATAGAGAGACAGTGAGGGACTTGAACACCTCAAGCAGAGCCAATTAAAAGACAATTGTGACACGAATTGATTGTAGCATGTAAGAACCTCCGGCAGGATTAGCTCTTGTCTTTCTTTCTGGACGTCTTTTTCTAAGGTAGGATTTTATTCTGCAGTCTGGTTTAGTTGATAGGAAGCCTGCAGACTGTTCTCTCCCGGCCTTTCTGGACAAGCAGCACTTTTCCTGTTATCCACAGAACATATGAAAGGATGAGAAAGATAGGCAGGCAGAGAATTTTTTTCCACTGAGGGCATGCACAGGTATCTTTTCCCTCTGGAAATCTTTATGGCTATGGCTGTAGTCTGCTAGGAAAGCTTGGTAGACCAGTTTTTCAGCCTCACTCAGCTTGGATAGGGTTAGGAAAAAAAAAGATATGGAAGATAGTGACTTGTTTTTTAATAACTTGTTTGTATTTCTAGATATAAATGAGTGTGTGCTACATCCAAACATCTGTGGGACAGCCATCTGTAAAAACACCCAGGGAAAATATGAATGTGAATGTGCAGAAGGCTACACATATAATTCAACTTCCAAGAACTGTGAAGGTAGGGCTTTGTTCCCAACCCCATCCTTTTCTCTTCCATCTTTTCTCCCTTCCCCCTTTCTTTTTTTAATCCATGGCTACACCAAACTCCAGCACCTCATCTAGTGGTGTATTTCCTAATCTTCATACTGTTTATTAAAGGATGATTCAACTGTTTATTCTTTCAGAGGTTCAGTCAGGCTATATTACATGTAGTTTATACAGTTGCAGTGACTTATCCCCAGAATTCCTATTCTCAGTTCATGGGATCTCTCCTTTCGCACTGTAGGGAGGACTTTCAGTCCAAGCTCTAAAAAACTATCTGACATGTTTCTTGCAGGTATCTTGGACCAATGTGTTGAGGATCTGAACATTACTAGAGTATTTTGTCTTAGAACGTATTTTTTATCTCTCTTTGTTGAAGGTAGGACAGCTATGAAAGCTCTTAGAGTTTTACAATGAACAGGAATTTTCTACATTGCCAGTTTAAGAAAAATATATCAATGACTGGTTTTTATATTTTAGATGCTGTCTTTATGTTACTGGTCAAAAGGACACAGAAGTAGCTTCTTGCTGGCCATGAATCTTTTGCTCCATGGCTTTTCATGCAGGTTTCTTGTAACAAAGCTTTGCACAGTGGTAGTGATCACATATCCAGATGTCAGCTCTTTGTTCAGTTACTATGGGATTAAAATGCTACTGATAATTTTATGTCCCTGTGTGCACCAAAGTGAGAAAAACTTCACAGTAATTTACCTAATTCTCACTTCTCTCAGTATTTTCTTCAGATAAATTCAATTTGATGCAACCCATGCAAGTGCTGCTTTTCTAGTGGAACGTGGATTCCAGGAGGTTGCAAGATGAGGATGTTACAACGAAAAGTCTCACCTCCTGGAAGGAGATTATGCTGCTAAGCTTTTAGACCCTGTTGTAACCACATTAAATGAGTCACCAAATCCTTTCTAAGGACAGGATTGTGCAGACTGACAGGAATGCTAAGTGACATTAGCTTTTCATTGTCATGTTGCATGTAGGTGGCCAGATTCAATTATGGTTATTAGAAAAAGTGAATTTACATACATTTATGCACAGCTAGCTCTGGGATAACAGATTCTATTAGACTGGAACAGAAAAGGGTTTGATTTGTTTTTTTCCTCACCCATTCCTGGGAGAATGTTGCTGCAGTTCTTCATCCCTGCTGGAGATGGGAGACACTGCATGTGGAAAATATCTGTACAGTTCTGTCTTTTTTTCATAGTAGCCATTCAATTTTAGAGACAGATTTTGATTATCTTTTTCTCAGTTCTGCAAGTTCAAACACCTTGCCAAAAAACATAGGTAGTGGAAATGAGTAAGTACACTTATTGTTCTAGAGGGGTCTATCCTGCAGTCAGGAGAACTGAACCCATCCCTTAAAGGATCAAGGTTTTCTCTTCCCATATGAATTGTCTCATGCACACAAAGCCGTGCCTCCCCATGTCCATGCATCTCCGTATTTCCTCTCTCTTTCTCCAAGTAACAGGGAAAAAAAAATTAATCTTTAAAAAAAAAATCTCAGCACAGTATAAAACAGATTTAAATGCATGCATTGGTACAAAATTGTTTATTCCCACTAGGAGGGCCATTTGTTTCAAAACAAGTGTTGCAGTTACTTTAATCTGAGGCTCCAAATCGCCCTCATTAGAGTCTCTTGTCAGGGAGAGATTTTGTTTGGTTTTATATTAGAACTGTAGAAGTTACAGTTGGCCTTTTACACAGCCTTTCATTTTTAAATTATTTATTGTATAGAACCTGCTAAACAGAAAATGAAGTTCCCTGAGTTGATTCAGCTTATTTGCAGGTCAGATCAGCCTGTTGTCTCCTCAAGCAGATGCTGTCTGAAACTCAGCTGTTTATGAGATGATTGTATTTTATTTTGAAAGGCATTTTGCCCTGAGATTATTTTGGTTTTATATTAATAAAGCAGGTCCTTTCTTCACATACTTGCCATATATAATCTTGATATTAAATCTAAGCTGTCATGATGTCTTATAGGGAAAGGAAGAGATCTGCCCCAGAATGGCATTTCTGCCATATGTGGTGGTTGTTTATGAGGTCTCTTTCCTTAATTTAACCCCATTACAGCTCAGCTTCTTAGTGCCTCACAAATCAGGCCAAACTGTGTCCAGCTCTCCACACCAGGGCTCTATCAGATTAGTAAGTCTTACACATCCAGCAGGTAATTCTGGATTGTAAATTTTGCATAGGAGACATCCATGAGCATTAGGTTAGCTTAGCAGCAGTCACCTGTTGAATTCCTGTTATTCAAGAGAACCTGTCTTGTCCATTATTCCACTAATTTGTGTTATTTCATCGGTCTGTGCCAAGGATAAGTCTTCCTGTGTGCTTCCATTTCTCCTAGATATTGATGAATGTGCTGAAAATGTTTGTGCTCAGCTCTGTGTGAACTCTCCAGGAAGTTACAGCTGCTACTGTGATGGCAAGAAAGGGTTCAAGCTCTCCAAGGACATGAAGAATTGTGAGGTAAGACTGTGCTGTGCAAAATTCCACGTGGGAAATCACAAAATTGGGTATTTCTTGATTACAGGATAAATTAGATTAAGGCAAATAGGAAGCTATTTGAGAACAGATTAAAAATTGCTGGAGATTCTGATCTATGGGTTGGCTCACAAAGCAGGCCTGGTAGGGATTTGGATGCCATTCAGTTCATGAATGTGCATTTACAGGAGTCCTGTCAAAAGAAACTTGCCTTAGCCAGTCATCTTTATTCTCTACTGTTTCCAAAATAAGCCTCAGCTTTTCTCCTCTCAAACAAAAAAATGTCTGTTCAGCCAGCTCAGAGGCAGAATGTCCCATTTGTCCATATGTTCCCAAGTTTTCCTTGGACTGCACAAAAGTTTGGATTCACTGGTTCAGAATTGCTCTGTGCTTTGCCTGTTTGGATTGAAAAAAAAAAAACCGCCCTGGATTGTTTTCCACAGTTCTCATCTGCCATAGCTGAAGAAAAAGCACTCAGTAATACTTGCCAATTGAAGAACATCCTGCAGCCAAAATTGGCTGTTCCTGCTCAGTTGGAAAATTTGCACTTCTTAGTAGCAGAAACTTTGAAACTCCAGAGGATCAGAATTCAAGGATTCAAGTTCAGGGATTTTCTTCTGTTCTCTGTATACTTTGAATGGTGCAGGCAGGCTGAGACTTGTTTTGTGAAGGGAAATCATGTAGCAAGTGCCAAGAAAAAAAACCACCTCTAACGGAGTCTAACAGAATTTGGAGTAAACTTCATCAACAAGATCTGACACAAGTTCTGGCATCTGTGTGTTAGATCTTGTTTGCACTTTCTGAAGGTTAGTATCTGAGCAACATTTGGCAGTAATTATATTTCATTTTGCTCCTCCTTGAAATAGTAACATGTAATGAGGCTGGAAGATGCTCTTATTTTTAATACTGTTGTTCTAATGTGATTGATTCTCTATCTGGAAGTTAGTTTATGCCTTTTAATTGGGAAAAAAAAAGTCTAATCAGCTGAAGATAAATGCAGTCTAAAGGCTAGTGATACCAGCAGGCTAATTTACTGAACCTAAAGGAATCAGTGGTTTACTTTTAAGTGAGTACATATTACTTAAGTACAAAATTACACTTCCAGAAGATAAGTCAACAGTGCCTTAGAATGGATACTTGAAATTTGTTTACTGAATATTTTCCTAGTTTCAACTTGCACCACACAAAATAGATATTATTCCTGAATAGAAACATCTTTGTTTAAAACATCAAGTGGACGAATACCTGAAGGAATAAGCACTATTTCCCCCCTGCCATTGCAACTGTGATTACTGACCTTGACTTTGTCAAGAGCACGAGGATTAATCCCAGTTTTACATGCTGTTTGTAGTTGCCACAAATACTTAGATTTTTGTACACTGTCCCTGATAATGTAGTCCTAAGGGTTTCATAGTCCCACTATCAATCCTCAGAAATATTAATTCAGTGCTATTCCAGTAGGAATTGTGGTGTTGCTTTTGTCAACATTCCTTTTCAGAGCTCAAATAGGACAAGTACATTCAAGGAACAGCCAAGACAGAAACATTTTATTTTAATCTGTTACTCAATCCACTTGTAAATTGTTACTTTTTATTCCAGTAAATGATTCTAGTAGTACTAAAGATCCTTCAGCTGTGAGTAGCTGTAAATCAGTATTGATAAAGATTCAATAATGGAGCTTGGCAGGACCCCCAGTATGTGGGTGTCAGACATCCCTGGTGAAAGGAAAGCACCTGATGGAAAATTTGAATTCTTAATTCAAATACTAAATATTTAAATAGTAGTTTTGACCAACCAGGACGGAGTTTCAACCTGAGTTATCCTCCAGCAGTTTAAATAATGGACATTTCAAGAGCAAACCCACACCACTTCATTTGTACATAGGTATTCAAGTTTTTAAAAGCCCGAAAAACCAGAGGTAAGCCATTCTTTAAAAATAAAAAAGGACAGGCCAGCAGCCAACAGAAGTGCTTCATAAGCTATCACAGTGCATTAACAGGGTTTTTTTCTCTACTGTTTTCAGTCTATTACTGAGTGTATCCCACTGAACCTCGAAAAGAATTATGAACTGCTTTACCTGGCAGAGCAATTCATAGGAATTCCCGTCCTCTACTTAAAGTTTAAATTGCCAAATGTCACAAGGTGAGCATTGACTGTTTATAAAAGTGTGCATTGAAGTTATGGACATCTGTGTTCATTCATTTTCTGAGGGTTTAGAAAGAGTGCATTGCATGCATAAATTGTATCACCAGCTCCACAGTGCTTAAGATACCTTTGTATGAAGAATGAATTAACTCGGGTTCCAACATACGTCTGTGAATAACAGGGTTGAAGTCTCCAGGCAGTTACAGTCCCCAGTGCTGCTGGAAGGGAGAGGGCTGTGGGCTGGGAGAAGGAGCTCACAGAGATCCAGAACTGAATGGGGAGAAAGGGGAGAGGACTGAGGGCAGTAAGTTTAATAAGCAGTGGGTCCTCTTGGTTTGTGCAGAAGAGACCAGAAAGATTGTGGCTTTCTCATGACAAAAGTGTCCTCTGGAGGAAACAGCAGGGGCTGGGGAAGGTGGGAGGTGAGGATACATGTAGGCATTTAAAATTATCAACAGAAAATTCAGAGATTATAGGAAAATAATTACTGTACAGCACTCAGTTATATATGGAAATGCCATCAGTTTGGATGTTGCTGCTACTTCACATATGCTCTGGGTAGAAGCTGTGACGTGCTCTGCACATACTGCTGAGAAACAAAACCAGGCCAGTGTGTTCCAAGGACAGCACCTTGTCCACAGATTTTCTTTACAGCTGTCAGAGCAACTGTTAGTGCTGATGACCCCTTTATTACTTATGGACTTTGCTGCAGCAGCTGAAATTGCAGCTTGACTCCCTGACAGAACAATTGGAAGGTAACAGCAACAGCAGCTGTTGAGCTGGTGATCCCCAGAGCCCCAGAACCTTACAGAAGGACAGAAATACTGAGAACTTTTTTCTGTGCCGCTGTTCCAAGTTGGCCAAGCATTCGTGCTGTCCTGGAAGACCTTTCTGAGGTGATAACTTTTCGAAGGTGTCCTAATTGTGTGTGTAAATACAGGACGGTTCTCGGTACGGGGCTGGTGAGGGGCAGCTCCATCTGGCGGACAAGGAGCAGCACTGCGAGTGAAAAACACCCACGCTAATTACAGCTGCCTTCAAAAAGTCCTGACTTCCAAAGGCTTTGCTTTCCCCTTTCATCTTTAATCTGTTTTATCCATTCCAAAGCTTCAGGAGATAGTATTTTTACTATACTCTCTTCTCTTCTACTGTACAGGTTCGGTAGTGCAGACTCTCATCTTGCTACACACACATGGTCAGCCAAGATCCAGAAAGCAAACCCTCAGAAATTAGAGAATGGCATATAAAAGGCAGCATAACCAAAGCAAATTGCCAGCTTACAATCGCTGTAGGGCAAGGCTTGGCAACCCTTGTGGTACTGAAGCACATCTTCACTCGTATATTTTGTCTGCATCACATCCCCACAAAACGCAATGGGAATATTACATCCACCTTATTCGAGGGAGTGGGGTGTCCTTCACATGTAAAGCTCCTAGTGGATTTGGGAACTGAACTAAGGTTCTTTCAAATGCCAGCTCAACCTGTTAATCCGGAAACTTTTCAGTGGGTTCAGGTGAACAAGGCTCACATTAAATTCTGCTTTTGACTAATTGTATGCAAATGTGACAACTACTCAGCTGCAGAGGTACCAAAAGGTTAATATCTGTGACCTTTTTTTAACCCTGCTAATGAGTTATCGTAGGCTAGACAGTATTTCATGTTTCCTGTCGTCTTATTGAGATTCCTTCTTCACAACTCAGATTTACAGCAGAGTTTGATTTCCGGACATATGATGCAGAGGGAGTTATCCTGTATGCAGAATCCTTTGACAGTTCAGCATGGATATTGCTGGCTCTTCGTGATGGGAAGATTGAAATTCAGTTCAGGAATGAATTTGGAACAAAAGTCACCAGTGGAGGCAAAGCCATTAATGATGGACTGTGGCATATAGTAAGTGGGGTTTTCTTCTCCCCTTTCCTTCCTTTAACCCACTGTGGAAACATTCTGTGTTTATAAGTAAAGTAGGGAGAAACTAAGCAACCATTAAAAGACTAAAACCTGTGCACTGACACCCCGGATTTAAAAATCAACCAAGAAATTCACAAGAATGCCTTACATCAGGAAATTGTGTTGCCTGTTTACAATCAAGAAAGGGACAATCCCCACAAGCTGTCAACATAGCAATTATTCTTTTTAAACATGAAAAAGGAAGTGGCAGAATATTGAAAAGTGGGATTGCACGGTCAAGTGCATAGTTATTAGATACTCTGTGTTTACAGCAAGTTTTACATTTGCTAGACCAAAATCCATTTTGTTCTTCAAGCCTTCCTCTCTGAGACGAAAGGCCTGGCTCACTTACTCCATCTATAATAGCTACGTTTTTGTGTGTATGTATATCTAATTATTTGTACCTTATTCCAGATATCAGTTGAAGAACTGGAGCACAGCATCAGTGTGAAAATAGCCAAAGAAGCTGTGATGAGTATTAACAGCCCAGGAACTCTTTTTAAACAGTCCCAGGGTTTCCTGGAAACTAAGGTGTACATTGCAGGGTTACCTCGCAAAGTGGGCAGTGCTCTTGTTAAACAGGTAACTGAAATGGCAACGCTAATGTTGATTGATACTGTTCTGTTTGTTCAGCTTGGTATTGTTTACTTAGGAGTCACAGGGGAAGCAGGTTTGGCACAGACCCCATTTAGGAAATGAAAACCTGGTTATTAGACCACTGTTCTGAAAATAAAAGCTTTGTGTTCTGTCTTCAGTAAGGCTTCAGTTGTAAAAACACAGAGCTTTTCGTCTAATCTTTCAGGATCCTGTGACCTGTTTCCTAATAAAGCTTTAAGATTCTCTGAATCACCAGCACTTCTGCTGAGAGGGCATTTCAGAGCGATTCATGTTTATGGTGCTGGCTTTTGGTAGGCTCTGAGTAGGTGCAGAATTTACTGTGCAGGCAGCACAACGAGCTTTCATTTTTCCTGGCTTTTATAAGAGCCCAGGCTGGTGGAGCCCTGTGATTCCTTCAGTCTTCTAACCTCAACAGCTCCTGCTGGAGATGGGTTCAGTCAAGTTGCAACTGTCTGCCTTGCAATCCAGGAGCCCTCAGACTAGTTGGCAATCTAAACAGATGCAAAAGGGAACTGTACACCTCTTTGTTTATTTTTTAAAAATACCTATTGTTGCTCAAAAGTGAGGCAGAAAGAAAAATATGAAACAATACAATGACATCCCTTTATCCAATAGAGAGCAATTCCAGAAATTCCTTTGTGGTTTGGTGTAAGAAAAAGATGAAGCTTTGAACAAGTAACAGTAATAGTGATCACTGTCTTTCAGCTACCAAAAAGTTCAGGTCACAACATGAGCTTTAGAAATTGAAGGAGTCTGGTTTTGTACAGATCACTGGCATCAAAGTGGGAAACAGTAAATCAGAAATACCTTTGGAAGGCTCAGATACTGAAAGCATGCCTTTTGTTTTCTCCCAGCATCAGTGCTAGAGCCTATGGCATTGATCAGACTATTGTTAACTGCACAGAAGTAAGTTAATCTGTAAAAATAGTGCCTTGGTTTTGACATTTTTAAAACAACTTTGAAGGCAAACACCTAATACTGCAATTCTTCTACAGATTAACCCTCGGTTAGATGGTTGTATTCGTGCCTGGAACCTGATGAATCAGGGACATTCAGGGGTAAAAGAAGTTATTCAAGAAAAACAAAGCAAACACTGTTTAGTGTCAGTGGGGAGAGGATCCTTCTACCCTGGCACTGGAATGGCAGCATTTCAGATAAACTATAGTGAGTATTTTTCTATCCTTATATTTGTTTTACCGATGAATTGCTAAAAGAAATAAGATAAGAAAGGACACACAAACTAAGCCAAACACCACTGCATCCACCAATGACTTCTGTTAGAAATTTGGTTGAATGAGAATTCTGATCCCAGTAGTGTCATTTATTCAGTTTCTGGAGTGCTTTACATTCAGGAGCATATTCTTTATTTGCATTCTTGAACAGCACATTCACTTTCCAAAGATCTGGTTCTGTCCCCTCTTCATCAGTGGGCAGAACAAAAAGCTGGGGATGTAGAAAAGGATCACTGACAAATTTGTATATGCAATTTTGCTTCTCAACAAACATCCTGTCTTGAGACTGTAGGTGCATCTCTTGCTCCTTCCTGAATCCAGACGTTCCTTGCCTGACCTCCTGCCTTAACTTTAAAATTTGCAATCCAGAATCTCACTGTGCACACTTGAGAGCCCAAATCTCTTGGACATTGTCCCAAATCCCGTTGTCATTATACTCTTTCCCATCCCAGGTGCTGTGCTGCCCTTCAGCCCCAATCGTTTTCATCCCAGAACTTGCTGTTCTCTCAGTTTTAAATTCACTAGCACACTTGAGAAGATTTCTCCAGCGTTCTGTATTCTGTGCTTCCAACCAACTTACATCAGTTTCCTTTGCCACTCAAGTTGTAAGTGGAAAAGGGTGTGAGAACTGCCAGTTTTTCTCAGAAGTAATTTATGGGTAAATTATTTTTTTGAATTTAATTTTGACCTGATCTCTAATGAATGTGGCACCTCTTCCATGTTAAAATGGAGAAGATAGCCTAAAAAAAACCCCACCAAACCAAAAAAAAAAAAACGCCAAAATTTCATAAACACAGAATATCCAGGATTAAAAGTTAGGTGGGATTAATTTTTTTCCTTTTTGTTGGGTTTCTTTACACTTACAGTTCTTTCTATAAGTTCCAAAGTTCACCATTTTCTTTTTCTGAAGATTGAAACTAATTTTTCCATAGCAGGCAGGAGATTAAATACTAATTTAAACAGCCTATTAATTGTTCATTACCAGATGGATTTATTAATTTCAATTATTCTTTTTAAAACAGATAACCTTGACAGTGCTGAAGATTGGCTAATAAATGTGACTCTGAGTATTCGCTCCTCCACAGACACTGGTGTTCTGTTTGCCTTGGTTTCTAATGCAACAGTGCCTCTTGCATTGTCCATAGTGGACTCTAACTCCTCGGACTCACAGGTGATCTTACAGTTATCACAGCAATTAACTGCATAAAAGTCTCACATCTTGGGTTTGTCTCACTTAACTTACTGCCCCGTTTGTGAACAATCAAGCTACAAAAGCCCCTCACATGTACTTGCATGGTAGCCTGACTTAATATTTTGAAAAGGATTTATATCATACAGTGATATGCAGGAAATATATTTCTATTGGAAAATATATTTGTATTAATGACTGATTAATGTGTATTAATATATTTCTATTAATGAAAATGTAATGATATTAATTGTGTCAGCTACATTACATTATGTAATCTTATTTCAGATCCATGACATCAGGATTTCTTTAATCTTTCCTTCTTTAGCCTTTCCTTCCAAGTGCACCAAGGGGAATATGACAGCAGCAGGATGATGATGATGATACAGTAATGGCATCATAGTGTTAGTTTGAATTCATAAACAGATTTTGTCATCCTTAAGTTTCCACTGACATCCATTTACATCATCTAGAGCTGTACCTTGAACATCCCAAGCCAGGGCATGATTATACTTCATGGCTGATCCATGCTTTTGCCCTAATTAGGCCCTGCAGTGAACACATGGTTACCTTTAAAACTGTAGTGGTGCTACTTTTGCCTGTGAGTGAAACAGGATTTCACCTCAGAACCATAGCCAAAGATATTCTTACAAGTTTAAAAATGGCATTTATCACCCAAAGTGGTGATTACACATCAACTTTGGTAACTTTTCCAGCTGATGGTAACAGTTTTTAATAGGTGGGTCTAGTATTTCCTGTTCTTCTACTATCAAATATAAAGTGCACCAGAACAAAGTACGTGTTAAAGTTATACGTGACATCTTTTGTGATCTACCCTTTTCCTCTTCAGAAAATCACTGTGACCATTGGGAACATCACTGTTAAACATCTGGAATCAAAGAAGTTATGTACCCCCAGAAAGGTGCAGGTTGGACTTCTAGTAACCAAACAGGACCTTGAACTGTCTGTGGATTCACACACAGACAGAAGCAGTTCAGAGCACCTGTCTGTCCTGAATCAAGCCATGATGGCAAACATTGTCACTTACTTGGGTGGGCTGCCAGGTAAATTCTGTTTTCATTCATTTGTTTATTTGTGCAAGCCTGTTTATATTCAGCCTGACTCAAGCTAGGAAAAGCCTACAATTGTAAAAAAAATATGTGCTGCTTGTTTCATCCAGCTTTTAATGGAACCTGCTTCTCAACAATAGCATTTTATGGCCTCTTGAGACCTGGGTCTCTCTCTGGATGTTTTTAATTTGGAAAATGTCTTCATTTTCGAGTTGGGAAGAAATGGGCATTGCATACTTCTGAAATGCCACCAGCTGGCACAGTTTAGGAACTGCATTAAGCATGTGGGAAAACCAGGCTTTTGTAAGTAATGTAACTGTCAGAAGTGCAGAAGGAGAAGTCAGAAAAATGGTTTCAGCAATTAAACTCTGGCAACAGATAACTGGAAATCTTTGTGTTGAAACAACAAATATTTTGTTTAAATGAGTGTAGTGCCAGTCTTAAGACACGTACAAGGATTATTTGGGACAGGAATTGTACACATGCTTATCTATAAAGTAGTTTGACTTCAGGGTGAGTCAAGAAGAAAAACAGCATTGCCCCAGGTGAGGAATTTTCAAAGCCTAAGATACTCAAACTTGAAAATTGCCAGAGCAAAGATGCCATGGTCACAATGTTACGACTCTTAGAGCCTTTCTGTGCTTTCTATTATTTTATGGAGAATGAGTCACAATTACTAAGAAAATTCCAAGGGTTTGTCTGGAATTGACATCCATTTTACATGTAGTCTGCAGTGTTACAGCACTGCCCTGGACACTCAGCATCTTTATTTTCATCATATTTCTTCTGCAGAAGACAAGGATGGACAGGAGTAAGAAGAGGGGAGGGAGTTATCCATTAGATGTGGTATCTTTAGGCATTTCTTCCAAGGCAGTGTATTTTTTATAGTTCCACCCTCAGACTTGCATGTCAAAATAGCAGGAATGTGTTCAGGGCAGCACTGCAGGTGCCACAGCCTGTCTGAGGTGGTGGTCCCCTCAGAATCCAGGCCCACGTGTTTAATTGTTCTCTACAAGCCTTCACACCCTGGTAATCAAGAATGTAACAAGATTCAGGCACCAATTTCACCTTGAATTTTGGTTTTGAGTGCATATGCAATATCTTGGCAACCAGATAACCAGGTGAGTTCAATTCCAATGGACTGTGTAGAATGAGAAGAACGCGCTAATGGTGCAGTGCTGTCACATTTCACAGGAGGCAGAGTGTTTTTGTAATACCTGCCTGCTTTTAAGGGAGATGTGAAGGCAGGATTTACTCAGTAGAGATGAGTCAGCAGGTTAACTGAGCTGTAGTAACTCAGGTTCCAGTAATTCCTTAGACCTCTTAATTTTTCGGGTATACATATATATATATATATATATATAATTCTTTCTGCATTGCCAGCCACAAAGCAATTGGCATCTTAACAGTTAAGATCTTTGCTTCGGGCATCCCAAGTAGGTAAGAAGCAAGTATTAGTTACTTACTGCTCCTTGAAAGTAATCAGTTTTAAAAGGTATCTTCAACATGCAAATTAACAAACCAAACAAAAAACCCCCACCCTCTGTACGAATAAAAAGTTTCTACTTAAAGGTCTCAAAAAAACCCAACAAAACCTCCCATGTTATCTGAAGGAGGCACCTCCACAACAACCCCTGTTACCAAAGAGGGAAAAAGTAGTATAGAAAAACTAGTTGAAGTCCCTCTGAACAGCCATTCTGGCATTTGTTCGCTCTCGTTCGCCGCTGCAAAGCCTCCGGGGTTACTGAGCAGTAGAACAAAAGTAGGTAGGGGTCCCCACACTGAGCTACAGTGCACAGAGCTGCGTGGTCAAAATGTGCATTTCATGAAGACCACAAGTCCCTCATTTTAATACACCTTTCTCCAGACTAGTAAGTGTTGGGAATATGCCTCTGTTAATTCATTCAGTGGAACCAGTGCAGGCTACATGAGACTTGCACGGTTCTGTGGCAGCAGACATGTTGTCATCACTGGAGTAAAAAAACCCAGGACTATTTGTTCAGTACCTCAGCTGATAGCAAAGTAAAATCACAAGGAAGCAACACATCTTGTTCCTCAAATGATCAAGTCTTACCTCCTAAGGAGGAATAGGGTGATTAACATCTGAAAAAAAGAGATGATGCTTTTGAGATCAGCTCCTGGTCATCCTCGTTCTAACTGATGAAAGTGTTTTGATCCACCTTGTAAGAATCCAGTTGTACCCTACAACCTCAGAGTAATGCCTGCTTGATTTTGTGCTTAACATGCAGTTTCTTGGAATCATATCCAGGATCTGATGCTGCCAAACAAGGCCTAAGTGAGTAGTGAGTCTTTTACAGAGAGTTTGAATTTGCAGTGAGGAAGCAGGAAAAGGTGTGAGGTTCCCAGGGGCCCCCAGTTGAGAACTTGCAGATTTGAATCTAGAGTAGCTTTCTGGCAAAAGCAAGACAGTTCTTTCAGTGACCTCCAGGCCCACAAACATCTGTTTGTACATCAGGGCAAGAACAGCAGACTCCAGGAAGCAAACCATTGGTTCACTGTTGTTAATACAGGAAAAGCTCCTATGAAAACTATTCCTGCAGTTGGGTTTCTGGATGCGAACAGGCTTCTAACGGATATTTCAAATTTTACTGACCTTTCTCAGCTTTGCTGACTTTGTCTTGGTTTTAAAGAAGAGGGGAAAGAACTAAAGTGTTTCCTGACAAGTTGCTTTTCTGTCTCATGACTAAATAATGAATGGAGAATGGAGTATTCCCCATGTTTTCCCTAATCTGAAAAAGACATCTGAATTTGCATGCCTTGGCCTAATAAATTGGATGTGCTTTTGTGCAGATGTTCCTCTGGGTGCTACACCAGTGACTGCTTTTTATAATGGCTGCATGGAGGTGAAGGTCAACGACAGGCAGCTGGATCTGGATGAAGCCATTTCCAAACACAACGACATCAGATCCCACTCGTGCCCACTGATTATGCAGTAACTATTCAGATATTAATTTAACTTTTTTCTCCTTTCAGATATAATTTGTGTAATTACTCTCATGCCCTAATGAAGCCTGCGTTGTTTTATGCAAGATGTGCTGGGAAATAGTCAGTGTTTTTCCTCCTTTTTATATGGAATGGAGGAAAAATCTCCTTTCTGTTCAGAGGTAAAGAGACAATCAAGATGAAAATTCTGTAAAATGTTCCTTTATTCATATCAGTGGTAAACCTTAAAGCTAGATTTATCTTCCATGTTCATACTGCGTCCTTGGCATATTTAGCCTGGAGAGAAAGCTTAGCAATTTCTGTTTAGAAACAATTTTACTTTTCCTTTTTCATGTCTCAGCACAAAGTTACAAGTTGAAAATCATTTCAATGCATTAGAATCTAAACAAAACTTTCCCGAGCGTAACGTGCAAAGAAAGATCTCTACAGGTGTTGTAATATGAGCTTTTGGTAAAGGAAAAAAACCCTGGAATCCATAGCCCAAGCTCTCTGTGAATGTTTACAAGTTGTATTTATATTGGTAAAGCAACTTCAAAATGGAAATGTTTCTTTAAGTAGCTCAATGTTTGAAAATAGCTTTTGTTATGCTGTACCAGCTTTAATTCTTCTATCTTTAGAACCCAGCTTTAGAGTTTTGAAAGAGTTCTGGAACAGGGTAGGTAATTTAATTTAAAGGGGGTTAAAATACACCCAGGCAATTGGAAAAGAAAGGAAGCGGCTTGAAGGAAGGACCTCTGCTCTTCATCACAGGCCATCGAACTGAAATTTGCCAAGTAAAACTGGGAATTGTGGCAAATGTTTCTTCTATTCAGGACAGATCCAGCACTCCTCAACATAAGCACAGTCTGATGGTCCCTTTATTTAGGTCAACCTTGCATTCACAGAGCTCCAGAATAGATTTATTTGTGAGCTCTGCTGCAGGTGTGTTTCTGACATTCTTAACAGCCCAAGTTTTGCTGGTAACATCAGAAAGTAAAGCCGTATTCTGCTCAGCCAACTTTAATAAACCAGCAGGTGATTAGAAAAGTATTGTTTTCCTCAGGTGTGCCCACTTCAGGCACTTCTAATATTTTTTTAACATCCTTTGAGTGTTCTTTCCACTTCCAGCCTCATTTTCACGCCAGCACAAACCTCCCTGTGCAGTTCACCTCGTGGTTTTGTTAACCCCAAACCAAATAAATAGCCAGAGAATTGCTGGGAGCTATGGATGTGCACTCTCATCCATCAGCCTCAGAGACATTTGTCTGCCAGCATTCTTGACCCGAGGTTTGCCTGCCACACTGGAGACACTGAAGTGGAAATATACATACAGAAGGATGGATTGTGACAATATTCACTTTGAGGATTGCCTTTCTCCAGGGATATTCTGAGTGACATGAGTGAGGTTTCTTCCGGTGCGGAATGCTAACCTTAATCCATCAGTATTGCAGAATCTGTGCCCATCTTTCAACATTATTGCTCTGTCTGAAGTTATTGTTAAACTTCACTTCTCACCTGTGACATGGGAGACAGGATTTGCTCCAGCTTTCACACCAGTGCAGCGTCTCTATCTATCCAGCTCTGGTTCATATGTAGCTGCTGACACCCAGGGGCTAATTGCCACCAAACTACTCTCTAGGATGGTAAAACAAGCTTTGATTTTTCCTGACTCCATGGAGGGGAGATAACTGCAGGAGAACATCCTTCCTGCTCTCCCACCGTGCCAGCACACACTTTCTTCACATGGCTGAAGAACAACTTGACTGCAGTAAGCAGGTTTTTCACCAGAGCAGAGCTGAACTGGGACTTCTGACATCAAATGTAGCCAATTCATTTATGGTATCTCAGCAGCACCCACCGATTCTGGGAGGCTCTTGAGTCAGGCTCTGCCTTGCACAACAAACGCAGGAAGTGTGGGATGAGGGACACAGAGTCAGCAATGTTCTAAATACTTAACGCTGGCCTGTGGTAACAGAAGAAAAGGTTGGGGGGGTGGGTTGTGGGTGTTCTTTTTGCTGTTGTTTGGTTGGTTTTTTAGGTTTTGTTTGTTGAAGTGTAATAAATTGTATAGAAATGAAAGAAAAAACAATCACTTTCTCACACAGACCGTTTCTCTTTGTTTTCATGGAATAATATCTTAGGGTTTTGTAGTTACAGTGAAACCTCTGCACTTCTTTTTTTTAAATGTAAAAGTGCCTCCCTATTGTAAGAATTAAATAAAGCAGCATTTGCAAGTTTCTATTCATTTTAAGTTGTATTTCATATCTCTGTTCATTTTCACGGTGCAAGGCTTGTTCTGGTGGTCAAATGGCTCAGTCAGGAGATTGTGATCATCTTCAGCATCAAAAGAGTTGGCTCAAATTAATATGCTCTCCAAATAGGCATCCATGCTCTCTAGAGAAGTTTTTAAGCTTATTAATTGTTTAATATTGCCTGAGGAAATTAAGCTTTCCTTAAAACTATATGTGGAGAAAAGATCGGGGAAAGTTACCAAATTCCCGTATTTCCTCCATCAGATGTATTTCATTGTATTTTTAGGCATAATCATTGCAGCAAGGGCCGTTCAGTGTTTATGGAGAACAGCTGGACCTGCTCTGCATTTTCAAGCTCCTGTGCATGTGTGTTACAAATCAGGATATCCTGATGAAATTCAGCCATGAAATTGGTTCCCAGTTCTACCACAGCAGCTTCCTGCCTACAAGCCTGAGTTCAGTTTACAGGCTCTACTGCCTGCATGTTTTCTGGTAGATTGAGTGCAAAGACCTATTGCTGTTGGTGCTCAAAGTTGGCTCTAGAGCTGTCACCTTCAAAGACTGAGTGACCAGACTCATTCTCTGCCATTCTCATCCTGCTTGTCGCTGATGTTAGTCCTTCAGTGTCGTTGATCACATGTACACAATATTTTTTTGCCCCAGCAACCTTGTTATAGCAAAATAACTGCCCTGATTTGGAGGCAGTTGCATGTTTCATCTGCCAAAAAATAGCAGTTGTGTGGCAAAAAAATCAGGTAGAAGGAAGCCATAAGAGCCAAGACCCAGGAGGTAAGTGAGGCATCACTCTGTGATTAAAAAGAACTGAGATGCTGAGACACTGCTTTTGTCCCACCTTCTCTTATTGACTAAAGTCCTGCCAAGTGACCTTCATTCCTGTCATTTTAGATTATTACCCAATATATTGGTGCAAAAACGCCAACAAGACGGAAAAACTGTTGTGCTAAGAGCAGCATCTACAACAAAATTCTACCCAGACTACCTATGAAATCTTCACAGGGTTTATCCTTCATGTTTTTAAAATACTTTATAGCCACAAAACAGCTGTACCCTCATTGTTACACTGGGCACATCCTTTTTCTCTGGGGATGGCTACATTTTGATAATGTGTGAATAAGCAGCTGGGGGCAAATTCTTGTAGCTTTTATGTAATTCAGGACTTAATTATGTGGTTTTAAAAAAATTAAGTTGAGAGGTTTGGGGTTTTTTTTTAAGGAATTTTTAGCGTATCAGCAAATTAGGAATATGGAAAAAACCCACAAGCAATAAGACCTGAGTTTAGCCCAGCTGGTTAAAAATTGGTGCTAATAATGCCAAGGTCATGGATCCAATTCCCTGTATGGGCCATTCACTGAGGAGTTGGACTCAATGATCCTTGTGGGTCCCTTCCAACAGAGAATACTGTGTGATTCTGTAAGAAATTAGTATCACCCAAGATAGGTTAGTTGAGCCAGAGATGTCCCCCTGCCACACCATTCAGTGTGAGGACCACGGGAAATGCAATAACATACAGAGCATAAAGCATTTCAAAGGAGGATGGTGCTTTGTTTCTGTCCCTTCAGCTGGGAAGCACCAAAAAGTCAGAAAGCCAATCCACCTTGGTGTTCTGGCTTTCTGTCCTGGCCAGATAGGGAGGCACAGGGAACCAAAATCACCCATTAGAAACAACACTGACGAAACAACGTTCCCCCCAAAAACCAACAGACATGCAAAGAAAAAAACCTGTTTGATCCAATAGATATTTTCACAATATTTCTAGAACTTACAAGTGGTTTATTTATTATATCATAAGTAAAATATTAAAGTTAAGAATTAGCAGGACAGAAGGAGACTGCTGTAAGGCACATACTAAGTTACATGTGAATTGCTGCAAGTTTTGGGTGCCACAGAAGAAACCAAGTGAAAATGGCTTTGCTTGAAACATACTCCAAGGAAAAGCAGTTCATGTATAAAACAACTGCCACTCAGCAATATCTTGTCTTTCCAGGAATGTTTTTTCCCTTCTTCAGGTTCTGGTATGATTCCCAACAACCAGAACTCAGTGTATCAAAATAAACCCCACCAAAACAAAGCTGTCGTTAAATCAAGCCTTATTCTTTTCTAGCCTGGTACCGAGTGCTTGATCATTCCCTGATCATTCCCAGCAGCTGGCCACTGACTCCTAACTCAGCCCATGGAAAAGCAATCTGCTCCTTTAAATCTGGGTGGGAGCCAGCCTTTTGCTTAAAGGGTTTCTTCTGGAAACAGGCAAACCCCATCACCTTGTAATTCACAACTTTATACTACCACGCTGGGCAGTGGAGGCATTGCTGAGCTGCAGTTTGTGTTTCATGGAAGGTTTACACACACTCTCACAGCCTTTTAGAGGTTTCGTAAGTAGTTCATTGGCAGCCTCACAAAATCTTGGTAGTGAAGGCATTATTCTGCATTCGCTGTTTTCCACAGATGTGAAGCAAGATGACATCAGGGTCTGCCCCAAACTGTCCCTCCAAAACCCCCAGTCCTTGGGGTGCTCCACCCTGTGAGGGAAATGAAATCGGTCTGAGTCAAAGAGTCAAGAGAGGGACTGGTGTCCTGTGTCCACAAGAGGAGGCTGCTCTTGCAGGCACTCAGCATTTGAGACAAAGAGAAGTGTATTTCCATATAAAACACAGACTCTCTCTTTAAAAAACACAACATGTGAGAACAGCCATTTCACACAAGATGAGCACAGTTACTGTCAGTCTTTTTAAAGCAAGATGAGCCTTGCATTATTATTTTCTGAACTTTATTTATACAGGGAAGACTTCAAACAAATACCCTGACAGGAATTAGAAGTACAGTCTGATTTTTTTTTTCCAAGCAAGTGGACAGTGTGTAATCACAATAATTTGTGATAAGATGGATCAGTAAGTTCTTCACGTGTCACTAAAAAACCCAACCATTAATTTGGACGATGTGAGTCATCTTTCCATATCTTGTCCCTACAGATAGTAAAACGGTTTTTAGAGCTATTGAAAAGGAGGGAACTTCAGTGGTTACTCTCTCACCTGTTTGCACTCTGTAACAACCTTTCCTCCGAACTGGGTGAAGACCCCAGGAGTCCCAGGTTCCCCACCACTGGCAGATTAGCAGTTGATGCACTCAGCTGTTCCTTTCTCTGGTTTGGGTGTCAGTAACATCAGCAGCTGAAGCTGGTGAAGCACAGCTATGACCTGTGATCTCAAGGGCTGAAAATGTACATTAGCTCATCTGCAAGAAAGTAAGAACGAACTTTGCCAATATTTGAAATATCCAGCTGCTACCCAAAACCTGGAGAAATCATTGCTGACGAAGGATGAGGTTGATCTAGTCAGTCTCACCTTACACTCTTGAAATAAAAAGAATCCTTCGTCCCTTCCACCCCCCAAAAGCCCAAACTAAACAAAACCACCAACAAAAAACCCCAGTGAAAATCAAATAGTAGACATTAATTCCTCGGGAATATGCGCAATGAATATTAAACAGGCCCCCAAAGCATTTTGTGCCTTTGCCCAGAACCAAATGGTTTTTCTTCATTATGTGCACTGATTTTTGTTGCTAATGTTGGGTTTAACCCCTAAATTGCAGAAACTTTGTGTAGGCAGGCGGCAAAACTATAAAGGAAGGAATGATCTCCAAGGGCACAGAGGGACATTAGGTATCCACCTACCGTTGAAAATCAGCCACCCCACTGTCCTTCCTGCCACTGAAAAACTGTCTTGTTACACAAAGGATCCACACAGAGGATCTCAAAGCCAAAACTTAAGTTATGCTCTACTCTTTACCAGGCCAGAGGCTAATGTTTGCAGGCAGAGGAGAAATGCAATAGGTGCAAAGATTCTCTGACCTCAAACAAAACATGCTTGTGACAGCACTACACTGGGAGACCATTTTTAACCTGTCCCTGCTGCATGAGGCAGGCAGAGAGTGAGAAAGCAACTTCCCGGACAATCCAGAGGTCTGATGACTTCCTATTTCTGTTGTACACTTTACATAAACACATTGTGTAATACCTTTTAAAGTGTTGAACATAAGCCATGTTGGCTTTATGCAGCAATACCAAGTTTAAACTCCTGCCAGGAACTTCCTATTCCAGGCTTTCGGTTCCTAATGATGCAGAAAGTTGCGGTGACACTGGAATACTTTTTGCAAACCGCAGCTGGTTTTGTTTGCCACTGCCCCAGTGAGAGTGTTGGGCACTCCAGGGTGCAAAATTCATCTCCGTGTCTGTTCCACCCGAGTTCGAGGTGTGTCTGAGCCCTGGGGGAGGGCTGGCTGGCTCTCAGGTCACTCAGCCCGCCCAGCAAAAAGGAGAAATGTCTGGCTGTGCCAGGCATGCACGGCAGAGAGAGCAGATGGTTCATGGTTGGTGGGGGCTGGTGTTCAGCTGGTGTTCTGAAGGGCTGAGGTACCACGGGGTGCTCAGCCACGGCGTGGAGGGCAGCACGGCAGGAGTGCAGCCCGCAGATGATACATCTCCCCTCCAGGAAGCAGTGGCTTGTCACAGCCATCTCTCTGCCTTTACTTCAGCTGCAGCTGACACAGGCAACTGGTGCAAGCCTGTTGGTGCTGCTTCATAAAGGTCCTGGGAGCTCTGCAGCTGTTTGGGCTGCGTGTCCTTTGTCTGCACAGACACTGCAATGTGGAAGTGTTGATTTCCAAATATACTTACAGCAATTCTGCACCTTCATATCAGGCAGGTGGGTTTGTCTGCTCAAAGACTTCGGCTTTTTCCCGCTGGTCACAAGGTTCACTTTTGCTCTAGAGTGCAGTGCCAATTTTGTTATCTTGCCTTGTAGGGCAAAAGCCAATCCTTCCTCAGCCCTCTGCCTTTGTAGCAAAAAAAAAAAAAGGGTGTCCAAACTCTCTGTTGAGGCAAATTCTCTGTGTTAGCCCTCTCTTTCCATGTATTAGGTGTCCTATTCGTCATCCACACCAGTGAGTGTACATGGATGTGCTGCTGCTCACTGAATGCTCACACAGAAATTCACCTGAATACAAACGAAGTGTTTTGAGATCCCAGTGAATGTCTGAGCTGCTTCACTTAGCGAGGAAATAAAGGCTGTGACAGCTGCCAGTGTAGCAGCTTCATCTGCAGTGTGACTGGGCACGCTGTCCTTCCAGGCTCAGGAACTGCCTGCACTGCAGAGCTCACCACTGGTACTTACTTATGAATCCCCTTGCTGTTTCATAAACCAGAAAAGAACATGGCTTGCTGTACTGTGACAGGCAGGTCATATAGGACTCTCTCTTGTCTCTCTCAGCTTTTGCAAAACCTCCTCATTTCTAGCCCTGCCATGCAGTTTTTCTCGACTCCAAGCTCTTGAAGTGTCCTCATGCTTTTGGATGAGGAAGTTCCTACCTGAGCCTCTTTCTCTGATTTGCATCACACTTTATTTTTCTGCTTCTGCTGTTGGTCACAAAGAGGGATTTAAAGCATCTGGTGCTATCCAACAACATTTTAGTCTTAATTAGACTTAGATTCTGTAGCTCTGCGAGCTGTACTTGCACTTCTGGGAGGACATAGTCCCCCACTGTCCCCCTGGAGCAGTCTGTGGTCTGTCCAAAGGGGCTATCCTACTTCTAGGGCTGCACTGAGATGTTGTATCCTGCTGAGATGTACTTTTGAAGGGAAAGGTGTTAGCTGTCCTGGAGAAGGTGAATTTTGAGCACTGTCAGGGGAGTGACAGTGCAGCAAGGCTCCTATCCAGCCCTCTGAGAGGACACGAGCAGCTGTTGTTGGATTCAGATCTGACTCTGGCCTGGACTCACCTCAATAGCTGCACTTCCATCTACCCCATGTGCTATGGCTTCATGGGTACCAAAAGGAGCTGCTCTCTGGTTCTCTGTCACTGTTTTTGAAACTTCTCTTTCTTGGTGGAGGAGTGGAGCCCTTGCCTCATAAAACACACTTCTCATCTTGACCCTTCTAATACTCTACACTAGCCTGGCAAAAGAGACCCAAATGTCAACACTGACATTAGACAGACTGCACAGCTCTGCAAGCGAGAAGTGTTTTCCTGCTGCTGCCCCTTTGGAGCTTACTCTTTATGTACTGTGTGCTTTCAGTGCTGGTCTTCAGCAAATACCTGGAGAAAGTCAGCGCTTTGGATTCATTACTGGGAACAATCTGTGCATGGTTGTCTGGTCATGCAAATTGAATTGCTGCTACACTTACTAAATATCTAATTATCTGCCCTGCAACATTAGCACCAAACCTACCCTCTGCTTTTCCTACCTGCTGAGGGCAGAGGAAGAGAGTTAAACAAAATAGTCTGATCCTTCCGGGAAATACACATCTGGAGTTGATGGTCTTGCAGAGCTGCTGACCATCTGTTTGTTTATTATTTCTCTGGAAATCTTTGTCTTGTTTCCAATAAAACACTTTCTGTCACAGTTTCACTACATTTCCCTGAGACTGGGGCACTGTTTTTCTTTTGTATTCTCTGTTTCCCAGCCAAACATCGCATTAAAACCAGGGAAAGCTTGCAGGAATGTAGAAACATATTGGGGTGGAAAATAAACATGCCGGGGGTATTGCAAGTATTTCCAAAACAAGCAATGCACCCTCAGCAGGGTCAGCATCAAAGTTCATCTGAAGAGGAACACAAACACATGATGTTTGAGGCAGCGCAAATAAGAAATCACATGCCAAGCACTCTGGACTGTGGGGCAGGGCAGCTCCTGCTCACATCCCACATTGGGATGAATCTGCTCTGTAGAACTTTTGTCTGCCCACTCAGCCACTCTGCCTTTGTCTCACTGGGCAAATATAGTTAATTAAGATACTAAAACCAGCGAGAAAGGGATATTTCTTACATGGCTAACTACTGATGTGCTGTCACTGGAGCCTGTATTTGTGGAGAATCACATATCTTAGGGACAAAACATATCACCTCCCCCCTACCAGAAAATTTCTAGGTTAGCTGAAAAAATCGTTTGATGTCAAACTGTGTTGTTTTGGATGATCTACTGCCAGTTTCTCACTCCATGCTTTGATATAGTAGGATGCACCAGATCTTGTTATGTCTCTGTAAGCTTTTAGACCCAAAATAGTTACCTGGGAACACACAAACCAGGCTTATAGAAAATATTTGCTAATAAAGTCATCAGCCCAGCAACATCAGCTTGGAATCTGGTGGTCTGTCCACACACTTGTCAGTGAGGAGTTACATTTCTCTCCCCTGGGGATCAGCTATCTGTCCATTTGCTGTTCCACAAAGCAGGTTTCCAGGAATAATACCTTCTAAAGGTTATGCAAGATCTGGTTGTAGAGCGAATACACATGCATTGCATTGGAAAACCTCTCTGATTTTCCTCCAAGAGGTTGCTTCTGAATGACGGGGCGAGATCTGGCCAAATCCAGACTCAACCCCACTCAAAGGCTGGTTATCACGCGTTCTACAGGGGTTTATGTCCCCATTTCCCTCCGTCTGGGGACTCGGAGGCACCCTGGGATGGTCCCTGGGATGCACCCGCGGTACCGGGATGGGCCGCGCGGTGGAGCTTCGGCATCGGGAGAGCCCCACCGCCTCGTCATCCTTATCCGCCTCCTCATCCTCATCCTCATCCCGATCCTCATCCTCATCCCCATCCTCGTCCCCATCCCCATCCTCATCCTCGTCCTCGTCCTTATCCCCATCCTCATCCCCATCCTCATCCCCATCCTCATCCCCATCCTCATCCTCATCCCCATCCTCGTCCTCGTCCTCGTCCTCGTCCTCATCCTCCCGCAGCTGCCAGAGCAGCCACAACCCCGCTGCTATTTTAACCCACGGCAAAATGATCATTTCTGCTTCTTTTCTGGCACAAACTCTGCCGGGCCAAAGCAGCCACAAAGTCATCTTCCAGACTTGTGAACTCCTGTAAACACACACATAACATTTGATTATTTTTTAATATAAATTTATAGTCAAAGAGGATGTCTCCCCACCATAATAAGAGGTTGATGTTTCTTTTAGATGAACATCTGAAAATTTCGTGGAATAACTGCAGCACATCTGAAGTGGTCTGGGTAAATATGGGAATGAAGTTGCCCAGAGATATTATAACAGAATGTGTTTAGAATCTTGTTCTTAACTATTCTCTTGTTAAATGTGACCTGGAGGAACTGTCTGGGGCTAAGGTTGAAATAGAGAAATGTCTCCTGCCCCTCCCTGCAACTGCATGAAAGCAAACTCTTAATTGCCGTTTGCAGGCAGATAATCTTGTGGCATTTGATTCACCAGAGTTGTATGTTGTTTGTGAATTGAATTGAGATGGTCCTGGCTCGGTTTTAATAATTACATAATTTGTAATTATGACGCTTTCATAAAATTGGGATAAAACCCAGCCTATAAATTGCAAATGAAGATGAAAGCAAAGAATTAATTAGTGAAGATAGCTATGAACTTCATAAATGAAAAAGAAATATTTTAAGCATATTAAGCAGAAACTACTTAGTTTTCTTTTTTAGCTAACCCAAAACGTTTCAGAAAAAAGTGTGAGAAATATGTACTTATGGTAATCTCAAATAAGTGGAGAGGATCCTTTCCAGTTATATTTTCAAGTGTCTCTACATGGCCTCGTTATTCCTGAAGGATTTTCAGGCAATTCCAGCTCCACAGCACCCAAACTAAGGTTTTGTATCTGACAGTAAAGGGGACCAAAACCAAAAGCTCAAGGTGTAACAAAAGGACCAGCCATGTGAGGATGCTCATTTACAGTTACTGTCTTCATACAATGTTCATGACAGAAGCAAACACAAAAAGAAAACTCCAAACAAACAAACAAAGGGATCAGAAGTCAGTGTTTAAGATTCTGCTATGTACAGCTGGATTCCCATTCCCCATTATAAATACACTTATATATCCAGATAGGTTTGTCCAGGCTTTCTAGCGAGGAAAAACTACCCTGAGGCTGAAAAGTAAAACTAAAGCCTAACCCAAAATGAAAGTAGCGAGTCCACATGTTCTCATCATCAACCACATTCTCTGTGCTCAAAATGCACTGGGATGAAATGAGAACATCTGCTTTACATCAACAGGCATTTTGCACCTCTGAACACAAAATGTCACAGGCCTGCACCACACAGGCAGCAGGGATTTTGTGTCACAGGAATTTTATCCTGCAGCTTGGATTGGCCTGTTATTGAACACAGCCCCACCAATACAGGCATTACCTGTATGGAGCTCACAGTACTATTTAGGTATGGTCTGTTTATAACACTGGCTATAAAAAACGAGGGCAAACAAGGCCAGACAAATGACTCTTCTGTGCAGAAGCTTCTCAGGAGGAACAGGATGGACAAAATGCTGTTTTATTCTCAAATGTACTTCAGTCATTCGTGCGGATGGCAGGTTTTGTACAAGGAATGGAAGAGGGAGCGCTGAAGGAAAGAGGTGAAGTGCAGAGCTCTAGGCTTTTCCATTGCTTTCCAGAGCTCCAAAGGAAAAGGGGTATGAACTGGCTGCTCTGGCTTATGCTGGTGATCAGGCACAGACCAGGTGGCCCTTGTATGTCTTAAACCAAAAATATCACTTAATCCTAATTTTCCCCCTGAGTACTGGGGACAGGGTGTCTCAGTTTAAATGAGACACAGGTAAGATTGAATTATGTCCAGGAAAGGAATAACAGCCCTTTATTAAAAA
>JAWMRA010000001.1:2942822-2960230 GCA_035584735.1 Pseudotriccus pelzelni | reverse complement strand
AAAACCCTAACCCTTCCCCCCCACGCTCACAAAGGCGAGGGGAAAGGTAAAATTCCAAAAAAACAAACCATGACACAGGGAACAGAGCTGAGGCCAGTCTTTAAAATCAACCACACTAATACTTCATGGAAGTGGGAACTTTTCTCCCAGGCATATGAACCACCAAGTATCTCACAGTGTCTGTTTGATTTTTAGGTCGTATTGCTTCTTCCTCTCCATGCCACTCAGCTGTGCAGTGAATGAATCTGAATTAGACTGAAGGACCTGGTAAGACTTCAAGCTAAAACAGAAGGTAATCTCCTGCCAAAAGCCAAGCAAAGATAAAAAAACAGTAATACCTTTCAACTGAACTTGGAACAATTATTCACACGAAAAAAAAGGCTAGAAAATGGCTTTGTTTTGCTCTGCAATAAGTATTGGCTTGGGTTGGGGTTTTCTTGTTGTTTTGACCATGATAAAGGAATGTTACACCAGTTTGGAAATATGAAAGTCATACATAAGTTTGTAGCTCCCTGATTGTTCTGAATCCTTTTTGAAAAGCAGCATCAGACACAGAATATCATAAATCTCTTAAAACAGGGCTGATTGAAGTGGTAAAAAGCAACAAGAGCTGACCGTTCTTTGAGTTTTGTCAGAGCTTTTGCACAAGGTACAACATGGCCCTTGTCTCTGTTGTTGTACTGATTTATTCTAATCCACTTTACTATCAAAGCCTTTGAGTATCAGCAGTTCCTCAGAACAGTCCCCAACAACTGTTCCAACAGGAAAACTTCCTTGACATCCTCCAGAATGAGCATTCACCAGTGTGATACTTTCAAGCTTCTCTGCCATGGATTTGTCCTTCTAGAAAGGTCTTTGTCCATTTCAGTAATGGATTGTCCCCATCAACTTGCTGGCAAACTTCCTGCTTTTGATGCATCTGAAAAAAAAGGTTTTATTGTTAGATTTTGAACCCTCGCTTCTCTGAACCTTTTTTTTTGGCCAGCTTTATTATGGCTTCACTTTTAGCTTGACAGAAAGTTTATTACCTTTGCTGCAATTTTCATTTGGACTCCACTTATTGAAGGATGTCTTTTATACTTCTAATAACCTCCTCAGTTTCCTTTTAGCCATATTGGGTTCCCTTCTTGTCCCTGATTATCTTAGACTTTAGGAGTGTTGGACTAGACTCTAAACACTCTCTCTGAAAAGAAAAAGCATCCAACTTCTTGAAAGATGCCAGAATTATTATTTATTTTTAAATTGAATTTGAAACTGAAAAGTATGCCCACCCTGTAGCAGAAAACTAAGGTTCCAAGTACCTTGGGCCCTCTTAGATCCCCCATAAAGTCATCCTAGTTTTCCAGGCTGAAAACAGAAGCATCTGAAAAGCTGATGGAGAACATCTTTCGTGTGGGGAACCCCAGGAGCCAGCAAGATTTGGGAATGAGATGAAGTTCTTCAATATGCAAAACACCTACTTGCAGGACTGAAAGGTTGAACCAGATCTTACGAAGTGATGCAAGTTCAAAGAATTTAACGTGAGCCATGTTGGAGAAAAAAATCCCACGATGTTGATAATGGCAGGAGCTCTGAAGTGAATAATCCTCTGAGCACGTGCAAGGAGCTGGCAGAGACTGCCCTTAAAGCAGTCATCAAGAGGGAATGTGTGATTCAGTGGAGCAGCCAAGCTTTCATCTTTGGAGCCCTGGTTTATGACTGACTAAAGGCCTGAACTATAAATGTCTTGGGTATCCATTCCTCACTTAATTACTCTCCACAAAGTGTGAATCCAGATCATAACCAAAAGCTCTTCCAGCACGGGCGGCCTCGTCGGAACAGAGGACAAGGAAAGCTGCGGCAGGGTTGAGACAGGGCAGAAAGACAACTCCTGCCTGAAGGCTGGCAAATACCTCTGCACCAGAGAGAGCAGGTTTTGCTTTTGTTCTCTAGCAGTGACTTTCCAAGTCTCAGGATCCTGATCTAAACAGGCATCCTCAGAATTGCATCCCACCAAAGAAGGCTGTGCAGGTTTTATGGTGCACCAGTGCTGCAGGAGGTGGTTGCATCAGTTCCTGGTGGCCCGTGGGGTGTTACCCAAGCAGTTCACAGCTACTGTGGGCAGCTGCATCATCACTGTCCCGTGTCTCTAAAGTAGACACACCCAAAACCTTGTGGTATCTGGTCTTTCATCGTGCATTGGAGTTCAATTCGTGACTCAAACAACTTATTCCATTGAAATTTCATTGACGAAAAGAAAAGGAAATTGAAAACAGTAAGAAAGGCCAGAGAGAAGAGAGACATAGGAAGAACCAGGTACCAAAAAGAGAAATAGAACCTGAAGAAAAAAAAAAAGGCAGTAAAAAGCAGTAGACATGTCAAAGGCAATTAGACTGATTTAAATGCTTCAGAACACGGTGTTTCCTACATTAAGTGGGGAAACACTGAAAAACGTGATTTGTTTCACTGTTCTACACAAAGCCACAAAGCACTCACTGATTAATAAGAAATAAATCAAAACTTAGATTTCTGTGCACGTTCTGGTGTTGTTGCCTCTGTAACTTGATTTTTAAAGATTTTTTTATGTCTTCTAGCAAGGAGTTCATATAGAACAAAGTATCAGTGGATTTAAAAAAAAAAAAAGCTTTTTAGGTTACCATTCTTTTCAGCTTCATCATGAGCTGATTAGTTTTGCATGTGAGTTAAGGATATAATTCCACAATGAACTCTTCAGGTTATGGTAGCTTCTATCAGTTATGCAGTTCATTTATCACCGAAAAGGCAGAGAGGCACACATGGTACCAATCACTGCAACAACCTTCAAACATTAGATGTAGTAGTTATTTTATTTTTTAAAATATTTTATGGTTTGGGTTTTCTGCACACAGTTAAGCTTTCATTAGGATTGTAGTTAACTGAGGCACCACAGCCTATGCCTGAGTCACTTTGGAAGCTCATATGTATCTATCTTTGAAATTACTGCAGCACCAACATTTCCAGAATTTCAAATTTTGCATTCAGAGATTATTATATGGAACATCTGACCTCTTTTTTCACACCCAAAGGATGGGAAAACAATATTTCTCATACGTAGTACAATCTTTGTCTGCAGACCCACTGAATTTGGTTCTGCAGCTCCAGGTGAAAGTTGGGCTTGATGAATAATCACAGGTTTAACATCCACAGTCCAACTGCATTTCTGCACCAAATAGAGTGAAGTTCTGATTTAAGTACTAAACTGGTTTAAGTAGAAAATATTGCTATTGAATGAACATGTGAATAGTTTGATATTATTTTTTTCCATGGCTGTGAATGCACAAGTGTTACTGTTCACAGTAAAGCTGTGGCTTTACTGTTGTTATTTTAATCGAGCAAAAACATTCCAACCTTTTGAGCACAACCAGAGGCACCTGTTACAGAGGCACCTGCTTATAACTGTCCAAAGTGTGGCTTCTCAGCAATGGAAATCACCAGAAACTAACATGTCTGCAAATTCTATTCGCCTTTTTTATTCAGAAGCAAGCTGGTCGGTGATGCAGAAGTGAAATGAAGACAAAACACAAGAGGCTTTCCACCAAGGGCCTGGATAGAGCTCAACAGATAACTCAGAAGAAATCTCTTTTGCAGAAATGATGAAAACACAGTAAAACCTGTATTTGCCATATCACCCTCAAGGCTGTTGAATAAACTTGGAAATGTACTGCTTAGTAGCTGGAATTCAAACAGGTAGCATCTCTTTCTATTTCATTCAAAAATTCTGATTTGGTTTTGGCTCCCTAGATTTTAGTGACCAGCTGATGAGTTGTGAGTGCTTGAGAATGCTGTTACTTTTAGCCACTTTTTTCCCCCTGTTAATGTTAATCAAAACCCAGCTTTGAGTATCTGATCCTCACGTAAAGGATCGTAGCTTTGTATGACTCTCACGGACCAAAAGTGCTTCAGAGGAACAATTTAACCTACCATTACCTTCGGCCTCTTTTGACACAGAAGCATAAAATTCCAGCTGCACTGTAAAATTACAAACCTGAAGTGGATCTCAGTTTTCTTTTGCTTGGAACCCAGCGTGCAAACTTTGGTTCTGAAATAGAGCAGCTGGAAGATCGTGGAAGGGACAGGACAAGGGGCAATGGCTTCAGGCTGAGGGAGAGTAGGGTTAGGTTGGGATGTTGGGAAGAAATTCTGCACTGTGAGGCTGGGGAGGCCCTGGCACAGGATGGCCAGGGAGTTTGTAGATGCCCCACCCCTGGAGGTGTTCAAGGCCAGTCTGGATGGGGCTTGGAGCAATGTGGGCTAGTGAAAGGTGTCCCTGCCTGTGGCAGAGAATGGAACTGGATATCTCTAAGGTCCCCTGGTACCTCCCACATGACAAAGCTTTCCTGGAGTGCTCTTTCCAGGTTTGGCTTTGTGGCTCTCAGTTCCTTCAAAATTTCCTAACGGAAATTTCCTCCCAACATCAAGAAATTTGTTTGCTCCTCCACTGGATACCTCTCTCTTCTGTTTTTGACTCCTGAGTCACGTAAAAACCACATACCACTCGGGCTTTTGCTTGCCATGTAAAGGAGCTAGGTCTGCAAAAAGTCTTAGTTAGTTCCTTAAGCAAAAAAAAAAAGATGCAGACTCACTAAGACTGTTCTCTGTGTGCCCTGACTCAAGGCAGGAACACTCTGGCAGCCAGATTCCTACAGCGGCCTAGAAGATCATCAGATGAGTGGGGCACAAGGAAGTAGAACAGTTTTATCACTTAATCTGGCAAGCTAACATTCCTTTCCATTGTACATGGGGGAAAAAAAAAGGAGCCACTCTTAAAAAAATTTAAAAAAACTTCATAGAAATGAGTAGGTGCTCAAAAAAAAAAAAAAAGATAAGTAAGATTTTTTTTCCACTTAGATGGATTATCTTGAAATATCACAAACTGGGATAAAAATCCCAGTCTTCATGAACTTTTTTTTTTATTCTGCTTTTGAGTTTCTACTTCTGCCTGTTTTGTGGGGGCACCCTGAGGCAGGAAGTTAGTAAGGGTGACAGATTCAATAAGAGCCCTCACTTACAAGAGAAACAGATATTTTAATACTTTCATAATTTTCCACCAGTAGGCTATGAATATTCAATCAAAAATATTTCCTAAAGTATTGCTTATCCTGGCCTTTTTTCTTCCAACTGAAATTTAAAAGAAAATGAGAAAGGTCATGGTTTCTTGCTCTACAATCCTATTTTCTGTCTCTGTGGGTTTTCTATCTGCTGTGGATTTGAATAATAATAAAACTATTCAATAACCACCAGAAATCCTGGGTGGCAACTCCCAGTTTTCACAGCTTTTGTTCTGTTCTAAATGCTTCTCCTTAAGGACTTAAAAAAGGGTCAGAAAGTTGTAACCCCCACAGATTTATCTGTCCTGTTATCCTCCCCTTCGGGACTGCTTGACACAGTATAAAAGACAGTATAAAGAAGAAGATTCAGTACCAAGTTAATCCGAAAAAATTTCTTCAATTCCTTTATCAAACTTGTAACCAGAAATCCCTGATTGGAGATGCTCAATCAGCAGTGCTGTGAATGCCCCAAGATTTATACCTGGGCAAGGATGACAATCTTGTTGTACCTTGGCTATGCCAAAGACATACATAGATAATGAATGTTGTTACAACATCTACGAGGAACTATAAATATTTAGGATCTGGAATTATTCCTACAGGAGTCAGTGGAAGTCTTGCTGACAATTTCAATGAATGTTGTACAATGCTCAGGGATGGGGGAAATAAAAGGGTTTGTTCCTGTGACTACTTCAGGCCAATTCTGTTCTCCACTAAAATGTTAGTTGGGGTTTTTTTGTGTTTGGGTTTTTTTGTGTTTGGGTTTTTTTTTTTTTCCCAAGCATTTAATAGGAACAAATATTTGTGTAGGTGTTAGACAATTGTGCTGTGGGGAAGTGCTGAGTTACAAAATCAGCTTCATTCCTGACAAATTGTAATTACTGCCCAGGAGAGTGGAAAGCAAGGATCTGCTTCCTCTCAGTTGTGGGAACCAGACGTGTGCTGTGCACCTGATCAGAAACAGGAGAAATAAATCCCCCAAATAACCAAATAAAAAAGAATTCCCACAACCAGAGCACTTGCACAGGTTCACACCAACGTGTTTGGGATTTCATAGTTCTGTGCAGATGTCAGAGAGGGGACTGGGATAAGAGAAACCAGTGCCTGGTAATGATGGTTACATGAGCTGACATAAAGGAAATTTGAGATCAGAACCTCTCCCCCGAATCCAGAGGCCAGAAGACCTCCTGTTTAACAGAAGAAATTTCTTTTGCTTCCACAATATGGCTCCAGATACACAAAACATGCAAAGGGCAGGATCTGACCCTTTTGTGTCTTCCTGTTTCCACACGGGATGTATCAGGAGTTTCAAAGATGTGTCACCATCACCTCAAAACGTTCAAAAAACACCAACTATATATCAAGACTCAAAATACCTGAGATATGTTAAAAAGGTGGCTTAAAATTAATAATTGTTCAGCTTTTTTAATATGCCCACCCCCGTTCATTATATGTAAAGCTCATGTGTTTCAAAATCCAGGGAGTGCAAAACTGTACTTCTTTTCCAGAAAAGAGCTGAAAGTCAAGTTAAATCCTTTATGAGCTTCATATTTTTTTGTCAATGGTTTAAATTTAAGGAATTATAAGGTGTGATTGAACCACGTTACCCTGCAGGTTTTAATGATGGCAAATCAGATCTATTTATATAAAATGAATTATTTGTTATGATAAATGAACAGACAAAAGATCTCCGTCAGAATTATTTACTACACAGTATAAAAGCTGAAAACTGCTAGTAGATGACAGTGTAACACAGAATAGGATAGTGCACCAGATCAAAGCTAGCACACAGAAACAATCATCTCAAGGTGGCAGATCCACGTGAGGTATCAGGCTAAGGATCCATCAAATGGGCACATTTTTTTGTTTCCCCACCAGGGTGGAGCATCTGTGGGCTTAGGGCAAAGTCCTCCCAGATGTTGTCAGTCTTTCTTTTAGTGCTCATATTTTTTTGTCTGAATCATTTCAGACAATCAAGGGACTCAATTAAATGGGAGTCTCTCCTGTGTCCCAGCCAGCCTCCCGGGATCTTGTCTGAACATACAGCTGAACAAAAACAAGTTCCTCAGCTCCTTCTTCCTGAGGTACCTTTTTCTTTCAAAATCAGGAGTTTTTGCTTCTCTGGTCACTCCTGATTTTTCGTTTCTTTGAAAAGAGGTATATTCTGCACCAGTCCACCTCTTGAGAAGCCAGGAATGAGCTCCAGGAAAAGCTTTCAGATACAGATCAAGGACTCAAATCTTAATTCTCCATAGAAGCTCAATTTGCTCCAAGAAAATCTTCTGGGCTACCTCCTCCACTCATCCAACCCCACACAAAATCATTCAAAGCAAGACAGCTCCACTGAAGACTTGCTCAAGTACACAAAAGACAAAAGGAATCTCAAACTTTGGGCTCCATAACAAGTATTTAAATAGCTTTCCAATTCAATGAGGCAATTAAAGATTTTTATTAACATTTTATTAACATTTTTTCAAGCGTTTTATTAACAGGAATTACACAAGAAGTGGAGGTCAGCAACAGAAATTTTACAGAGCTTAAAGAGGTAGGATTCAGGATGAATTTAAAGTTAGAAAATTAGATTTTTACATTAACACGAGTCAGATAGATGAAAGTTATTTTTACTGTGAATCATTGCCTTGAAAGATTAATTGGCTTTTTTTCCCCTTATGCTGCTTTTTTGCAGCTTTTGACTATTACAGAACAAAAGGTTGAGGTCCGAGGTGCTACCAACAGGACTCAGTGAGGCAAATGAAGAAAATCATCACATTGAATTAGTCCCCTATATGATCATATACCTATTCTTTTATGATTTCAGATGGAAAAAAACCCCCAAAATCATGTATTTTGGCAAACAGTCCCTCACCCTTCCCATCAGGTCACACCCAGAGATTTTGGCTGCTGACGTACAAACCGAAGTTCTCTTCCCCAGTGCTTCCATGCACTGGGGTATTCGGAGCAGCAACACTTCTCGGATCACAGCCCTCGTGTAAGATGCTGCCTTCCTCCGTGGTGTTATTCCAGGAGTATCCCCAGCAGGGCTTTAACACAGCTGGCCACCCTCGGAACCCACTGTGCCTTCCTGAGGTAGCTGCAGCCAGCAGCTGACCTTGGTGCTCCTGTGAGAACGAGCCTGCACCGGGGAAATTCACCTCTGCTTTCCACACCACAGGGCTCAGAACCCCTGAAGGACTGGGGGCTTCCTCAAGTGCGACGTGCCCGCTCTTGGGAGGGTGGAGAGGCGCAAAGGTCTCTCTCCAGGTCTCAGGCTGAGTGCTGGTGCCAAGCTTTCTCCCCAGCACGTTTCCTCACTGCAGGGCAGCCACAGCCTCGTTAAGAACAAGCGCTGATTGTCCCCGTGCACGATTGTGCAGTAGGAAGAGGAAGCAAGCGAAGACTTCTTGAGCCTTTGCCCCATGGCTTGCACTTCTGGAGAGAAGAGTTGCATATTGGCTGCCCAGATGAAATTCTTACTAGGTATTTGAACTTTTAATTAAATGAAGTTTGCCAGAAAGTTGTAATCAAGGGCCTCCATCAAGAGGGGATACAGATGGGAAGCAGACTTCCTGAAACATGGGAGCATTTTGCCCCACCTGTTTGATTTTCCAAGCATCCAGATTCTTTAGACAGCAGCTGCCTCTCTTCTAAATGTCACTACTGTCCATCCAGGGGAACTTCAACTATTGGAAATGTGACTGTTCTGCTTTGGCAGTGCTGAACAGGCACAACCTGGTGCATTAGTTTCCTTTATTTCTTTTTGATTCAGGAGTGGAGAGTTTCAAACGGACTGAGCAAATCAGGAACACATATCTGAAACCATCAGCAGGACGTGCTCCAAAATCATGGAGCACATCAAATGTCTTGCTCTGCAGGAAGCAGAGGAGGCCAAGCCCTCAGCAAACTGTTACCAAGTGAGGCTCCTTTGGATTTGAGAGTGATACACTGATTTCTAGCAGCTGTCAGACTGCTCATAATGGCTTTAAACCACACTGTAATGTCACAGGAGGAAAGTCACAATATATTCTTCCAAAGCTGTAATTTCACGTTCAATCTGTAAGTCTGGATTCCGTTCGACGTGGGTGTGAGTTCATTTCCTGCCGGTGCTGGTGAAAGACCCCTGTGATTACAAGACACAGAGAACCAAGGCTCTACAAATGTGAAATAACCCTAAATGTGATATAATAACTTTACTGGCCTAAATAATGCAGGGGCTGCGTGTTCCTGTTTGAACTACGAGCTCTGATGGCACAAGTTAAAGCAGAGTGTAAGTTAATTCATTCCGGGGCTGCTACTGGATAAATAAAACATAAGAAAGACAAATGGCACATCACAAAAGGCATATTTTGAGTTAGACAGTGTGGGCTTTCCTCAGCCATGTTTTGTACAATCCAGCCCTTCCAAAAAATATGACGAGAAGGTTTGCAGTAACATTTGAGTGTCCCATTGGGAAATGAAATACACCACCAGTATGATCAGCAGATCAGCCTTTCTGTGTGATATCATGTTTTTAATCAGCTAAACATGACTGTCCATAAAAAACTGATAAGTGCTAGAAAGGTGATGTTTAGCAACATTTTTTTTGCTTCTTAAATTTAAACTAAAGCTTTTATTTCATGTTTGTTTGTCAAGATTAGAGCTTCTTTAGGATTACGCTAAATACTTACATCCCTACCCGAATTTACGGAGTAAAATTTTTACTGGTGTTTGAAAAGAGATTAAAGGTAGCACAGAGGTTCAAGAAATGCCAAGTGACGAGAACATTAATCTGGGGAATGCAAGGGAAAAATAAAAATAAAAAAAGAAACACTAAAAAACTCTTCCAAAGAATCTTAGAGCTTCTGTCCCAAACTATGTTAATTGGAGCCATTTTGTGGTTCAACTCCCTTGCACTCCTGGATTTGAAGGACAGTGTCAGAGGCCTGACTGCACCTTGATTAGTAACACACAATCTGATCAAACACACTGGGTACATAAGGGTCAGTGTTAAAAGAAAGCGAAATGAAAAGAGGGTATAATAGCTATGGCTATTTTAAACACTAACCGCACCACCAGGCTAATTTGAACAATGATTTTATGAGGAATGATTAATTTACTTTTTTAATTTTTTTTTTTTTTAAATTTTTGTTCTTTTTAACTTTCTGTTAAATTTCTTTCTGTTCAGGTAATTTTAGTTTAAAAGTGTTCTCTGCCTGTCTGTAGGGAAAGAGTCAAGAGAGACACGGAAGCTTTAGGAAGATGTGCTCACTGAACACTGTACATTGTGATAGATCCCCACATTAATTCTGTCAGCACTTCATGCATGAAATAGATCATCAAATCGTGCATATTTCATTCTTACTCTGCACACACAGGAAAAGGTGAAAATATCAACGAAAATTCTGCAAAGATGGAATGAAGGAAACAAAGGGAAAAACATTTTTCGGAGGTGCAACTTTCACCTCTGTTTTTTCTGTAGCCTCGCAGAATTTCATGGCTTACTTTGGACCTGCAGCTTTCTCACTGCTCCTGCTCCATTCCATGGGCAGGCACCCCAGGCAACTCAGGAAAGCTGGTTTTATTTACAGTGCTGTTGTGAGACTGGCCTTGGCAGTGCCTCACAGAGGTGTTTTAGAGTGTTAGCCGTGGCTGGGCTGAGCCCAAACCCTGCAAACCAAGAGCTCAGGCCGTGGTAACACTCAGGTCTGTACCAGGGCCAGGCATTCTGCCCCTCTTCCATACCTGAGCTGTGTTTTAGAACCACGATGCAAAACCTACTTTGTTTCTATATACAAAATCAATGTACCACAATAAGAATAAAGCATGAAAGAGATTGTACTTCTCAGCAATAGGGTCTAGAGGATAGCAGTGCCTTTCCCTTCTCTTTTTCATGCTGTTCTTCTCAAACTGTTACAAATCAGTGACACAACTTGGCCACTTAGTCATCTTCTTTTTGGAAAGTTCTCTGCTTGAGTCAACTAAATGATCAGATCATTTTGCTGATGGACACACTGATTTCTGACTTCTTCTCAGAGTTTTAATCTGCATGCCATTCCTGGGTGGGGCTGTGGGATTTGATGCAGGCTCAAGCTGGACCATGTAGGCCACCTGCTCTCCTATCATGACCACGTGTGAAACTGTGTTGCCCAACATTTGTTTGTAAAATCAAGTTCATTATGGCTAATGCAACCACATTATGCTTGTGTGGGTTCTGGAGCACACTGTACAGTCAGGCAGAGACAGAAATGTTTTGGAGCTGGTCCTTCTCAGCACAATTAACAAGAGTGAAGATAACTAGTGGGGAAGTTAACTACAAGTTTAGTGCCTTAGTTCTGGTTTGCCAGCGGAAAAATGATCTCACCTTGATAGCCTTTTAAGGACACATTTAGTGGAGAAATAGAATACATACACTTTGTGTGTTTCTCTTGTAGAAAAACCTTACAAAGTTGATTGGAATTTAATACTTAAATTTATAGAATTTTACCGTAGTTGAATAGACTTTAGTTATAAAGGCCTGTACTCATTAAAGCACTCCCGCCTTCAGTGGGAAAAGGCTAGCTGTCAAATAACTGTCAAATAACACAGGATGAAATATTTTCTTTTTTTAACCATCCTACAGAGCCCCATGAACGTGATGTAATTCTCTGTTCAATCCCACAGCAAAGGTATCATTTCCTGTTAGAGCCCACCCTGTGTTTGCATGCAGGTTTCCTTTCCCAGGCTCCTCAGCATAGTCAGAAAGCTCATTTTCTCTGTACAAACTCAATGGTGCAGCTCTCTCCTCCCCTGAAGCCATGTGATGTCTGTCACCACAGAACCAGCCCACGTGCAGCTGAAACTCTTTTGGAGCCACAGCCTTGCATCTGGTTTCTAGGTGGGGGCAAATACCACTGCAAGAGAGAACACTACTTAACCAATAAATTGTCACACAGTGATTAATTCCTCTTTTATTTCCAGCATGAAAATCTGTGGCATAGACCCCCATGTGGAAAAATAATAGACTGAAAGATCAGTCACCACCACCATCTGTTACACGTCCCCATTTCACTCTCCTTTTCAAGGGCCGATTGCAATTTCAAAATATTTCACTGAATGAGTCTATTTTCTTTCAAGTTATTACTTGGATGACTTCAGTAATTCTGTAGAAATGGGGCCAGAAAAAAAGAAATGCTGAGAGCAGTGCAGGCACGAAACACATTTGCATAATGTGCAAGTGGAAGAGGGAGTTGCTGTGAGAGGAAATTCTCAGGGCTGGTGTCTCCCAGCAGGAGACTTACAGTGTCTCCAGGAACTTACAGTGCCTCTATTGCCTGCTTCGGAGTCACTCCAGAGATCCACGCTGCTGCTGCAGGAGACAGGAGGAAGGTTTTCAGAGTCCTCTTTCTTACCAAAGTCACCTATTGTGTACTACAGGTGAGGGATAGATTCTATCAGCACGCCTCTTACACGCTGTTTGCATTAGATGGGTGTTTATAGAGTTGAATTTATCATTTCCAAAACTTAGGAATGTCAAATGGAGAGGGGAAAAAGGAAGGCTAAGGAAAGCCAACCTGGGAATTTTAAAGGGAGAGGGGAAGAAGGAGGGCTAAGGAAAGCTGAACAAAGGACAAGCATATCCTAGGAATGCACGAAGGAGAAATCAATAAAAAATAAGTATGCTGTGATCAAGCTCCCCATTAATTCATATGACTAATGGGCTTCAAGTCCCATAAATATGCCCTGTCCCTTTGGCATTCAGCCCTTCAAAGGTGTGCCAGCCTTTGCAGAAGAACCTTTCCATTTGAAGGCTCAGCACTGTGGGCACAGCAGACACTGCCCACACTGGTGCACAGTTTTTGATAAGCATAAATCATTCTCATGGACCCAGGCAAGGCAAGCAAGCCTAGTGAGCAAACATACGTGTTCAGCCTGTGGCAAATCATACTGAAAGCAGAGAGAATCCAATCATACTGAAAGCAGAGAGAATCCACACTACTGCTCTTTTTTTTTTCTTTTTTTTTTAGCTACAAAGGCATGAGCTGTGCCTCTACATTGTACCAGCAGCAAAGCTGAAAACACTACTGCTGTTTCAGAAGCAGAAGCAGAAATAAATGGTACTCCTTGTATTAGCCATCCTTATGTTCCCACTTGAGCAGGACAGTAACTCCCACACCTTTGTGCCTTTGGACAAAGTTGTATTTAGCAACGCCCTCTTCCTTCTCTGCTTCTTTGTGGGACCTCCCTTAAGGCTGCAAAGTTTTCCTTGTTTAAACTTTGCAACTCTATGTCCAGGGTGGCATCAATGAAGAGTGACATTTTTCTATGATATGTGTAAAAAGTTCAACTTCTTCAGCAACGAAGTGACATTTCACCATCAAATTTTTAATTTTGAGTGAGCAATTGCTTTATTCCAGGCCATCATTAAAAAACATCTATACTGCAGGATCTGCCTGTGTTAATTCTCTTCTTTTTACACAAGTATTTAACTTGCAACTTTTCCCTCTTTTCTTTGTTTTCCAGATCCGTCACTTCGATTGTTCACTACGGGATGTGGGGCAAGATCCTCAGTGAAAGTGAAGAGCTCAGCTTGGCTGGGCCTGACAGGGCTGCCCCAAAACTGAGCTACCAATGTTTGTGCGCAGGAACAGCCTCAATGTCCCTCTCATGTTTGGCTCACAATTCAGAAGACCAGAACTGTTTGACGTAGCCCATGTATTTGTTATTTTAGAGGGCTGTTTGGAAGGAGATGGCAAAGGTTTAGGAGTCAATGATCTCCATCAGCTCTACAAACAAGGCAAGACTGCTGGGCTTTGTTTTCTTTTGGGAACTTTCCAGGCGTCAGTACTTTGCAAGTTACCCCCATAGGCAATGCAGTGTCTGTTTCAGGTTAATGTTCTTTATTTTTCAGGCCACAAATAAAATCAGAACAAAGCAAAAGTTCAGATTTGTTTGAAAACAACCCACATTGTGCACTGTGTGAAAAGAAAGGTAAAAAGAGGGTCATGGAAGCTGGGAGTATAGAGGGCATGGGAGAGAGAAAATCCCTCCAGAGGAGGGAAAGTGATTTTTAATACACAAAAAAAGGATGCACTGAAGAGAGGGGAAAAAGATAATAGTTAGAAAGTCCACATGAAAACCACTTTGAAAGGCTGTAGCTCTCTTTCTCCTGGTGAGGCTCTGGCCTCACTCACAAGAGGGTCAAAGGGACTGAAACTGCCAGCTCTCATATTTCCATTGTGTTAGAGACACATGAAGCAGATGACATCAATAAAATCAAGATATCAGGCCAAATTCTGCCCTTGATTACAGTCATTCCACTAATTTAAGAACCTTGTTCAACATGACCTTTTAATTCTCTGATTCCTGAAAAAGCTACAGCAACAGTGGAGGACTTGCATTAATCAGACATCAAACACACACATACCTTTGTTAAAACAAACTGAACCATGGAAGGATTTAGAGGGATCTTTCTATGCAGGAGCAAAGATCTGTTTTGTCCAGATCTGTGAGTACGATGCTGTGCTGGCTGGTTTTCCCCCTACCTTACATTTGCTGTCATCCCACGGCTCTTTTCTCAAGGATGGCACCAGAGGCTTGAACGACCTGGTTTTACAATTCTCCACTCCTTTAAGAACACTGGATGAATCCAGAGACAGTGGTTCCCGTTTGTCAGGTGGGATTACATTTTCCCTACTACATAAATAAGGCAGTGCAAAGAAAAATGTGAGCTCTGGTAGTACCTTTTCTGGACTGACATATTTTCTCTCCTGCTCGGTGAAATCAGCCTCAAAAATCCCCGTTAACTGCCATGGAAACTGCACTGGGCCAGCAGTAGCCACAGTGATGCCAGATGGTAAGAAGCTATGCATGTGACTGAGATGGAGAGCTGCTCACTGAATACTGAATTCAGAGGAGTGCATTGGATCCAAAGTAATCAGATCTGAGCCACCTTTTAACCTCCTTAAAAACAGTGCAAATATTTGGTGAGAGATTAAAGCAGAATAAAACTGTGTTCAGTGATGCAACCACTTCTCCACTGTCAGGGTTGTCGTTTCAGGCCTTCACTGGGTGGGTTCACCTTCCCATGCAGACCTGCAAAAGAAAGAAAAAGGGAAGAAAAGTTCTGAAGAGCTGATTTGACTGAGATGAACGCTGAGCAGTGGAACTGGTGGGCTCAGTGAACTGCAAATGAGAGATGAAACCTTCGAAGTACTTCAAGACTGACTTCAAATCAGTGGTGACCCAAAGCCATTATAACACCCAAGTGAGATTTTTGGTTGCCTTTGTGTTCTTCATCCAGTTAAGAACAATTGTTCACCTCAAGCAATTAAAACCCCAAACCTGCACTCTCAGTTCATTGAAAGAAATGAAAACCCCTAAATCTCATTTAAGTAATTGTATCCTGGTCAAAAACCTGGAATTAAAAGCACCAAGACTTCCTTCCTACACAGCTGTAATAGTAAACCTCAGGGCCTGGGTGTTACAAGGAGGACAGCCAAGGGGAAGCTCCATCAATGTGTTAACTGTCACCTGGGAGAAGAAAAATGGTAGAACAGAGAGAAATTTTTATTGCTCTTGTAAATTGTCTATCTACTCTTGGCACTGTTTTTGTTGTTGTTTGCTTGTTTTTCTCTGAAAACAACTCAGAAAACTCTGCTTGTGCAGAAAGCAAAAGTGAAGGCTTCACCAGGCAGGAGCAAATTTGCAATGTCCAGTTGTTACCCTGCCCAATAATTTTATTGACTTTGCAAGAGATAGAGAAAAAAATCATTACCTCTAGAAAGGTCTCTTGCTGGCAACAAGGAAGAGATGAAGCTGAAAAGAAAAGCAGCATTTTAGATCGTTTCCTTTCATGAAAACGTTTCAGGGTTCTCTTTCAAGACCCAATGTTAGACAGGAGAGAGAAGCACAAATTACTCTCCTCTTGGACGATTAAAAACAGTAATAGAAGAAGCCATTTCAATAAAGCTGCAATAAAAAAGAGGAAAAAAGGCAGCATCGCTCGCCCTGGATGCAGCTGGAGGAGCAGCCAACATGGTTGGACTGAGAACAGATTGAGAATGTTTCTCCACACACAAATCCAATTCACGAGGGAATATATTTTTGCTGTTGCTCTGAAAAGCAGTGGGTGGATGATCTTCCCAGTGGATCTCGGCCCCTACCTAATTCTCAGAGGATTTATTTCCTCAGGTAGAGGCAGGAAGATAGAACGGCCACTCTGTGCAATGCAAATCCCACTGAATCACTGGTATTTTAAGTTCAGCAGCTGACCTTGCACTGGTCGCTTCTGAATGCAGGCGAGGAGACCACACTGCCTGCGGCAGCAAACTGACCCCACGGCTCAGATTGGATTGAAGATGCAGTTTGACAAGGGCTGCTTAAACAAACCTAAGCACATCAGTTATTTCCAAAGGGTTTCCTCGCTACGGACGCTCATAACGTAACAGCCAACCTTCAGTCATTAACACACGGCACAGGAGGTTCCCCAGGGTATTATGCATCATGTTTGGACAGTTAGAACTCACCAGGATTATTTATTCCCACCACCATAAATTATTCCTCTCAAAATGAACCTAAGTCACGTAAATGCTGACTTGGACACTACTGGAGGCCTCTCCTTTCCTGCAGCATGTGCATTTCTCTTCTGACAAACTTCCTGCCTAAATAGGGAAATTCACAGGCTAGTGGAGCTTAGGTGTTTAAAACCAATGCCCTGGAGGCAGAGGGGAAAGCAGTTTGGTTCACATTTGCTGAGCGCCTTTCAAGACTCTAAATTTAAGGGTGTAAGTTGTTCCAGCACTGCAAAGCAGCACCACTAGTGCCTGTGAGGGACTTTTGTACTGGTGGAAGTATAAAATTATTTTTCACAGGCTTTTTCCTTCCTCCTTTTTTTTAAAAATGAAACCCCACATATTTTGTCCTGTCAAACAATACCCAGGTAGGCACTCTAGACATGCAGCAATGTTGAGTAACTACACACTGTGCCACTTTTAGCAAGGAAACCAGAAGCAGTCAAGCAGACAGTGTCAGCCCTCTGCACAGGGAAAAGGGTTTTGGGATACATATTCCCAGTGTCATGCATTCTGATAAACTGGGCTATCATACCAGTGCAAACCTTCTGATGGGCAGCAATGTGGCCATTGTTAAACAGAGGTTGGATTTAAACCAGGCTGAAAAGCTCCCTGGGAGTTGTTAAAACCAGCCAGAACCTGGTACTGAATTACCCTGAATTATCACTAGATGGAAGCCATTTCACAGTGCCTCTGTGGTGGCCCATAAAGTTCATCCCTGTGAGAAATAAATGAAGGCAGTTTTATTACAAGCAGGAGTTTGCTCATGTGAAGAAACTGTGTAGTTTGGGGGAACTGGAGAGTTATTTAATAATGA
>JAWMRA010000001.1:2895589-2937639 GCA_035584735.1 Pseudotriccus pelzelni | reverse complement strand
GGAGCGGTCATGTCAATCAAGAAACCTTAAAAAGACTGGTCCCTCGGGTTCTGGGCATGCAAGGGTTGGGTCACACAGCCTGCTGCATCCAGTGCACTGGAAATAAAGTTCTTTGTTTCATTTTATTTGGCCGTCTTCAAATTTTATTCAGAGATATTTCTCACAGTTATGGGGGCTCATCCGGAATCCAATGTCCACCAGTCCAGGGGAGGGATCACTGTACCTGGAAGGCACGCCCCGCTGATTTTAGCAGTCCAGAAACCTGTTTCCTCTCCTGGGACGGGAGCAATGGAGGACCCGAAGATGGATGACGTGGAACAATGAAAGGGGAAACGGGGAGACTAAGTCTGGTATAGCATTAATCCACGGCAACTGTTAAACCACGTGCACAAGAACTTGTAAGAAACAAAAAGGGCTTTAAAATCGGACGGTGGGGTTATGAGGGAGTGTGTGCGTGTGTGTCCCTGAGACATGACACAATCCGAGAGCGGAGTCCTTCTAACCGCAGTTCCATACCCTCGAGAGAGGACTGGCCGGTGAAGGGACGAAGTGAGTGTTGTGGAGCAAGAATGAGATACTCCCAGGGTTTGAGGGAAAAGATACGGGTAGCTCTAGTCTAGAGAGAAAGGCATTTTGGGGACTATTCTGGTGCAGAGAAAGGCATTTCGGGGGGCCGGGACCCACCGGCGGCTTTTGGGGACTGGCCGACACGCTTTTACTGGTGCGCAGAAAGTGTGTGCGTTAAAAAAGGACCGAGCCCTGAGGTGTGTGGGTCCCAGTGTCTAAAAATAGGAGTGAACAAAGGTGAAGCACTCTTCCCTTGGGAGTAAAATTACTGATATAAATAAGTGCCTTAGGCTAAGAAGAACTCGCTAGAGGGAGATTTAAAAAAGTTAACAAATACCTCAGAAAAGGGAGTTAAACTCTTTGTATTGAGGGGGTGGAGTAATAATTAGCTTACACAAAAGGACTAACTAGCAAGTTTGGTTTCTTTCTCTTTTCTTTCCTTCTCCTGAACATATATATAAAGTACTAATGGATTTTTTGTTTTATCTGATGCAAATTCAGAATTGCTAATTTGAAATTGTGTTTCATTTGAGTAGTTTGTTATTTGCGAATTTTCGGATTAGAGATTGATTATAGCTTATTCTCTGAAAGTTTCTGCGGGACAGATTCAAGTTTAGAAGAAAAATAAAAACCCGTTAAGAACAGAATTAAAGGAATAGTGTGCATGTGCAGTTAGAAACTTAATAGTAGAGTTTATTCATGTATTTGTTGTGTGTGACATGCGAATGTAGACCTCAAGAGGATAGTTTGTGAGTGAAGATGTACTGTTTGAATGTTTGCAGAGATGTGAGGGGGGTGTGAGCTAGCTTGCTGGCAAGTTCTTTGTTAAAGCAGTTGAGGTGTTAAAGAAACGTTAATTATTGTTGTTGCCACGTTGGCAGAGGAGTTACTTTGTGATTGATTACTGCTGCTGAGCTTTCTAAACTTATTTATAAAAAGAGCTAATTCAAATATCCACAAAATTTAATCCGATGTAAGAACCTCCCTTGCTATGTGCAGGGGGGGAGTAATGAGAAGGGGTTGCTCGAAGCGGGTTGGCGTGGCGCTTAGCAGCAACTGGCAGCAGGTTCCGCCGAGACCTCCACGGAACTGGCAGCAAAATTCAACGAAGTTTACACTGTAACCTGGAAAGTGTGTGTGTGCTGAGGAAAGATGGAACCCTGGACTGTGTGTGTGCTAGTCCCGGTGTCTTGGGGCTGAGGGGAGAGCAGAAGAGACCGATGTGTCCCAACAAAAAGGCGATGGAGGGGGGAAAGCCCCGAGTTCCACGGGAGAGCCCCCAGAGCAGAGCTCAGGGACACCTTGGGAGCTGTGACCCCTGAGAGAGATTCCGATGCGGAGAGCGGGGTGGGGGGCCTGAGTTCTGTGGATGTTCCTGCGACGAGTGCTGGGGAATGGGGATTTGCAGGGAGAAGAGAAGCAGAGCGATTTAGTCGGTTGGGACCGAGTGTGTGCACGTAAGGAAGAATGCAGGGTTAGTGCTGTGGAGAAGAGGGACATAGCTGAGTCAGCAGGGGTTCTGTGTGTACGGGGAGCGTTGCGGTCAGGGCAGAGAGCAGAAAGGTCTGTGGCTTGCCCGGGTTGGGGAATATTAAAGAGGAAGTTGTGGAAGGAGAGAGCAAAGCCAAAGCATAGGGAAGCGATAAAGTAAAAGAAGGTTGCTGTATGAAGAACGAAAAGAACGGAGTGTTGGAAAAACTCTGTTCAAGAGTTGGTGAAACCATGTAAACAGCTGAAAATGAAGAATATCCTTCCCTGGCCATTTACTACTCTGGGGCATCCAAACCAGTTTCACACCAGGATCTGGTTGCCCAGTCATTGCCAGAGATCTTTCAAGTGAGGATTACAGTCTATTACTCCAAATACACCTTGAGAGGAAAAAAACCCAACCAAAACCAACCATCAATCCAACAAAAAAAACCCGTAAACAACAAACCCCCGAACTAATTTAAAATATCTACTTTGCTGCCTGTTTATCTTCCCTTAAATCAGCGGATTCTTATCTTGTTTCGGTCATTATGGAAATTGCATCGTTTTTAATTTGCAGAGAGGAGTGTAGTGCTAAATGCTAATTGAATATTGGTAGCCTTCAGCATCCCAAATGTCTTTTTATAGACCTGTAGAAACACTTACTAGACACAGGAAGTGAATGAAATCTGTGGAAAATAGGAGGAAAAGCAATCATCTTCCCTAATTCCCTAGTTTCTACTGGAGAAGATGAAATACATTTTATTTTACAAATAACTAGTTTGAGAAACATAATTAGGTTTAAGTTTAGGGGTTTTTTTCCCCTACCCTTTTGCAGTGTTTCCCATTTAAGAAAAAAAAAAGAGTCTCATATGTAAAAAAACTCCTCAAACCTGGAAAAGTCAGTGGTTTTTTTCCCCCTTTACTCCAATCTGACAGTGAATTTCTCTAAAGGCTTCTAGATTTAGCTTCGTGCACTCTCTCCTCCCAGATCCTGTGCTATGGCTCTGTCTCATGGGAATTCAGAGCTGCATCAATTTTAGATGCAGGAAGGAGAAGTTGCCTGCAAAAAAAAGAACTTCATATACAAAAGGGCAAAGCAGCCTCCTTCAGCCTCTGCCAGAGGGATGGCAGCTCTTACACTACCGCGTGAGACTGAGGGGTGCCGGCAGCGAGAGGGAACGGCACGTTTGCACTTTCTGTGCTACAACCATTAATCTGCTTAATAGAGGCCAAGCTCTTTCGGGGCTGACACCCCTACGAATTTCGCAGGACTCTCTGCTGTTCCTGGATTAGCACTGCTAATTAATAGGTGCTCTGCTAAGCGGCAGGCTGAGCCCCTGCAGTGATTAGCTCTGGCTCGAGAGGTGATGCCAAGCCATCAGGTGCTGTGACGTTACAGCCCCGGCGTCTCCGGGAGCCGAACTCTGAGAACGCTGGCATCAGCGAGGTCTGACTCATCAGTCTGTGCCCGAGCCACCCCCTGGCTGCTGGCTCAGCACTCCCGCTCGCTGAGATAAGGTCCGCACACACATCTCGCCCAGCTCCCTTGCTCAGCACTCCCACCCCGCTGAGTTCAGGCAGAGTGCTCCTGGTTTCTCGCTGAACACGTGTAGTTTACTGTTGTGGGGCCAAGAGGTTAACAAACCTTGACGGCTCAGCTGCTCCCTCCCGAAACCTGACAAGCCCAAAGGACGTGACTGGCACGTGCCCTCTGTGGTGGCGCAGGGCAAGGCCTGCTGACAGCTGATATGCTTTCCAGCACAGAACCCTCATTGCTTCGCAGGGGTTTAGCCCTTGGAGCACTCTGGGTAGGAAGCTAGAAAGACAAATGCTGCGTGTGAACTCTGCACTGCTCTCTCTGCGAGGTGATTACCTCACCCCACAGCAGGATTACCTGAGAGCCTCCTCCCCTCCTAAAACAGCTTCTCAGCCTGCAATTTAATTCCACCTGAAGCTAAGCAGGCAAACCTTAATTTACCTGAGGCAAGTCCAATCCCACGTCTAAGAGCCCAAGCCCCATCAAGTCTAGACATGAAAGGCCCTCCATATTCCTTGCCCAGGGTTACAAGTGCCCTCCAAAACCATTCTCTGGGGCAGCCAGGCTTGCAAGTGGATTATTTCTTTCCTGTGTATCTATATATGCCTCTACATGTGCTGCAAGGTGGAGTACTTAAGTTCAAAGCAAAACATCACGTTCTCTCTGCTTACACACTGGTTTTCAGAAAAAAAGAAATGCCTGTCATTTCCCTCTCAAATGTTTCAACCAGTCAAGAATTCCAAGCACTTTTCCTGTGACAGCAGGGAAAACAAAACGAACAAAACCAAACTTGGAGCACCTTTCTCCTTCCTTGCCTGCTGATATTTTATGCATTCATTGATTCAGCCTAAGCTGAGAGAAAGGCTTTCTGCTTGCAGGTGGGGGATGTTAAGGCATGTCCTGCAGGTCTGGAGCCTGCCAGGGGTTGCCACTGAACACCCCCACTCCTGCTGAGCTCCAGCACCTCTCAGTTCACCTCAGCAGTGAACTGCTACAGCTCCCAGCCAGAGCTTGTTTTCATCTCTCCAGAAGGGCTGGACGGAAAAACGTCTTTCATGTTTTAAGGTCAGGATGAACTGTTAGGGCTGTCTCCTCTACCTCTGTGACTTCAGGCGACAATAACCACACCAGAAAGTCTCGTTTCAAAATGATGATCTCTTATTAGACCGCAGAAAATCTGCCAGAAAGTTATGAAGTCCTGCTATAAATATGTCAAGGTAAGGTGAAAAAACTGCACACCTAGGGAGACTGGTTTGGTAGTCACTTATATTAAGTATTTAAAGTTCACCCCAAATTTCAAATTTGAACTCGCATTTCCTAAACTTTCAGAAGCTGCAGCTTGAAATACCCCTGCTAAATTAGACAGCTTGTGAGGATCAGAGGGAGATCCTCCACCAGAAGACATTATCTGCCACCAGCTGTGGAAGAGGCAGGTCAGGCATTTCTTGAGTGCTCTCCTGACTTGGGAAATCACGTCTGGGGCTCCTTGCTCACACACAGACAGCTAGGAGCAGTCTGGGGGGTTAGTAACATGTAGGAAAGAAAGAAGATGTTGCAATGCACTCTAAAATGTCACAGTAACTTTCAAGATATAACTACAGAGAAGGGATGAAAGGTGTTCTAAACATTGGTGGGGTTTTTTGTTTGTTCGTTGCTTGCTTTTCCGTGGTAGAAAGAGGTGCATTAGTTTCCTTTCACCTACAAACCTTTCCTGGGCAAAAATCTGTGTCTTTCTGTCCTCACTGCTGGTCTGCTCCTCGTGGCACCTTTCCAGGTGTTCCAGACTCAGTCTTCCTCACTGGGTACCTGCAAAGGTCAAGCACAAACCTGGAGCTGTGAGAGGGAAACAGGCACCCCTTCTCCTGTTTAGCTGGAAGTGCATTGCATTTTGGGGTAGAGAGGGAGAGGAGGAGAAGGTTGGAAAGCGGAAAGTAAAATAAAGTCATGGAAAATATTTAACTAATTCCAGATGATCCACCAACAGCTCAGCTTGAAATGCAGAGGGGAACTGACAGACAGAGAAGGAAATGCAAATGAGATAAGCAATAAAGCAGGGGAGCTGCACAACCACAAATTCTCTTCGGATTTCTCTGAAGTCGGTGTTTAGACTTGGCTTTGAGTTGACATAATGGGCACATTTTACTTGATGTCTTACCAGCAACCGAGCCAGATCACAGTGCACTTTAGCACTCCAGTGTTCTAATAAGTATTGGCTTCAAAGCAGCGGTTCAGATCTCCCTGTGAATTTTGTCAAGTACACATCGTATCAAAGGAGAAGTATTTGTCAAAGCCTTTATTCAGCCACAAAGCAGGGGGAAGGTTTGTTTAAAGACTGTCAAGTTGCACCTGCTGGCTCACACCAGGAGGATGAAAGAAACAACTGGAACGTCTGTCACTGTTGAATTTTATTTTGTCATTTCTCAAAGTGTTTTTAACCAATGTGAAAAGACTTGTTGTATTACAAAAGCAGAATGTTGCTGTTGGCGTATTCAGAGCCCTTCAAATGAGGAGATAATAGATTTGTGGCTAATAAAGTGGTACTTGTCTGTGAAGCAAAAGAGTGGAATTAGGATGGCACGGTAACAAGATGTTAGAGCAGCCTGAAGGATTCTGAGGCCTTCCCCATGTCAGATTTTCAATATATTAACCAGTAAATTTGCAGGAAACATGAGATTGTCCTTTTGTCCTCATGGGCACCCACAGCCCTGTGGGGTGTAGCTTCCCTCTAGACATAGAGAGGGAGAGGAAGCTTCGGTTCTGCCCTTCAGCTCCATCCAGAAGGATTTCACCAGCTCAGGAGGCAGCAGGGAGCTGGTGCAGGCAGCATTCCCCTCCTAGCGCAGGCAGGGAAGAGCAGCTCTGTGGGCCAGCAGGACTGAGACCTGCCCTGAGCACGAAGGAAATTCAAAGGCACGTAGCACAGACAATCCAGAACTTCAGATGTCCTCGTTCCCTGAGCTCAGTGCCTGCCTAGTAAAATTATGAGCATGGGCACAGAAGAAAATAGGGATTTTTCTATAAAACAATAGTTTCTAGAAGTAAAAAAGGGAGTGACACACCTGCCTAAGGGTGGATTGATGCAAGGACAAACGCGATGCATGGACTGGGCCCTTCTGTGCCTCTTTCCACTTCGCCTGCCAGGGAGAACATCCCCTCTGCTCCTCCTGTAGGGCCTTGGCAGGGTGAGCTCTAAAAAGAATGAGGGGCTGAGATCCTTGTGCAGCTGAGCTCAGCTCCACAGCAGAGACTCACGTTAAGTCTAAAGTGAGATGCAAATGTTATAGTCGAATGACCACAAGGGGGTTTTAAAATTTTGAAATATCCAAGTTTATTAAGGCAAATGAGCAAAACAGCGCTGGGTGTCCGGGGGAGTCTCCTGCTCCGCCAACAGTCTGTAAGTTTAAAAAAATTCAAGTCTGCTTTTTATGCCCTCGTAGTCCCCTCTCCTTTTTGGTGAGCTCTCATCTTCTTCCACGTAGACTCCAACCTGTTGCTAGGAGGGTCAGTTCTTCTCCTTGCTATCTCCTGCCGTCTTCCTTGCTTGCACCTGCACACTCCACCTCCCCTGCACGACCACGCGCTTTTCTCTCCCCATAACCACACAACAGTAAGCCACAGTATGTCATGACAATGCAGCACCACAGCCCGACATTTACAACTCCAGTGAACATAACAGGATGTAGTCTAACAGTGCTCAACATAACTCCGTGGTTTAACAATTTGCAATCCAGGTAAACCATTAATAATAGTCCTGCAAACCTCATTTGATCAGCAAATTATCCATCTTTATCTTTATTGACTATTACACAGACACCAGCTCTATTTAATAAACTTCAGCTGTTTTCACAGGAGCACGTGGGATGTCAGGGAGCAGCAAACAGGGCTGCCTTTACTGCAGTCCCACAGCACTTTCTCCTCTTCCCGGCACAGCAAGGGATTACCGAGTGGAACGTGACATTAGGCAGCACCACTCCAATCAGCCAGGCTGAGAACGAGGGGCTCAGAAAACCAATCAGAGAGGCTTCTCTGGCTTTTGTCATCCACATTAACGACTGTCTTCAAAATTGTTTCCCAGACTGTGTCCTTTTTGCTGTTACAAAGTTAATTTTCAATTTACTGCCTCTTTTGGTCCACACACTGTATCAGGAAAGAGCAAGTCGCTCCTGATTTGCAAACTACTTTAAAAGATGCTAATTCCTTCAGAGGTTGCCTTACCTTCACTTATCAGGAAAGTGTTCAGAGCAAGTGTCTCCTAAATTCCAGCTGGTTATAAGAAATGGAGACAAGTTACCAAATCAGATAGCAAAGTTTTCCCTTTTCAGGTGTTAAAACATAGTGCTCTCAGCAGCCCCCAGAGACCAGCTGTGACCTGGAGACAGATTTCCTGAAATATCAGCAGAGGAGACAGGTAACACAGAGCTACTGGTGGCAGCACAGAGTATCTTTTGGTAAGTTACCGACCCTAATTAGAACTTGGCTCAAGTCAAGTCCTCGGATCAGGTACAGCAAAACTCTGCTGCTCTCTGAAGCCAGACACAATGTTTAGCCATGATTGAACTCCCAGTTCAGCCCAGCATTGTGCTCACTTGGAAGGGCATGGCATTCATCTCTAATCCAAGCCAGCCTGATCAGAGGCTGTCCAAAGTTGCCATCTGCTGCCTGATCTGTGGCCTGATGAAAAGACTTTGCTGTTCTGTCCTGCTCTTCCAGAAGGAAGATGGAAGAAGTGCCAGAAATTTCTGCAACCAGTAAAAGTGAAAATCCCAAACTAAACAGTCATACCTGTGTTATTTATTCAGCTTTTTTTTTTTACTGTTTCAGATTTATGAACAGGCTAAAGCCCATCCCCCACACCTCTAAACCCTGTCCGTGGAACCCATTCCAGACATATTTACATTTCTAACTATACATGGAAAATTGTAGAGAATTCTCCCAGGAATTGCTCATTTCATTCATCCACATCCTCTTCAGCTTTTAGAAAAAGGAAACCATATTGCCAGTGACTAGACTGGAGGACTAGGTTGGTGAATTTCCTGAAACTTAAAAGGGTTTCTGTTTCTGATGAACTCAAGATACGTTTACTAAGTCACTTTAGAGAGCAAATGATATTCATAAACTTTCCTGTTTTAAACATGAATTCCTCTGCTTCTGAGGCTTAAAAACACGCTGTTAGCCAAAGTCTGAGTCATGTTAAGTTTCCTGTGCTGTATGGGGTGTTTCAAGCTGCGTATTTGTTCTGTGCCTGCAGCATTCACCAGGCAGTTTCATCCTGCTGTGCCAAGGACACAGGGAATCTGCAGGCAATGCCAGAGCTTCATTGTAATGAGCTTCACTGGTAGATAGCAAGATAGAAGGGAAGCTTTATTAGCACCCTCACTGTCGTCAGGAGAACAGAATCATGGAATGACTCTAAAGATCCATCCCCACTGTCCCAGGCAGGAACACTTTCCCCTAGCCCAGGTTGCTCAGAGCTTCATCCAAGCTGGCCTTGAACCCTTCCAGGGGTAGAGCATCCCCAGCTTCTGTGGACACTGTCTTACAGCCCTCCCAGTGAAGAATTTCTTCCCAATACCTTCTCTAGATTTGCCTCCAGCACTAAATGTGCTGTACAGTGGAGGAGCCTTCGTGACTTAGTCGTGGGATAAGCTTTGGCTGAAGTTCCTCATGTGTTTGGTGACCATTTCAATCAGCCCTTTCAATAAATTAACCTTAATCTGCATGGAGGGGAATGGCTCGGAAGAGACCAAAAGCTTAATGGGAAAACACAAACCAGTTCTGCCTTGCCTATCTGTGTTATCTCTGAGCTTGTCATCATAGTAACTCAATGCTTGACTTGATGCTTTGGGGATTTTTATGCCTTCTCCTGCCCTAGTTTTATTTTTTTTTATCCAGTGCCAACAGTTTCAGCAATTGACTCTCCCCTCCCAACTCTGCCTTTTAAATTCCGTGCACAGTTTTGGAGGGGTTTTCCAAAAAGGGGATATTTCCAGCGTGTAGCATCCCATCAAGTCCTGACACAGTTTAAAAATCAGCACACTCTGAAATCCATGAGCTGGCTTCTTCAGCAAAGAAAATTCCTATGGAATCATACACTGGGACAAAGTCCACCTTTCTAAGGCACTCCCAGCTTTTATGCATCACTCCACATTTAATTCCATGTAAAACCACAGTCCTGGACTCGGGACCTTCAAGGCACAGATAGTTTGGTTGATAAATTAGGGAAGGGGATACAACATCATCATGTTCCAGCATTTTTTTTTGACAGACCCCTCTATGTCCAATAGCAGGTACACAGAGGGGACTTGCTTATAAAAGTTAAGAGCAGGCAAAGGGAAAATGAAAATTAAAGGGCCTGCCCCAAAAATGTGTCTTGAACTGATTACTCTATGTGTTTTCTTTAGCTAGAACAAACGTTTTCCTTGTTGTCTTTAAAAACATCACTGCTGATAGGAAATATTTGTTTTCTTTTGGTCTGGGATAATGGACCTGTGTTGGGATTAAAACTGAAAAATTAGAGATGCACTTCCCCCTCCCCCCCCCCTTTTTAATTAGAAGAGCTGCCAAGCTCACAATGCAATAAAAAAGTGGCAAAACAGAGGTGGCACTGTTGAATTAATTTTTAAGATGTAAAATCCCTGGGGACACCAGGGGGACACCAAAGAACACAAAACTGTTTGTTTGTCATTGTTGTACAAATTTTAACATAAAATTACTTCCCTCAGAGAATTACTGAGAAGCTGATGATTCTGTGAAGTTGTCACTGCACCAAATAAGGAGCATTCCTGTTTCTGTAGCACTCATCATCTGATTTATTTCCCACATGTATGAAGAGTATCCTTCCAAGATTTGTTTGTTTTGCTGACTTTCCATCAAGAAAACAACGTAAATTCAAACTTTTTAACCGAAAAGTGCAATTTTACTCAGCTTTTAATTGCAGGGGATTTTCTGGGCAGTGACTCTCAGGGACGAGTGCGAGCAACTTTTCAAGTCCAAGCGAAATCGGGTTGTTAAATGACAATTTGGAAATGCAATAGAACAAACTGGTGGCTGAAATCTGCAAATACTTCCAGGGTCTGTCATACTTTTTTTGAGGGCAGAATTGAAAGAAAAAGAACCCTGAACAATGCCGTAATAACTTAAATTACCATATGTATGAGAAAACAGGAGAGAAGTACTGGGATTTTGATTTCTGAAGCTCATATTATCTCTATTTTTTGTGACTTTATGGGGGACAAGCACTTCCAACTGATTTTCTGTGCCATTTGAAATTTACTGGAGAGGACTTTGCTGCAGCAGAATTTCTGCCAGTGACAGGCTCCATCATCAGAAAAATCCCTGCCAGGATAAAAAGCAGAAATTAATATTGATCCTTTTATTGTAGGGCATTTCTTGCCGGGCTTTCCTTCAACATCTAGACCACAAAAACAGGCATTTTTTAATTTGTATTGAACTGGTTATTTTCTATACCCTCCTTCAGGATCTAAAAAAACTTTTTCTGCCACTTTCACCTCTAAAAGGAGTTGAAAATTTTACTCTGTGTTTTTTTTTCCTGTGGCAAGTTTATGGATCAAGATCTTTCTGTGCCACTCAAAGAGATCTCAGCAGTTTCAAAGTGCTACCAGCAGCTGTATCAGCCTTTCTGTTTCCTGGAGTTCTCTGAGTGTGGACAGATGGGAAAAATGCTTGGAAACTTGCTTGGTGATTTTTGATTCAGAAAACTAATATTTGCCAGGGTGTGAAAAGAAGAGAAAACATAAGAAAGAATAGTAGAAGTCAGATTGGAAGTTCTAGCACTGCTACTGCTTTGGATGCATCATCCCTGCCTTAATCCTTTCAACTGTGATCTTATTAAGTGTTTGGTGTCCTGTCTTAGTGCAGACAGGAATTATACATGTATCCTTACTGGGTTTATTTATTTATTTATATGCATGCAGTTTAAATTCTTCTTTCAGTCCTATTTATATTAAAAAAACCCCAAAACCTCTGTACTTCATGAAAACAAATTGGTAGATGGACATTAAAAGATCATCACATCTAGAGCACTATTGTTGCAGACATGGATTTGTTTAAGCAGGAATTTATCTCAGTTTTGGGCTCGTTACTCCTGCTGGAAGGTATTGCATCATTTGGCTGCTTTTATGGTTTTCAGCCAAAGGATTTCAAAGGATAATTATGGAGAGTTTTTGTCTGTTCCTTTTTGTGCATTGATCTTTCACCCTTAAAAGGCTTCTCCCCTTATGCTTTTAAAGCAAATAAAGTCATAGACAGCAAGGATAGCTCGTGTCAAAACAGCAAACAAGATTAATCCCAAAATTAATCCAGAGAGTTCACCTCTAATCTGCACTGTAATCCCCTTTTCATCAATGCCTGCCATTATATCATCTGTTTATGATTCATTTACAATAAAGTCTTGCAATTCTCCTGTTAAACATGCCTTTCCCAATTTTTTTCCTAGTTTTCGTGGCTAAAATTTATGAGTGTCAGGCTGATGTACTGTTCTAGACAGAGGATATGTATCTGCATGAATGATCAGAATGATTAATTTGTTTTGATCCACAGCTGTGTTATAACCAAAGACAGTTTATATGTATTTCAATAAGTCTCTTTGTTACTTCAATGTGGGGGTTTTTTTGATACTTTTTTTAGACACTTGGATCATTTTCTCTCTCCATTTTAAATCTACGTGTTATATTTTCTATTTTCCAGAGAGGAAATCTGCTGGGGGGTCTCAACATGCTCTTTTTTACCAGGCTTACGTCTTCCTTTGCTAATTGGTTCCCGCTCCTGGGACAGAGGTTGTTCAGTGTACTGAAGCTAATTACCTCCTTTATTTTTGGGGGCTGGGGGAAAGTCAAGGCAAAATTTATGTAGTTTTAAATACCACATCTAAATCAAGGCTTTGACACTAGAGCATAAAAATACCTCCCCTTATATGGCCCCTAAGCCTTTTCTTACTTATTTGAATATGCAAATTCTATCCAGGTTAGGCTTTAGCAACTCTTACTTTACATCCAGTGATTTGGGGTTTATGATTTTGGAGACAAGAGTCTCCTTGCAGCCCCACAAGCTCATGTGGATCACAACACTGGGGTAGCAAAAGACAACCCAATCTTAGGTTGTCATATATTAATCTAAACTTCACATCATTTGGCCTACTAAAGTCTGCCCTTCTCAACAGGCTGCTCTGCTATTCATTAATTGTTGGTATTTCAGCTAAGTGAGAGTTTACCGTCAGTCATTTAAACCAAAGTTATTTTCTACACCCATCTCTTTTAATGCCCTCACTGCTTTATGGCAAAGGACTATTAAGTTTACAGACCATACAGCTTTTTTTTGGTCCACCAATGACATCTATAATAATTGATAATATTGATAAAAATCGATACACTATTTGTTCCTAAGAGAACTTATATCCTTTTCTTCGTAAAACGCTCCTAAAGTTTAATTCCATCTACAGGCAAGGAAGGGAGTGTGAGGAGCTGAGCAAGTTTTGTTTGAGAGGACGAGTTTTGAAAGCTACAGATGGGTTCCTCAAGCATATTTTCACACACAGGTGACAGCAGAGATTTACTCTGTGACAGCCACCTAAAGAACACAAGAGAATGGCAAAAACTCAGTATAATTTGTGTACAACAAATATTCTTCCCTGGAAGTACAAAGGGAAAAAAACCCCATCTACTTCTATAGTCTTTATGTACAACATGAAGGAGTGTTTTAAATAATAACAATTTAAATAAATAAATAAATATTTAACTAAGTTGTGATGACCTCGATGTAAGCACAGAGTAAGAGATGATTTCCCCCTCAGTGAGATTTCACTTCAGATGAGGCAAAGCCCTTTGCAGAAGCTGTTGACACACAGCACCTACTCTGTGTTTCTCCCCTCCCCAAAGAAGTTTATTTACTCGAGGGAAAGTTTAGTCAGTTAAAGGAGACCATTTTCTTTTCCAGTGGACCTGATGGTATCCCTGATACATTCCAGGAGTGACCAGCACTGCTCAAACCATCTGCCCCTGCTCCGTCCCTGCTGACTGTTAGTTTCCATTTCCCAGCTGGAATGCTGATTATTCCCGAGATGTCATGGTCAGGCATGGTCCTGTAGAGGGAAGCAGTTCCTCAGCTATCCAGGCACAGTATCCAGAAGGGTTTGAGGCAGGACCACGTTCTCAGATTTAATTTTCCACACAGATTTTATCTGGTGCTGACTAAGATGTCTGCTGTGATTTTTGCATTCTAAATATCAGATTATTTGAATACCCTGCAGTGACTTGACTGTCTCCCTTCTCAGGATACAGACCCAGACAGAAGAACCTTTTTAAAAAGCTATAGTTTGACTCCAGCAGGATATTTTTCCTACCTTAAAAATCTGTGTATCATCAAAGTTCAGTGATTGATGTCACAAAGTAAACGTGTGGAGCATGAAATAACTCAACATGATGGGACAAGTTTTCCCCCTCCAAGAGGGAATGTAAGTTCCTGTATTCTGAAAGTTGGTGTAAGAAAACAAGTACATCTCTACGTGTCTGCTCGGAGAAAAGGGGGTGGATTTGCTGTCAGAGGGGTGGATAATGCCAGAGAACACAGAAAATAATCCTGTTCATGTGCTAGAGCACAGCCTGGGCTGAGAGCTGTTGGCAGTGTGAGGGTAAGCAAGCAGTCGTAGGTGAAAACGTGTGAGGAGCTCCAGGGGACTGCTTGTCTTCTGTCCCAGTTCTCAGCACATGAGTTTGGCTCCATCCATGTGGTCCCTGCTATGGTCAGTGGTCCCCGTGCAGGACAACAGGAGCGATTTAGAATTGCCTTCAGGAAAGGCACACCCAGTTCCCACAGTGCTTAAAGTCATTTTATGCAAGGAAGTCAAGAAAGGAGTAATCGTTTGATGGACATCGTCCTACCCTGTCACATCTCACCATTAATACAAACCACCTTCAATGTATGGTTAAAAAGAGTCAATTATTGCTCCCATTTCTGCCTTTGAACTCAAATTTAGCTACAGCTGAGCAAATGGAGTGGTTGTACCTGTGGACTTCAGACCATTGTGTATCTCAAGACAGAACAAGAACTCACGTCACAGCTGCTGCATCTTTTGAAGAGCTGAGGTAAGAATAACTGAATAATAATAATAAATAAATAAAAACAATAACCCCCCATACTCAAACCAAACAAGCCCAAAGATATCCCAGAAAACCTTGTGCTGCACACAGAAGAAGGACTGATCAGACTTCACCTTCAGAATGAAAACTGAAAAGTTGGTTACTAGAGGTGGAGCACAAAAAAAATTCTCTTCAGTTCCTTTCATTTCCCTAACAATTAAACTCCCAAGGGAATTTTTCCCCAGCGAAGTCTAGGAATTCTGAAAAGCTCAACAATGATGGCAATGCTGACTCTCAGAGCAGAAGGGACTCACTGCACACACTGACATCTACATATTTTCATATGGACACATTTTGTGTCACACTTTTTCTCCATCACCTTTGCTTTTTCTGACATTTAATTAAGGGTATGTCTCTGATGTCAAAACAAACAGAAAATATGGCTGCATGTAGGGAATGCAACCCCTAATGAAGATGACATTTTGGAGAATAACCTAAGACAAGCTTTACATTTTCATTGGGAAAACACTACAGCTTACTAAATATTCCCAGATGTGCCTTTGACTCTCTAAATATCTCTCTGTCTTGAAAAACTGCAGTTTAAATTAAACATTGCAAGAGTCATCTTCTGGGAAGGAAGTTTCCTTCTTGGAATCTTGGGCAGTGTTTACCACTGGCCTGACTCCACTAGCTTTGGGGAAGCTCAGGATGAGGTGGAGCAGAGCATCTTGAAAGCATTAAAATGGTGGGAAATACATCTAGGCACAACTGATTTTTCTTTTCATTTGCACTAAGGAGCAATGGTCTTAATTCTGGACATCTTCAATCTACCCCAGGAAGCTTCAGAGATAAGAAATTTGAAACAATAATAAAAAAAAGTCAACATTAATTTATGTTCAGATTCCAAAGCCCAATATTCAACATACCTCCTCCCTCCCAGTTCAGCAGGACTGTTTGTCAAGTAAAATGTGACAGCATGAGCAAATCAGGAGCCAGGCTGTGTCATTTGACCATTAAAATAAATGTATATGTATAAAGATCCGTGTAAAGATTCCTAATTGTTTGTATATAAGTGGTTACAATCATCGGGTAAACAGCAAACCTGACCCCTCTACCCCCGATAAAACCATGGCAATGGGTCTTCCAAACTTTCCTCAAGACTCCAGAGTAACCCCCTTCTTTTTCACAGACCTGACAAGATGTTTCCTTTCAGCTCCTTATATTTGTTGCCATAATGCTCTGGCAAATTTGAAGGTCTGAGGGTTCCCTGCAAAGATCCCTTTGTATGTTATTAAACACCACCTGGGTGGGTATTCCTGGGAAAACGCCTTCTAATGGAAACCACTCATGCTGAGCACACTGTGCATCCCAAAGGAGGAATGATTAAACCCAGTTCCTTGCCAAAAAGAAATGGAGAATTTATTGGGAACTGATGGAGAGGCAGAGCATCCTGCAGACAGTGTGCAGCCTTAGCTTTCATTTAGTGCGAGTCAGTGATCTTGGGCCCACTTTAATTTGCCAAGAACACCTTCCTAATCCCACCAAAGTCCTGAGCCAAAGGCTGAAGGCACCAAAAGGCCACCACACACCTTTGAGTCCTCTCAACATCAGCCAAGTGAAGGTCAAAACTCTTGTTAAGACAAAGGTAACAACAGCTCTGCCTTTCTGTTTAAAAGTTTGTGCTGAAATGTCACGGAGCAAAAATATTGAGTTTTTTTTAAGTGTTCTCCCCTTCACTCGCTGTGCAGAGGCAAAAGTCCAACACTCTGTGGGGACCACAGTGTCCTCAGCCAACACAGCCTGAGCTCTCCCCAGATGCTTCAGACACCCAGCCAGGCATCAATTCCACTGCCTGAGCAGCCCCAGGGCAGCCTGATAGTCTGACTTGTGCCCTACACTCTGCTCGTGGCAATAGCTCAGGCAAAGCTCCGTTTTCCATCAAACCCACCAGGAAATGTTCCAAGTCTTCAAAGAGATCTTGGTTCTGATGGGAACCCTCGTTGAGAACAAGGGTTTAAGGCATGTCATGCTGTGTGTGCCAGCCAGGCCCGCTGTGTTGTTGTTGCTCTTTTTGCCTGATATTTCGTAGCTGGAAACAGGAATCTGGTTTTCCCTATAGAATAACTTCAGGAACAGCTGAGCTAAAGGAACCTTTTAGTCCCAGCTCTTACATACAGACCCTTCCAAGCTGGAAAACCAGAGACAAATACACTTGTCTTATTATCCTGAGCTGTTCCTGCTCCTTTTGGTCAAGGTAAAGCCCTCATTTGATTCAATCTTGTCTTCACAAATTGTCCACCTTGTCTTTCATGCAAATTGTGGGAGATTGATTCCCAACATGCTTATAATTCCATGATTTCCTGGGATTTTTAAGCATCTGTAAATCAGATACACTGTCTCCGAACAATGATAAAGAGCTTAGAGAAATTAAAAAACAAATCTATTGGGCTTTTCTAACATTAAACATTTGGCTTTGTGTAATTGGTAACTTGGGAGATTCCAGAAATTAATGAAGGAAATATAATTTGCGGTTAGAAACGATTTAATGTTCATGATCCAGGATTGCCTAAGGATATAGTTTAGTTTTGGGTCAGATTCATGAGCACTAGATCTGAACACTGTTGTCACAGAGACAGTGAGCTGAAACAGGGTAGTTCTGATGACATCAGGCCATACAGACAGAATCTGATGATCTTGATCTGAGTAAACTAGTTGGAAACCAAGTTTCCTTCATCAGGCTTTTAGCACACACAGATGGGATATAAAGAGGCTTTAAAGTCAAGAGGATGTTATGAGCAGAATTAGCTGAACTGTATTAAAAAAAAAAGTGATTTTCGATTCTGGTTTTGATCCATTAGCCAACTGATGTTATCAGCTTCATAGAATGGTTCCTTTTCCAAGACCAGCTTTTCAGCCTCCTCCATCCCTCTTAAAAACATACTGAACACTGCAGGAGAAAAATATTTACTGACCCAAACTGACTCTTGACAGAAATATTTTCTGCCAGCTCTACAGAACAGAAATACTAACTCTGTGCTGAACAACCTCCTGTTCTAAACTGTTCTGAATTGAACTGGGAAAATAAACCAGTAGGGAATTTTCTAACAATTGCTCTTCTACAAATTCAAAGATTAATGTCAGGCTTCAAATTGTTTTTTCCCTCATTGCTCTTTGAATTATTACCAGAGACACTTGAGAATAAATCCTGCAGCTACTTCTGAAATCTTCATATAATGGAACTTCTCAAAGGAACAGGCAAAACTGGAGATGATTATAAGCATTTCTTTGCAGAGGCCTACATTCTCCTTGTCTCTGTCCCTTTTGTGATAGCAAGACAGTCCTTTGTAGAGGCTCAACAATCAAATTTAAGATGTTTAAAGAGCTGATTTTTTCGAGCAGATTCCTGAGTGTTTAAACTTCAAGTGTAGAGTGTCCATAACCTCTCAAAACACTGTTACCATGACCTGCCCGATGGCTGCTGGAAAAGCATAACCTTCCCTTGAAATTTAGTGCAGCCTTCCCTTCCCCTTCCCCTTCCCCTTCCCCTTCCCCTTCCCCTTCCCCTTCCCCTTCCCCTTCCCTTTCCCTTTCTCCTTCCCCTTCCCCTTCCCTGGTGGGAAATCACCAATTAAAAGAAGGAATATATTTGCTTATAAGTGAGTACAGAGCTTTGTCCTTTTGAAGAAATAATACACTGGCAAACACATTACTCCTTTCAGGCATAGATAGAGCTATAACTCTGTTAGAGCTGTGATCCAGTTTGACTCCTTTGTGAGTTTGCCTCATCCTTTTTTTGATCCTACTGATGTTTTTTTGGCCTCTAAAACATCCTGATGTGATGAAGTTAATTTCCATTCAGCAGAGTTACTCTTGTTTAGCAACAGTCAGATTTGGAGGCATCCAGTGTTATCAAAAGTACTCCATTCCAATAATTTAGTGTGTGTCTCTATAGTCAACCCCAAACCCTCATCAGAAAAACGGATAATATACCAAAAACATGCACCACTGAAAAAGTGTAGAAACTCAGGACACTGAAAACTGTGAGAAAACAACATTCTTCCCTTTCATCCTGTGGCCTGATTACCCTCCACACATGGCCATAATAAGAAGAAAACTGCAGGGCTGGTCTCATGTCAGTCTGAATATTGAGAGTTTACCTAATGTAGCTGTTGTCCCAACTGTTACCCATTGGATCAGTTCAAATTTTACCTGGAATGAAAACTTTATCACTTCTCTGCTGTTCCCCCCGCAATCACCATTCTCTGCCATCACTTAACTTCACATTTTAGGGCAAAGTTTGAGGCTCATGCAGAAGCAAATCCACCTGATGCCAAGGAAATGGATTCATAAGAGGGACAAAAGAGTGGAACCGTAAAAATCTGCACCAGATTTAGCAGCAGAGTTCAGGTGTCCCCAGGAATATGCCAGATGACTTTGCACACGTTTGAGTGTTCTCCTGGATCAAGCAGGATTGCCCAACAGCTTCCTGAATTAATTTTTGGGTAGTGCCATTGGCAGAACTGAAGTAAATGCCTCGAAGCTTTGCTCACCAGATTATAAGATGTAACACATGCCTAAGTGGTTTGCTGTATCAAAAATAAAATGTATTTTCATTTCCCCCCATAGGCACAGCTTCTCTCTGTAAGGTTAGTGACTGGTAGCTGTCTACTTTTTCAGTACAGCAGAGACTCGAATGGCTTGTGGAAGTACACCCAGAAATTAAAACTTTGTCACTGACTGGTCCTTCTTATTGTATTTATTTAATACAAGATCTAATCTTTTTTTGCTCTCTTTGAACAGATTCACTGTCAACTTTGGGTTTTGTAGTAACCTCATCGCACCGGCAGCAAAACAACCTGGGAAACAGCAGAACTTTTTTTTGCCACCTTTTGGTATCACATTTGGCTTCTCTGCTGACTTGCTAAATTCTATGTTCAGTGGTATTTCTATAATACAAAACTATTCAGTTTATTATGTCATACACAGGTGATTTGGACCTTGTTCCTACAAATGTCAAACTGCTGGAAGAATCCTCTGCTTTGAGAGTGCATATTCCTTCATTTAGACCTTTTGGTGTTTTGAGTAAATTGGAGAAAGAATGTAAGGTTGCTATTTACATTTAAATAAGGTTTGACACGTGGAGATTAGAAGTGGATCATTTCCCCTCCCACATTCAACTGTCGAGTCCTGTGGGAAAAATGGGATGTGGGATACATGGAATCAGAATTTCCTTTGAAAATTTGAGGTGGTTTTCAAGAAATGGAGGGGTTGCCTTTCTCCATATCTGATCTCAGTTGCCTGATTCTGTTTTATTGGCTAGAAAACACTAATTGTCTAATAAAACATTCTGGTTTTCATTTAATAAGTTTAAAATACAGGCTTCTCAGCACAGCACACCATGGTCTTTTTGGCCCTTATCTATGTTCTCCCTCCTCCATAAAATCCTTAGCTTTTCAACTTGTTGAAAACAAGTCTATTTTTAGAAAACAAGACTGTTTTCTTCATTATTTTCCCCTTCTTGTCTACTTTACCTCTCAGGAAGCCAGAGTGGATCTGTCAGATGGTCTTTGTCAAGCAAAAAGACAGATGATGTTCCTTTTGCTTTCCATTTCACAACATCTCATATTTACTGTCTATTGAGAAAATACACCAGTCAGTTCCCGTTGTTGAACAACACAAACAGATCTATTTCCCAGAAAAAAAAGACTCCAATTCCTGAAATCCCATATCTTTGATTACTTTGGATCAAAGGCAATCAGGTTTTACTGTATGTGTTGGCTCCCAAATAAAGACTTTGGAAAACTGTAAAAACAACAAGCAGAAAGCCCCAAACGAACAAACAGAACTCCCCGGAGCAAACAAATGTAGCAACACTCAGGTTTCTGGGAGAGGCAGTTTCTGAAGGCAGTGCTCTGGTGCTCCAGGGAAGCTGAATAACTGTTAATATGCCTGATCTTTGGCAGCACTGCTCCCCAGGAATATGACAACTGTCAGAGCCTGCAAAGTCCCTCACTCACTACTGTCACAAAGCTGCCTGAAAACAAAGCCACCATATGTTTATGCAAAGAGATGAGTTACTCTCTTGGCTCAAGTGCATAAAGATGAAATATAGAGCATTCATCAAAAGAGTAGAACATAATGCTTGGCTCTCTCCCTTCTTCCTCTGTTAACTCTTTTTTTAGTAGAGTAATATTTTCATCTACTTTGCATCATGTCATAAAATATGGAGTAGTATGGACTTGTAGGGAAACAAAGATCAGGGCTCATGGCACGCAACAATGATTCAAAAGACAACAAGAAGTACCAGATAGCACATGATCTGGAGTGCTTTGTAGCGTCTGGAATTCACTTCTGCAAATACAATGCCTGAGCTCTCTTTCACATGGAATTTAGGAGCCCAGCTGATGTTTTAGTTAAACAATCAGTTGAGCCACTCCAACTCAGCAACTCCAAGCTTACCAAAAGGAAGCACAAAAATCATGCAGTTGGAGAAAAACCTCATCTGATTTTTATTAAATATGAAAAATTGTTTTCTATTACTTTCTTTGCTTTAATGATAATGATAAACAGGTATATATATATGTCTATATGTTCAGAACAGGCTTGTACTGCTTTGTTCCAGCTACTTGTTTCCATCAACCCACAGGAACTAGCACAGCAATAATACCCTGTCCAAAATGATTTATGGTCTCACTCTGCTTATGCAAATGCCTAACTTTCAAATGTGAATCAAACTACTGTGGTAATGTGTCAAACAACTTGTGAAGTGTTTAAACAGCTGACTACACCTGTTTCCACTTTAGAAATGCTTTCAAGTTTGGGCTGCTTTGAGTCAAAGCAATATGTTGGGCTTGGAGCGTTACTGTTCAATATGAAAATTAAAGTTGCCTTCTCCTGTGGGTATGACAACGTGCTGAGGTCTAACAGCACACAGATCTATTAAAAGGCTGAGGCTCAGCTGTCTCTGACTGGCTGGGTGGTTCTCAGAGGAGTCAGTGGAAGCTGTGCAGGAGCACCCTCTTGCAAAATGAGCACCAGACTAAGATGTACCCACTGGGCTGATTTGGCAGGCAGCTGGCAGAGAGCTTGGAATCTTACAGCATTAAAATGGGAGGGAAGGCTAAGCCCTGGTTCGCACTTTATCTCTGGCTGAACTGCATTACTTTGATAATTGAGGCCGGTGCCCAAAATGGGGAGCCATAACTTATTGTTCCCACATATGAGAGAGGGAGGGAAAGGAGGTGAAAGCAGATGTTAAGCCCTACAAACCACTACCATGGCCTTGCCTACTGGTGCATCCCTCCTCTCAGTGAATTGTCAACAGGCCACCCAGAGCAGGCAGTGCCGCCTGTCTGGGCAGCCTCTCACACAGAATCACAGGATCAACCAGCTTGGAAAAGCCCTCTGAGATCGTCGAGTCCTACCTGTGACCCAACACCACCTCGTCACCCACACACGGCGCTGATGCCACATCCAGGCTCTGCTTAAACACCTCCAGGGATGGTGATTCCACCACGTCCCTGGGCAGCCCGTTCCAATGGCTGAGCACTCTGGGAACAATTTCTTCTTCATATCCAACCTAAACCTCCCCTGGCACAGCTCCAGACCAAGCCCTCTTGTCCTACTGCTGGTTCCTGGGAGAAGAGGCACACGCGGCTGCCATCTCCCGTCAGGGAGTTGTAGAGAGCAAAACACGACAGCCCTCGTAGTGCTTCTCTTTTGTGTAATGCAAAGTACGACTCCGGTAACTTTCTGCTGCCTCAGATAACCCCACAAACCATCCACCTAAAGGCTAAAGCTGCGAAAATGAGCATGCAGATGTCCACAACTGTGTGTTTCTGGAAGAGGAACCTCGAGGCAATTCTCATACCTTAGGCTCAGGATCAATAGTGAGATGAAGTAGGAGGGATTTGTCACTGAGTGTGACGTGCTGGGGCTGCATTCAGCTCTCTGGTGCGGGTATGTAGAGACTGTTCAGAGCCCACTGTTCTGTCACACTCAGCCCTAAAGGTGTGAGAAGAGCAGACTGGACACAAAACATACAGGCAATTAAAAGGTCTGTTAATTAGGTAAGTCACTGCAACTGCTATGTCACCCATCACCTTGGCTAACAATGCTGCCCAGTCCAGTGTTGATTATTTTAAAGCCACCCTTTCTGGTGTGCAAAGATTAAAACTGGACTTTTTGAAAAAAATGTTTCAGCTTTCGGTGACATTTTTTCAGTGATGTTGCCCAAATGCAGCCCAAAAGACTCAGACAGTGAAAGGCAGGAAAATAAGGATCAACATTTTTCCAGCACATCAAATAATCTAGCGTTTAAATCTTATTTATGATTTTGAAATACTTCTCTGGCCAATGCTGGAGTCAGCTGGGTAACTTATGGAAGCCACATCAGTTATTTTCTGGTTAGGCTGGCCTAAATAAATAAATTTCTCTTGGAGAACAGTCAGAAACATGGGACAATTCTACACTTTATATGACTTTTTAATTAGAAAATATCTTCCTTGAGACAGTTTAAACACAGCACGGTCCTTGAAGAGGGATGGAGAACGCCACGAGACAACCTCATGTGGGAGGAAAAAAATAAAATTCCAATATACAAAATGGATACAAATTCCATTTTGATATTTAATAATTTCAAGTTTTCCTGGATTATTACATTGCTGCTTCTTGTTTGGTAACAACTGGGCTATCGTTGGGATAAAACTCGTACCCTGCCTATGGCAGAAAACCTTCCTGTACTATATTGCACAAGCTAGACTAAAACCAAAACAAAAAGCAAGATGAAACTCTGCTGGGCCACTTCAGTTCCCACCAAAGTTTAAAATTATTAATTTCATTTTTTTCCCTGCTGGGCTTGGCCTACAAAGTTATTGAGTATTTAGTCATTAAGCTTCAGTATTTTCTCCCCTGTGGGAATCTGGAGACATTATCCATTTTCCTCTCAGCTGCCTCTTGGGTTCAAACTCATTCACTGAGCAGCCACCAGGCAGTTTGAGCCTCCTGTACTTACCCCAAGCAGTTTACAACACTGAACACAACAGCTACAACACAGGCCAAAAGCAGCAGATCTCCGGCAGGACAGACAAGGCAGGAAATGTAGCTCAGAATAACCAGCCTCCTCAGTCTGGCCATCAAACCCTCCCGAGCCACCGAGCCCAGACTTTATATACGAAAGGGGAGTGACAAATCCAAACATCTGACTCAATTAAGTGGGCCAAACGTGTACATTTCATTCCAAACTTATTTCTTGAAGGCTGCCTCTGGGGGCCAAGTGGTTCCAAGAGAAATATTCAGATCCAGGCAAGGGATTTCCACACAAACAGTCCCTGCAAGCTCGCACTCACTCACTCACTCAGTAATAACTTGGGGTTTCGCCTCGTGGCCTGTTTGTGAGCCCCGCGACTCTGAGTGACCTCATTCCTCTCTCACTCGCTCTTGGGTGAAATGCTCCCTCGTTACAGAGGGTCCCCAATTTCCACTGGTTTTTAAGAGCCTAAAGGACTGAAAATAATCCCTCTGTAATTCCACCCCTTGTGAATACAAGGCACGCCATTCCACACAGCAGTTTCTGCTCGCAGTCCATAAACCCTTGATTGAATTAGAATTTGTTCTCCTTTCCCTGTTCTCCCATGGGACACCCAAACTTGGTCGAGATGCTCCAAACAGTATAGGTTTCACCGCTGTTTGTTCATTACAAGGGTGAGTTTTTAATGCTGGGGGGGAGCTGCTTTCAAAGTGTGTCCTTTCCTTCCAGCCCTGTTTGAGACAACAGAAGTGAGATCTGGTGAGGCCACAGCTCTGATTGTAACACAGAAATTGGATTTTGAGGTGTTACAGTCATCTAAGTAGGTAAAGATTCTACCAATCCTGTATTGAATAAAAACTTCACCTCTCTGCTACCATAATAATGCAAATATAGCAGAACTGGTCCTTATTTAATTGATGTAACAAAGAAAATTATAATCTACAACCTCCCTGTTTCCATCCCTGATTTAACAACTAGTATAACCATTATGATGTATGTAAAACTTAATGGAATAAGTACTGGGAATTCTTATTTTATCACAGTTTATCTGCAGGGCTCAAAGGGTTGAAAAAGGAGAAAGCAAATTGTTGTGGGTGTGATGCAGCATTAGATTGACAATCACATCCAGAGCCTGTGCCCAAGTCCTCTGAGAACATGCATTTTCCAAGGAGGAAATGTTAATATTTCCCTAAAGCTGGAATTTAACACAAGACTATTTAAATAGTAAACGAGGTGTATTTTTTCATGGCATTACAAATATCTGCCCATCATCCTTTTCTTTTCCTCACAGTGAGACCTGAGCAGCTGACATTAGTGGCAGGAATGGTGTACCTCAATATATGAAATTAATCTCTGCTACACGTATTGTTCTCCTCATGTTTACAGCTTATTTTCCTCTGGGTCTTGTACCACCTGCTCCCTCTTGCACCTCATTTTCCCTCCTGCAAAAGAGAACCAGAGCCTTTTTTCTTGAGAGCCATTGAGCAGGTTCTAAGAGACACAGGAGGGTGTGGAAACGTTACTGCAGAGGTCTTCTCGAAGAAAACAGGAAGTATCTGGGACAAAGTGAATGTACTTCAGCATCCAGCACAGCTCTAAATTCAACCTGACAACCCTTTCTCATAAATCACTGTACTACAGACAGCTGGAAGAAATGCAGAAGGGTAAATTAATTTCTTGCTGAACAAGAAATCCCCACAAAATGCTTTGTAAAGTCCTTTCATCTTACCAGTGCTTGTATGTGTGGGATCTTTCAGGTACAAATCACACATTCACGCACAGCAAACACATCCACTTGGTGTTTCCTTTCAGATTCAAAAGATTGCTTGCCTGCTCTTTAAAATTCCCACCTCCGTACTTCTGTGGAAGAAAAGAAAGGGTTTACAGACACTTGTCAAAACTGAATAGAACCAGGTGGGAACATTTTGATACTTGGAGTAAAATAGGAACTTCCATTTATATGTAGGAGTTAATGTTGAACTCAGAGAAGTATATCCACCTACCTGCTGTCAGTGCTTCATGTCCTCTGTTGCATCCTCATTTTAATAGAGGTCTGTCTGAACAGAAACAAATTATTCACCAATCTCTCACTATTCATTGAATTAAGGCCTTTTGTGAGGCCATTAAAGAGCTGCAATTTAATAGGACAATGAAAACCGTTCCATTTAAGCTTTAACATTAAAACATACTCCAGTATTTTCAAATAATGATATCCTATTTATTTGGCATCTCTTGAGGACTTCCCCATTTTTGCCTTATGTAGCTCTTGTTAAACACAAAAAACCATAAAACCCAGTGACACCTAATTTATTCTCAGGATATGCAGTACAAGAATACTATGTTTGACTCAAGGAGCTGTCAAACTGTCCCACCTGGCAGCCAGCAGCATCCTTCTTATTTGACAGACACAGACAAATAAACTATTTAAAGGACAAAGAAATTTGAACTTAAAATGAAAAGAATATGAAGTGTGAAAAAAATAAAATGAATTTTAACTAAAATACCAGCTCGCATACAGGAGGTCCCTGCAATTCCCCTTCAATTTGATGTTTTTTTGGTTGGTTGGTTTTGACGGGGTTGGTTTTTTTGGTGGTTTTTTTTTTTTTTGGTTCGTTGGTTGGGGTTTTTTGTTGTTGTTTTTAGGGTTTTTTTAATTGTTGGGTTTTTTGTGGGATTTTTTGTTTGTTTGCTTTTTTTGGGGGGGGATTGTTTATTTGTTTGTGGGTTTTTTGTTTTTGTTTTTGAAAAGATTATTTATTTGAAACCAAACCCCAAAGCTGCGTAGAATACAGAACTCCACACTCCACATCCTATTGAATGTCACTTAAATCCTTGGCAATGGTCAAACCCCTTTCCACTTGTTTCTTTCAAAGGCACAACTGTGGTTATTGGGAACTCCAGATTTTTAGATGTGGCTGGGAATTATTCCAACACCCTACTGCGGGAAACGATACCTGCAGTGCCTTAAGAAAAAAACAGAGGAAAACTCTGCTCCAAGAAGGGCTGAGCAGGTGTGCTGGTCTTGCAGGAGACTTTTCTTGTCATAACTCCAAGATATGGGTCATCCGTATGGTATTAACTCACTTGGGAGGGTGGGCTGATACTGAGCATTAATACCTAATACTCATATGACAGCAGGGCTGATCATGGCAGCTCTAATTTCTGTTTCGGTCCCAAAATTTCGGTTGCTGGGGAGCACAGTGGGAAGCGAAATGGGCGTCCTGGAGGGAGTCCAGCAAAGGGCTGTGAAGGTAATTAAGGGACTGCAGCACCTGACGTACAAGGAGAGGCTGGGGCAGCTGGGATTGTCGAGCTCTGAAAACACTCAGAGGCATCTTATCAGGGTGTAGACATGTCCGACAGGAGGGTGCAAATGGAATGGAGCTGGGCCTTTTCCAGTGAAACTCCAAGAGGCAAAAGCACAACTCAGGATATAAGAAATAATTTAACTATAAGGAAAACCTATGGGCTTTTGTTTTGGAGGGTTTTTTTGCTTACTTTTTTTTTTGAGGTTTTTTGTTTCACTGGGGTTTGTTGGTTGGTTGGGGGTTTCAGTGGGGTTTGTTGGTTGGGGTTTGTTGGTTGGTGGTTTTGGTTGGGGTTTGTTGGTTGGTGTTTTATTGGGGGGTTTGTTGGTTGGTGTTTTTGGTTGGAGTTTGTTGGTTGGAGTTTTTGGTGAGGTTTTTTTGGTTGGGGTTTCTTTGTTGGGGTTTGACTGTTGTGGTTTTTGTTTGGGTTTTTTTGTCTGGGGTTTGTTGGTTGGGGTTGTTTCTGTGAGTGAACAGACACTGGCACAGGTTGCCCAGAAAGGCCACGAAATCTCCATTCTCAAAATACTGCCCTGAGCAGCTCACTCCAGCTGGCCTTGCTATAAGGAGATCTTTAGTACCTCCAGAGGTCCTTTCCTGATGCCAAAATCTTGTAATTCCATGAACTATCCTTTGAAACAAACGTGTTTGAGATTTTCTCCCACTACTGATCCTGCTGGACCTGTTACATGTACAAATGGAAGCTCCGTGCACTGTGTCAACCAACCTGGCATTTTTTCTCATTGCTGCACTCAAAAACAACCTTAAAAAGCACCCGTTTATGAAGGTATAGTTAGGTCAGTTCAGTACTTAAGACTTTCTCCTCATCCTCATGCCATTCTCCCAGGTAATACTTTTTTATAAATAAATAATGTTGTATTTGAAAAAAAAAATAAGAGGAAAAGTAAAGGTTACCGAAAAATACAGATAAAAATATTTAAATAATAATTCAAGGAAAAAAATAACATAAAATACTAAAACAATGATCAAGGAAAAAACAGATAAAAGATTAAACCCTTTAAAAAACAGGGAAAACTCATTCTACAACCTAAATTACATTAAAACTAAAATCTTATTAGATTTCAAAAGTTTTTGCTTCCACCCTGGAGGGAAACACATTGCACTGTGCAATTCTTCATTAGGAACCTCAGACCTGCTCACATTCACTGAAACCCTGTGAAAGCCACATTTTAGCTGGAGAAAAGGAGCAGGAGAAAAGCAAAATCATGTAAGTAAAAAAGCCCTTGGAGCTACACAAGCTGACACGTTTTTCCCATTTATTTCATCTTAAAACCCAGCCTGTAAAAACTTATGGTCTCACAAAGGGTTCTGAAACAAAGCTTCATGACCATGGAAGCAGCTCTTACCTCGTGTGATTTTTCCAAGACAGACCACAAATGTAAATGAAACCTTCCCATAGCCCAGTAGACCTAAGATTTCTAGGTCAGGTTTCTCCTTTCTTTCATGAAGGACTGTCCAGCCTCTCAAACGGAGGTTTCCTCTGCGGCTGTCCCGGTTTCCTCTTTCCCATCAGATCCACTCAGATGTCCTTTCCTTGCAAGTCCTATCAGGATCATCTCATTTTCACTGTGCTTTGTCACATCCTTTGGCAGGTCCAAAACGCTCTCAAATCTTTATGAGGCTTCTTCAAAAAGAGCACTTGCTGTCAAAGGGATGCAAAGGCTGAGTTTGAGTTTTCCAACCATGTTTTGGGAACCTTCCCCTCCTTAAAGACAGTGTCAGGCTCCTCTTTTTCAAAACTGTCTTGCAGGGTCTCAAAGCCTTGTTTATAGCAAATGTCAGAAACAAAGGTTTCCCATGAAAGAAGAGCTGAGTTTTACATCAGTAAAACCTAGCAGGTGACTGGGGTAAGACAGGACACACAAGCAAAGCAAAGCAAACCAAAGAATTAATTCACTGCTTCCCACGGGCGGGAAATGTTCAGTCATCCCCAGGAAAGCAGGGCCCCATACCCCATGATTGTTACTTGGGAAGAAAAACTCCAAACATTGTGCCCTTCCTCCTTCTTCCCCTCGCTTTATATCCTGAACATGATGTCACATGGTCTGGAATATCACTCTGGTTAGTTTGGGTCACCTATCCTGACTGTGTCTTCACCCAAAATCCCCCACACCCCACCTGCTTGCCAGCTGAAAAGCAGAAAAAGCCTTGTCTCTGTGCAGGCTCTGCTCAGCCAGAATTAAAACCCTCTCTATTTTACCATCACTGTGTTCAGCACAAACCCAAAACACAGCCCCACTCCAGCCACTGGGAAGAAAATTAACTCCACCCCAGCCAAAACCAGAGCATCCATCGTGTCTTTGCTCAGGGCCCTTCTGCCTCCACCCACTCCTGGTATTTTATTCCCACCTTTGGCAGAAAATTTGAGTACTTTTCTGCCAGGCACAGGGAGCTGTGAGGTTCCTGTTGTATCAGAGAGGACACTTTGGAAGTCATGTGTGCTTGTCTTTGCAGTCCTGAAGATCCAATAAACCACACTGAGCCCTCCTTAATTGGCTGTTCTCAAATACCCAAGCACATCTGGTGCCTCTTTCTGTTGTTCTTTTCTAATTCTTTTAATTTCTTTTCTAAAAGACAATCAGAACTCTGGATATCCTTTTAAGAGAACACAAGTTATGGACAGTCGGGTTTTTTTGTGCATGGGAAAACCAACTGAGATTTTTTTTTAGTATTGTCAAAACTAGGAAAAGTATTTTTAGAGATGTTATAACTATCTCATTCTAGCAGAGCACAACATTGTTTCCTCAGCATTTCTGTTCTCAATGGATCCACATCTTCACATGTCTAATTCATGTGGCCTGAGCAATATCATAGAAGATAGACTTCTTTTTTTTTTTTTTTTTTATTAAATAATAATAAAAAGGCTTTGTTTTAAGACCTGGCCATGGGCCAAGCCATATCATGTTCAAAGTTTGTGGAAAATATCATGAATACACAAAACCCAGACACAGTATATCTTTCACTGGTTTGAGCCTTAAATTTTGTCTTGTACATTTAGGAAATGGGGAAAGAAGCTCAGATAATAAGGAAGAACAGACATTTTTTAAGATTTAACCAACAGGTTAAGCCTTCCTTAATTAAGATCATCCCTTTGCACATCATTTAGGTATTCCATAAGGGGTAGAATTAAGTTGGATACGCTGCACGATTTTTTTCCATGACTTAAGCCTTTCTTACAGCTCAGTAAATCACTCTCTTTACCTACAGCTGGGTATGGAACACTAAAGCTCTTACACACACACTGTTCTTCATTCCTAGAGGTGCTCAGCACTAGTCCCATGGACTTCAGTAACCTACAGTTTATAGAGTTGTGAGCCTGAAGAGCTGTGTTCCAAGTTTGGCTGAAATATTCTATCCCATTAGAAGATGGGCATCCTTTCCTCCAAACTTGGCTTTTCCTGGCATGGAGAAGCAGCTGCAAAGAGAAAATCTGCTGCTGATGCAGGATCTCAGGCAACAACTCACTGTGGACAAACAACGTGCATTTACACATATGGCTACATCGGAAATGAAGGCAATTTTCACTTAAAAATATCATATATAAACCCAGAAAATATCTGCCCATCAGTTTGGACATTGGTATGTCAATTAAGCCATCAATTTAGGGTAAGCAAAAAGAGCTGCAGTAATTTTGGTCAGGACTTTCAGCAGTGCTCCGAAGAGGCTTCACGCACTTCTTACCTGGAGGGATAAAAGCAGATGCACTAAAGGAGGGCCTGTTGACAGAGATGTCCACACTCTCATGTCTGCTCTTTTGTACTCGCTCACACCCACTCCTCTGTTAGGATTTCTTGCTGTGAAAGCCCTGCATTCTTATTCTTGATGAAAACTGGGAAGGAATCTCCTCCCTGGCACAAGGCAGGCCACCAGAAGAAGCAGGTGGCAGTTGTGAGCAGAGAATGAAAGAAATCCAGAAGAGAAAGCTGTTTGGGAAGTAATGAGGACAAGAGCCAATTTATATTTTAATGATTAAAGAGAGATTAAAGCCAACAGCATCAGGATTTTAACTCTGCAGCTGGTGGGTTTCTTTGTTTTCTGGTCAATGAAGCTGAATTATGAGACTGAGGAAACTTCAAAAGTGTTAAAAGATGTCATAATAATAAAGGCAAGTCTATAATTATGGAGAAATTATTGCATATAATATGGAAGTGGATTACACTTAAACAGCCTCATCAAACCCATTTCCACTGAAAACTCATTGATGCCACAGATGAGGACTTCAGGTGGGAGGATGAGCCAGAGGAATGGATGAACACTTAAGAAACAAAGTCCTCGTTTTCATGCTAATGCCCCTGAGCAGTTCAGAAGGAGGGGAGAGAAACAGTCTTTGTAGAACACAGTGACAGAAATGCAGCATCGAAGGGGAGGAGGAACCTCCTCTGGTGCAGGGATGAACTGCTTCAAATGAACACTTGAAGTTGTGCATGAGACAGCAGCAGCTGTAAGCCTTCTGCAATCCCAGCACATTTTATTATTATTGCAAAATAAAATAAAAAAAAAAGTCAGTATCTGACATAATCAGATTGACAGATATTCATCAGGGACTTGGATATTGTGCTGTTGCTGTCTTTTCATCCTCCTCTTGTTAGACATGAAGAACAAGATATATTCTCACAGGACCACTCAAAAAGACTTGTTCTCCCTTGTGCAAAACAGCTAGCTGAGCCCCCTCTAATATTAAAAAGCATTACTTAAGTTTCTGTTTTATCTAAGAACATGAAAGAAGCCCTCTCCCAAACAGGCCTTCAGTTCTGCTTTGGACATTCTTCATCACTGGGGCTCCTTTTGACTTCTCATCTGCATCCTGCTCCAGTGTCCCACTCCCTGATCCCAGTGAGATAGCTGGGACAAGTGCTCCAGCTTTCCCAGGGATAGAAGGCAGCTTTGTAGTTCCCCACACTCCTTTTTTTTTGCTGCAGGGTGGTGGGTTGTTCCAGGGACAGAAGTACACAGGCCCCAGAGGTAACACCAACCCCATCATTAATTTTCAGGCAGCACCCAAGAATGCCTGGATTTCATTTAAGTCAGGAAGCTTCTGCTGACTTCAGGTAGCTTCTAGTAAAAGAAGCTGGTTTCTCACTTCCAAGCTCCTATGAAATATACTGGGGGAAACAGGTACCACAAAGTACAATATAAAGCAACCATATGAAGAAAAGAGTCTCCTCTTCCTTTACTGTACCCGTTCTTGATGCAACACTTTGATCTCTCTGTGACTTCAGACATCAGAAGTCCAGAAAAACAAGCTCTTCTGTTCTCCAGGTTAAAAAAAACAACCCCAAACTTTTATGAACCTGTTGAATCTGAATTCTTGTTTCTATACACAGTCTTCCTTGATAACAGGGGTGAGTTGACTCAAATTGTGACTAAATTAGGAGTAGTTAGGCTCCACACCATGCCTGGCGCTATGCAAGTTTTCAGCCCCACTCAGAAATCAAGTCAGACAGTGTCCACCACCACCACTTAGGGTTCCCCTGGCTCAAGCACTATTTCACTGGGAGTTATGTACATTCCTGTAAAAAATTGAAGCCACTGGGGTAAATTCTTTTGTTGAACTTTGTTAAAAGACTGGTTAAATATGTGGGGACGGGACTCTTCTGGATTGGGGATTTTACTTCAGCCTCTTACACAGAATAATACTGATTGTTCTCTTGAGAGGGGTTATATAAAACTTCAGCTTCAACAGGGGACCAAATTCTCAGCTGCCACAAGCTGCTGTTGCAGCAGGGTCAGCAGAACAGCCCAGATCTGCAGCACCATAACCATTCAGGAACAGGACTCAGTCCCAGCCATCGGTGTTTCATAACTTCCATCATCATTTCACACTCACTTCTGAAGACAAAATACAAAGATGGATTGAGTCCCCTGGGTTTTTAGCTACTAAAAGTTGCACTTCTTAACAAAGTAATTAATCTTTTCTAGGGGTTGGGTTTTTTCAAACTAAAAGAGGAGCTGCCACAGCATCAGTTTCTGCTCCTTTTTTTTCCCTTCCAGTTCTGTTGTTTGTGCATATTTGCCGGTTTACACTTAACATTAACTCCTCTCATTAATTTTGTTCATGTTTTTGGTAGTTTTCTGCCTAGAGTTAAGCCTTAAGTAGATAGCTGGATTGAAACAGTCAGTTTAACAGGGTTGAAAGATGCATTTCATGGGTTTTTAGTGAGAAATTGAAAATCACACAGTAAGGTAACCATATGGTGTCTAGCACGATGGAGCTAATTCCTGACAAGTTGTTCTTAAAGACCACCAGGACACTCTGAACACTGAGAAGTCCAAATATAATTCACATTAATTCAAATATCTGCAGACTTTTCTTCTTATCAAAGACCTTAAGAGATTGCCAGTCTCAGCCATTTGACTTTGACAACAGCTACAGTCCCAAATAATCTTTTCAGCCACTCCATCCAGTGAAAACTGATCAGGCAACAGCACAGGCAAACCAAGAAATGAACACAGAAGAGATCAGTTTGGTTTTGACATTTTTTGATCTTCAGACTAATTTTGCAGCCTCATTTCCCCCTCTCCTGTCTAGTTGCTTTTATTCAAAAGAAGAAAATTAATCCAAACCCAACTCCATCACCCAACAATGTTGAGGGGTGCATTCCTTTGTGGATTACCAGGCTTATCCCATTTATGTTGAAGTTCACAAACAAACCTCTCTCTCAGTAAGATTTACTCAAGTTTTCACTTCTCCTTATGCTGACACTTGTATTGAACTGACAGTAATGCTGCTTACACATGCAGAATTAAGCCCATGCTCAGGTATTTGCAGCAGCCGGGCCTTGGGCACAATTCCCACCCTCCCCCCCAAGCTATTTAGGCATCTCTGTTCTTTAATAATTTTTGGCAGCATACAAATAGACATAGATTTGCATATACTTACCAAAACCTACTGCAACTTCAGTTGTAGGAAAGGTGTATGATTTTTTCTTTCAGAATATTATAGAATCTTGTCTATCAGGTGCTTCTGATATTTATCAAAAGCTGAAGTAGAGAGAGAAAGATCTGCAGGGTCTCACTTGACACATCTACTGATGTATCTCCAATCAAAGGCATCTGCAACACCAGCTTGATCAGTTCCAGCCTTGGAGAAAAACTTGTTAAAAAGAAGCAGAAATTAGGAGGCAGTTCAATGGTGTTTTCTATGATATTTCAATAAAGCTGCCCTGTCACAGCAAATTCTGTGTCACTGGGACAATGGTACAAAAGCTGATGTTGATCTAGAAACTTGGCACCCCAGGGCCACAGGAAAGGGACTCTCCAGGATCTGATGGGAAGCTCATCCTGGTATCTGTGACCCACTGGGTGTCCCTAAGTCAAAGAGGATGAGCTCTGTACTCGGAGTGATATCACTCTGATGGCAGAGTGGGAATGAATCTGGTTTGATGGGAAATCAGAAAGAGAACTCAACCAGATTTAATCTGCATTCTCCTGAAAAAAATTTCATTCACTCTCCTACCCTTTGATTATAAACATTTCTAGAAAAGAAAAAATAATGGACTGTCTGTTTTAAGCAACAGCCTTTCCAAGGAAAGTTCTTTGCAGACTATCTCTGCTGAAAGATGACTTTATATTAACAGTAAATTCATTATCGCATCTACTGAATATTGGCATGCACAATATCTTCACTTTTAAAATACTATTATTCCCCTGATACCATCAAAACTTGAATGATAGAGAGACTTTGAAATGTTACCCATCCTGACTGGTTTTTTGTTTCTTATCCCAGAAACTTCCTGACTACTTGCTAAGTACTTATTTTCCACTACTGAAAAGAGTGGATAATTGAAAATTATTTTTTACCATGACATTTTTATACCAGCCCAGATTAATAATGCTCAGCTGATTTTATTGCCTTCAACTATTTAATCTTATATTGATGTATTTCTGATTGCTACTGTATTCTTTGGTCAGTATTTTGTTTCTTTTACTTCAAGTGCTTTTGAACAAAGCAATGGTGTCAGATTCTGGTGACTAGTCACAGAAAGGATAACAATTGGGAAGCTTGGAACAATTGGGACAACTGGAACACCACATATCTACAGCGTTCTGTTCTTAGGATTATTTTCAGTTGCGAAAGAGCATGGCTAAGGACAAGGCCTACCATGATATTTTAGAAAGAAGTTTGTGACAGAAACACACTTTACACTGTAAATGATCAGGGCTTTAATGAGTGTCCTGTTCCAAACCCCATCTTGACTTAAGGGGGCAGGAAGAAGCTCATTTTTCCATTTAAATCTTTTGATTGGGCCAGGAACATGAAACAGAAGTCCCAGACGTCAGATCCCCCTGCCAGAGGATGCATAAAAACACATGAATTACCTCACCTAAATTTCTCATGATCCATTTGGAAATTCATAGCAGCTCAGCTCTCCTTTCCAGTATACCTTCAAGTTGGCTCTTTCCCTTCCAGAAGAGCACAGCAGAAGTCCAGATCTTTTTGAGAAGTCATTTCAGCAGCCTATTTTCATTATACGTCGTTGCTTAAATGTCTAGTCAGGTATGAATCTCACCTGAGCTCCACACGATGATGATTTGCTGTCTGACGTTACCTGGATCCCTGAGGTTTCCACCAAAAAAACCTACGGGATGCTGAATATGTGAGAGAAAGTGACAGCCTGAGGATTAACCTGCTTGTTGATATTCATGTTCCAGCACATCCCCTGACAAACAGAATACTCCAGGGGACAAAAAAAAGAGAGAATGCAGATTATTTTGATCAGAACTACATGTGTCTGGCAGACTAATCCAAAATTAATTAGATCTGAGCTGCATAATATTCATTTGGATTTGTAAACACGGTGGCAGGGGTACAAGGATTATGCAGATAGAGAGCAGATAAGGTAACTAATTTGTAGATGATGCTTTAATAATGTCACAAATGTACTTGTCTTAATAATTGCTAAAAATTAGGAATATTTTGCTGTAAATTAGTGTGTTTAGACAGCATTTCATTACAAATGAATGTGTTTTATCAGTAGGAATGTGATAGAGACAGAAATGGTTTTAACAACTATTATTTAAACAATATTTAAGCCATTGTTTCCGTTCTTATCACAGTAATAAGTTCAGACCAGTAGAAGGTTTTCTAAAAGGCCAACTTTGTTAACTGGAAACAGATACTGAGTTATTTTGAAATAATTGTTACTCACTACCTTTTTTTTTAAACCCTGAAACAGACTTTCCTGTGCTGCAACCTGACACTACACTATCGATTTCAACAGTGGTACAACAGTCATTTATTTAATTTTTAAGCAGCTTCTCCCCCCAACCAACTGAGCAAACTCCATGTCACAGTAAGAGAAAACCCAGTAGTGTTTAATAATTAATGAAACCCCACCAAAACCTAACAACCCCCCCCAGCAAAACACCTTAAGTTACAAGTACAACAGGACAGCTGATAATATTGTCCAAAGAAAGAGAAAGATTCTGTATTTAATTTTACGTGGCCTGGGAGGGGAAGAAAAGTCCTCCCCAGGATTCCCATGAGGGAGTGAACCACATTGTGCAGGCAGAGTCACAGACTGCCTGACACACAGCACTGATCAGGGGTGGAATAGGAGGAAAGAGAAAGTCTGGAAATGGAAACTGAGGGCACTTACAAATTTGTTAACTAAAGTGCTTTTTGCAGACCAAGGTCACCCTTATTCAGTGGCTGGATTTCACATCCTCCCACCCCCCTTGCTCCCCATGATCTGAGCAGGATAACAATCTTCTCTCGTGCTGGGAGAATGTCACAAACACACCATTTCTCATTTTCCTTTTACAAAAGGATTAGTGCTGTGGTGATTCCTGAGCCTGTTCCAACCTGTGTTCTGAGGAAAGGTTTATTCAAATTGAGATGTTATCCTGTTACATATATAATAGAAGTTGGTCATTTTACATATAGAATGAGACTATAACGTAAGGATTTCACAGAGGACTGACTGGAAACGAGTTCAGGGAACTGCATGTTTGACAAAATGTCAGACAATGGCCCCAAAAGCTAAGGGAAGCTGAGAAAGATGATTGTGCTTGCTTAATGAATAAAACCTCTGGGACAGGTTTTGTGCTGTATCTGTACAATCCTAGTGCCTCTGTGACCTGACTTGTGACTGGTTTTCTTCAGTGCTATTGCAATAAATGAGTGTGTCACAATGGGGGAACCGGATCAAAACAATAAGGGAAAAAATTAAGATGTGGAAGGGCTTTCTCCTTGCCCCCCACAACAGAGTAAAACTTATTCTGTAAACATTTTTTGACTCCTGACCACAGCGCTCGCCCTGAATTTGCTTTTGGGAAAACGCCTTCCTCAGTGTCCTAATACACTTTTCCTTCCTCACCTGGTTACTGGAGTTCATTTCAGGCCTCACTCCCTTTGTAACCAACCACTTGACCTCTGAAATACCTGGTTCAGTCCTCCAGGCAGAAACTCTATGAGGTCTGCTTAAGGCAGAATACTCACAGAAATAAATAGTGGCGGGGGGGGGAAAAAAAGCTAGAACAAATATTTTCTTTTCTAACATCAGCAAAGTCAAGCAAGTATGCTGCTATGATATTTAACCCTGCTGAATGCAACCCAAAGGGGACTGTGCAGCATCTGAACAGGCAGCCAACAATAAAAATGGTAGTTGCAAAGGACAAGAAACAGAGCTGTGCTGTAGGAGGGCCCACTGTATCATGCACGGGCTAAAAGAAGTCCTAGTCAAAAGCTCTTTCAGAAAGAACAACTTCAGACTATTTTCCGCTGACATATTTCACCCAAAGAAGCCAGCAGATAGCAAGTCCTAATTTGCTTGCGGCTCCCCATCCATGTACATGTGTTTTTTTCCACCAAAGATGCTTTACCTCAGTGTGAAACTCAAAACATGCACTGGTACCAAGCAGCTCTGACAATGACATTTTTGTTAAGCACAGGGGCCTAGGTTTGTGCATTTCTTCCCCATAGTTATGCTAGATCAAAATTAATCCAGCAGGTATCTCCAAATATCCACACGAGTAGGAATAAAACTTAAAAAAATTCAGGCAAGAACTGCAAAGCTTGTCAGAAAAAAAACCAAACAAAACCTTAGGGAGCAAAATATGCTTAAAGTAATTAAAAATACTTTGCTTCCCTAGTCTAGAAAAATGTCAGATCAATGTCAAGCAAGGCCAAAGCAGTGAGTAACATGATGGGGATTCAATGTCAGTTCAATGTCTGGACTTTTAAAAATTAGCTTAAAATGAGAAAATGAGCGTATAGAAATGGAGAGCTTAGGGTTCTGCTCTGAGAGGAGGAATTTGTCCTGGGAAATACAAAATTTCTTGTTGCAAAGACCTTTACACTGGTCTAATTTGAAAGCTGTCAACTTGCTGTGAAGCTGATGGGCAGCAGGGAGAGAGTTCTTTCAAAAGGGCAAGCCCAGAGAACAGGCAGCACAAGCAGCTGCGAAGGGGAGGGAATAGGTGTTAGTTGCTATCTGGTGTTAGCAGAGCTGCACTTGGCTGGGCCCTTTACCCAGTTTTTGGAGAAACAAGGCTGAAAAACCAAAAATTTCCCCCACCCCCACAGCCTTTGGGCTCCACTTTGGATCCTGGATCCACAGGATACTCCCAGAGAGGAGAAGCTGGGCTAGTACAAAGGTCTGGTCCTCTTCGAGGGAGCTGCTGTGGGGTGAGGAGCTCTCGTGCCCTCCTACCCCAAACCACACACCCACAGCCAGCACCAGTGCTTCTGGTGAAGGAAAAGCACTGCACAGGCCTTGGCTGAAATATTTGTTTTAACCACCTCCGCTTCCAAAACACAGCGTGCTCAGAAAGGACAGCACCCACAGGTTTGGGAAGCATCTGCTTTGGGATACAAATGAGCCTCTGCCTGGACCACCCAGGAAGTTACAACCTTCTTGACTGCATGTGTTTCCCAAGGCAGGCTGTTTAACCCCACATCCATTCTGTGAGTTCAGCTTCTCTCACACTGAAAGTGCAGTGGGACTGCACTGGGAAATAAATAAACAGAAATAGTCTGAACAAAGGAGGGAAGATTTTGGGTTTATTTATCTTTTTTTTAAACCTGAATGCATTTCAGGAGCCCTATGGAGAGCTGTGCCAGCACTGTCTAACACAAGGGAAGAACAAGAGGTGCCAGAAGTAACCACATTTTATCCTGAAAGCATGGCATATTCTAATTTAAGGAACACACATTCTCACAGACCCTCTAGGCTGGTCATTGCTTTGTGTCTGCTCCTCTCTGAACACACGCACAGAGCTAACCAGCCACCTACTACAATTCAAATATTTCTGACCGAGCTCTGAACTAGACAGATGGGAAAATACATAAGCTTAGTGCAGTTATACGGGTCGTCTGACGAAAAAGAATAAATCCCCCATTTCTCAATTTCACCCAAACTTTGTGTTTCCTGAGCACCACTGTCCTAAACACACGACACTTACACCAATCAGCAAGAGCAGAGATGCCCTTTGGAGAGACAAACCAGTTCCTGCTAACAAAAGGTGGTTTTCAGTGAGCACAATCAATAATATGCCAACACCGGTTGGCATACAGAAATGATGCCAAACATTATCGATTGCCACAGCATCACAGTGTTCATCCGTTTTGGTGGAGCATATAAAGGATCTGGATGAGAAAAGCTGGAGATTTTATTTTGGAAAGTCATATAAGCTTAATGAGGGACATATAAAATGACCTATGACAGCATTATGCCCTATGGCAAGGCACAAAGATTAGTAAGAAAATAAAAAAGGCACATGGATTAGAAAGTGATCGAGTATCGGAAACTGCCCAGCTGAAAATGTGCACGTTGAAGTTGGATACAGAACATCCATCCCATAGGGAAGACACGTCAGTGGTTAGAGGTGAAGATTTAATGCTGGAAAACAGTTCACAGGCAATTGTTTTAATATAAAGTTTGCCTTAAATGGAGTCTAACAATCCTAATGTGGATATAGAGACATTCAGCATGATTGCTCTTTTACAGGCATGGTCTTTTGCAGTGCACATTTGGGTGCAGACCAGACACTACAGGAGTCCTGATACCACATAACTAGATCTACCAAAAGAGGTCACAGAACTTTTGCTTTATCATTTTCCGACACAATTATAACAGCTAAAAGTACTATTGAAGTGTTTTGCTTATTTAAATTAGCCCAGAGATTTGTTTATCCAGTACCACAATTTCCCCTCAGTCACAGAATTTGACTTGGCAACTTTCACTTACATATTATAGCACTTATGTTTCTGTATTTAGGGGGGAACTGAACAATGTGAAAATGAATTCATTTTGGGAAGCACCAAGGTCCTAGATTAATAAACCCCACTGAACCCACTGCAGATACAGATTATTCATCTTCTGAGATGCACAACATGAACACTGGAGAAAGAAAAGACATATAAACTACTCGAACACCAAAGACACTCAAATACTAAACAGCTTCTGATGGAGCACCATCCACAACGAGGAAGAAAGTAGCAGGAAAACATGCAGGAGAACCCCCTCCTTCTGTACAGTCACACTATGCAAAACAGAGCATATTATTAACCTTTACCTTTCCTTTGTGCTGGCAAAAGCCGTGATGGCAGCACAGCAGCCACAAGCACACGTTCCTGTGCCCTCAGCACGCTGGCTTACGTCAGGCAGCCTGGGAATGCAGGATGGGGACACCTGAGAAGATGGTCCTGGGGCAGAGAACATTGCTTAGCTTGAAGGAGGCCACCCTGAAAATCCACCCAGAAGTCCCAGCCAGTCCCACTGCAGCAGTGAATGCAGCATCTCCAGCTGTAATGGTTGATATGAAATGGCTGGATCATCCTCAGCAAAGGTTAGAACACAATTTTCCAATTTCCACAGAGATGAAGAGTATATTGGCAGATCAGGCTGTTTGCTTCCTGTAACTGAGAGATGATAAAGAGCTTGCTGCTCTTTGTCTGGTAATTAGTAAATTATAAATTCATGGATGGCATCTGATATTATTATCCAAGATAATTAAGGTCTATGTGCTTGTTATTTTATAATATACTAACATAAAACTTCCAATGCCACATAAAGTAATTTCTTTCATTGCCACTGGTTATTTTTCACTTCTACTGCAGATATAAAGCAGAGACCGTGAGGAAAGCCCCTATTGATGAATTCCTATCCTTAAGGTTATAAATAAACTTGATAACTACTCTCAATCCACACTGGTAAATTAAATGTAGTTCTACATCAGTGGAAACAAAGGCTTGTCTTGCAGGAGCTCATTTGTACTTTTTGTGGCTCTGCCCCCCTTGGCTCATCCCAGTTGGTGTCAGTCAGTGCTGCTGCCTTTGACATCAGCTCAGCAGGAATGATTTCTTCCAGCTGAAGATCTCTGGGCCCTCATGGTATTTCTGTAGCCTTACCTCTCTAGAAACAGAGCAGTGGTTCCTTAAATTGGCTTTCCCCACCAGAGGCTGTAACCCCTAAATTGTATAGGGAGCCTCACCACTGCCCTCAAAACAAAGCAGATTCCCTGCTTCTCCCAGCCTCTCTCCTCTCCCTGCCAAGGAATGACATCCTGAGCTACATCATTTCCATCAGGAAGGTTCAGCACCCATCAGGGAGGAGTCCCTGAAGCTTTGAGCTGGAAAGAAGGTGTTTTACACGTTCAAACAAAGCGCTGCAGCTGGGACTGCCCTGGGGTGGCCTCACCTTGAATCCTCTGTGCAGTTTGGAGCATCACAATATAAAAGAAAGACATTAAGCTCTTGGAGAGTATCCAAAGCAGGGCCATGAGGATGGTGAAGGGTCTGGAGGGGAAACCTTATGAGGATCAACCCAGGGCACTTGGTTTGTTCAGCCTGGAGAAGAGGAGACTGACAGAGACCTCACTGCAGTCACAACTTCCTCGGGAGGGGCACAGGAGGGGCAGGACTGAGCTCTGCTCTGGGGGAGCAGGGACAGCCCCCAGGGAATGGTCTGAAGTTGTGTGAGAGGAGCTTTAGTTTGGATATTGGGGAAAGGTTCTTCCCCCAGAGGGTGGTTGGGCACTGAACAGGCTCCCCAGGGCAGTGGGCACAGCCCCAAGGCTGCCAG
>JAWMRA010000001.1:2803738-2895489 GCA_035584735.1 Pseudotriccus pelzelni | reverse complement strand
GAGCTCCACCTGCCCGGGGAGTATCCCTGGCTGGAATCGAACCCAGGCCTTGGCGGTGAAGGTCCTGCAACCTAACCGCTAGGCCACCAGGGGCTCCCTACTGCAGAGTAGAGCTCTGCAATCACCTCCTCTAACAAGGGACAGCAATCCACTACTGGAATTCTTCTGGGACTATTTACTATAACTTGGTATCTGACAATTTCATGCCATCTTGACTCTTCAAGCAAGAATTGTGATTTGTTTAACTGGGTTTTAAATGGTAGGGCTTTTGAGACAGCTATCTTAAGGGTTGACTGCATGCTTAAATTTGTTCTTTGATTCTAAAAAGATGCAATGACTTTTTTAAATGTTGTCCTTGTAGTATTTGAGAGGAAATGTTTGTCAAGTGATTTGCCTTTAAATCTTTCAAGTAGATGGATAAGCCTGAGAAATCCATTGGAAACGATCCCCAGAGTACATTTAGTATTTGTACATCAAATCGAAAGGTCTGCATTTAAAACAGACATTGTAAATCCTGAGATACAAAGCAAGTATTGCTTTTCTGCTTGGTTTCATGGCTTCAGCAAGTTCCTGGGAACATTTAGCAAAAATGTCACGGTAAATTATACAGGTATATTTTGGTTAATTCTTATTGAGAAAGCTTTGCAGTTTAAACTGATTCATGTGATATGGATATTGGCACAGCTATGCTGATCACACTGAAAGCTTTTTACCTATAGTTTTCATTGACTTTATATAGGTTAAAGAGACTCAGTGTTTGATATATCAGCTTTCCTCCAAAAAATTACTGTAGCCTCTATTGTTCTGGTGTCCTTTTCAAATGAGGCTGATATCTCAGACTCCTCCAGTTAAGACTGAAAATCAGTATATTTTCCTGTGCTGGAAAACAATACTCCAAAACACACTGCTTATCTGCACAATGACATTCAAAGGTAAAGAAACATAAGGAACAAATAATAAAAAAAAAAAAAGCAGATTCCACTTTCAGCCTCTGTATCCTCTATCTCCTTCTCTGTCCCCGAAGACACATTAGGATGTTTAAGAGAGCAAGAGCTTGGGGATTTTTTTTGTGTGTGTGTTTTGATTGTTTGGTTGTTTCTTATCATGTTCATGTTTTTTAGGTTTTCTTTGGGATTGGAGAGGTCATTTGGGTAGGACAGAGCACACAGGAATCCACCAGTGAGGTTCATACGCAGCTGGTGTACTGTAAGTTGCACACCCTGTAAGCTGCCCTTACATGAAGGAGTGCAGTTGGAACCACACCATTGAGCACCTTCAATAATTTTCACTTAAAACCACAGGATGGCAGCCATGAAGAAGATATGGCAATATGGTTTTTCTTTTTACTCCATGGTATGATTTACTGAGGTACGTAGCCAGCATATTTATTTATAGACACAGAGGCAGATTGGTATGGTTTGTTTAGTGAAGCTGAATGGGTTATGCTCTTTTGGATTTTTATTTTTTTCCTGTGAGAATAATGATGGTAACAACTTTGAAGAAGTTTTTCAGGTAACCATGCAAGCCAGAAGATGCGTAAAGTCAAAACGTCACAATTCCCATGGCAGTGGAACTATGGCTCTCAGATTTTCCTATTAGGAACAGGGCAGTCAATCATATTTCTGGTTAGGATTCCTGAATTCTGTATTTAGTAATAACTAAGCAAGGATTGCTATTCTGGCTCATCTTCTTCTGGAAGGCTCCTTCTTTGTTCACAGATGGGGTGATGGAGTAGATGACCATGTGTGAGGGAGTACTGACCATGGTGTGACTGTAGATAGTATATATTTTTTTATTTTTTTAAAATCCTCTCTGACTTGCCAAAAAAGCCAACCATGTATTTACATTGTACATTAATAAAAATTGTCTTTGTATTGGGCATCTGGCAATTTAGGGCTGCAGATCACTTAACCTCTTCAAATAATACCTGACTTCAAATTTATTTTTATTGCCAATTATGCTAGCAAATCTAAGCATAGACAAGGTTACAAATGAACTTCAGTTCAGGTATCAAAGTCAGGAGTAATATGGGGAGAAACAGCAGTCCACTGAAACCAGAGAAACTGAACTTGAACACCATTCTAAAGAAAACTTCAAGCTAAGTACACATTCTCTATGTATTCTGAGTTCTGACTGCATCCTCAGTCTAAAATGTTTGCAATTTCTATTTAAATTTTTGTCATGCAATAAGTGTATAGTTTAGCATCCCAGATATGCATTTATGATTATGGCAGCATTCTAAAAAGTCTTGGTCAATCTTTATGTGAAAGACCTGTACCTGTCAATGCTGAGGGCTGCAAAACATCAGGCAGTTCTTACAGTAATATCTAAGAAATATACTACAGTGTAGTCTATCATAGAATCACAGAATATGCTGAATTGGAAGAGACTCAAAAGGATCGTTGAGTCCAGCTCCTGGCAGGATGCCCAAAGAATCACACCACATGCCTGAGAGTGTTATCCAAACGCTTCTTGAACTCTGTCAGGCTTGGTGCTGTGACCACTTCCCTGGGGAGGCTGTTCCAGTGCTCAACCACCCTCTGAGTGAAAAACCTTTCCCTGATATCCAACTGATACCTGCCACCCCTTCTGACTCAGCTTCATGCCATTTCCTTGGGTCCTGTCACTGGTTCTCACAGTGAAGAGATCAGTACCTGCCCCTAATTTTTGCCTCATGAGGAAGTTGTAACTCCAGTAAGGTCTCCCCTCAGACTCCTCCAGGCTGAACAGACCAAGTGGCTTTAGCTGCTCCTCATATGGCTTCCCCTCCAGACTCCTCACCATCCTTGTGGCCTCCTCTATACACTCTCTAATAGCTTTATATCTTTCTTATATTGCAGTGCCCAAAACTGCTACAATATTCAAGGTGAGGCCACCCCAGTGCAGAGTAGAGCGGGAAAATCCCCTCCCTGGCCCGGCTGGTGATGCTTTGCCTGATGCCCTCCAGGACATGGTTGGCCCTCCTGGCTGCCAGGGCACTGCTGAGTCATATTCAACTTGCCATTGATGCATGTGCAGAGTTAAAAACCTTGGTTTATTATATGGTATTTCAAATTAGCGGTACAAGTTTCCTCTAACATCAGATCTAAGCTGCATTATAAAATAACTTGGGCAACGTGTTTACCGCAAAAAAGCAAAATCATATACATTCTACTTCATTATTGTTGCTATAATATGGTCTGTCCAGTGCAATGATAAGCATATCTATACTGTGCTTTCATCAGCTTGATTCAAAACACTTTGACAGTCCTGTTTCATCAGCTGGAAAAATAAAATAATCACTGTGGATGATAAATCAAGACTTCATTTCTGTAAAGAATGGAATAAAAAGAAAATGAGTACTTACAGAGCTCAACACACCGGCTCTCTTGATTTAAAAGAAAATTCAGACCTCTTGCTCTGAGCCTCTTGTTTAGGCATAGAGTGAGGCAAAGCATGTATTCAATTCAAACATCAATACCAGATCAGGCTCTACTGACATATAATATCTGGAAAATCTCCCTCCAATAGGTTAAAACGTGACAGAGTTCCTAGTTTAGCCATTGCTGTAGCTATATATGAGGATAACTTCCTAAGGGAGCTTTGGTTGGCAAAATGCAGCTGCTGTGGCTGCATTTGGTGGTTGCCCTTGACAGCTTCAGCTGAGGCCGGGGGGGCTTGGCACAGAGGGCAGAGCAGCCAGTGAGGGCACTGCAAAGTTTAAACCACTGCATCTAATGAGAACCAGCACCTTCAGAAATCATCCCTACCTAAAAAAGTGCAAGAAACAACTCTGTCCTGAATTTCTTTTCATCATGGTCTAGGGAGGAGAACCCCCCAGAAACACAGCATTTGAAATTTAATCTAGAAATTTAGACAACAAACAACCCAAAATTTAAATGGATAGAAGATAAATCCAAAGTCTAGGTACCCACAGTACACAAATTTGTTTACTAACTGAGGCCTCTAAAGCAGGAACCTACTTGTGGCAGATCCCTATCCAGTTATCACGAGTGGACAATATGTCTCAGCTGAATCCGTTCTGGCAATGCCTCTCTATCAGTTACAGGTAAAGGTAATGCCTTACCTGGCTGCCCTAGTAAGGCAAGTAACAGTGGGTGAGATAACTGGTGGATCTGGAACTTCGCTGACATGTATATGGTCAAATAAAATAATAAATATATATATTTCTATTATGGAGGAACAAATCAGTTTGTAGTTTTTCTTCCCAAACAGTGTCCTTAGGAAGGAAAAAAAAAAAGAAAGTGGTCTGATAAGTGAGAAGCAATAAGCGATGGTTTTATTAGTTTTGCTTTGTTGCAATATTTAAAATTATGGATAAAGAATACATTAAAAGTTTCTAAGTAGGGTGCTTCATATATGCCATATTCAGAGGAATTATTTTCTGTTTGAAAGGACAGTTTTTCATAGTCAAAATCCTTACCAGTGAAACTGTAGAAGGGTGCAAAAACTCATTTAGGCTGTTCAGTGTGTAATATATTTTCATGTTCTTCTTACATTTAATGTTTTTAAATTTGTAAAAACATTAACATCTAATTTTTCATTACATTTCTCTGTGTCATGTCATAAGCATTTTTAGATTTTATTTTTACTTTTTAGTTCCACTTTCACAGAACATTGCAAAATATTAAAATTACTGAAAGGAGGAAAATAACCAGCTCTATTGCCCTTTACTGGAGTATTTTGGGCAGCAGTACTTATGACTCACAGCTAATAATGTTGAGTACAGCAGCTAATTGTGTGAAATGTTCCATTTCTTGGAATAGGGACATTACATTTATTGTCATCTGCTCTACTGGGTCTTGAGGTGAGGCTATTCTCTTTTTAAAGGAACTATATCTGTATATTAATTTATTTCATCTTGTATGAGAGTACTCTAGATTTATACATTGATTTGCATTCCTCAAAAGCTTTATGCGTGAACTTATCTGATAAAAGTGAAAATTTTGCTGTTTCATAGAAGTAACTATTTTCAATAGAATTTACATGTTGACTTCTTTATTTGTAATACAGGACTCAACATTTCAAGATCACACAAGGAAAATTCTTTCTTATGTAAAATCATGAGATTCTTTTTATTGCATTAGAGAGTGATTAAAACGTTTGGAAGATGGAAAATCAAGGAATGGTTTGGGGTGGTGGTATTTTAGTATTGGTTGTTTTTCATGGTTTGTTTTCCATGAGGCAAAAAAATAAATGAAATTTTGAAATTAGAGATACTTAGAGGCCTACATTTTAAAACCTAAATTTTGAATGAATAATTCACACTGGGAAATTAAACTGTAACTTAGTCTACTAAATATTTTCTCAGTATATCTCTTATAGGAGGGAGGGAAGAAAAGAGATAGAATAAGAAAGCTTGAATTTCAGATGTCTCTTCTAAAGAATATTTTTCATGGCATTAAAGGAATTATTCAAATGTTTATGATTTCTAACAATTTAGTCTTAATTACAGATAACAGCTTGAATTAGATACACTATTGGACATGGCCCTTAGTGCCATGATATAGTAATTGGAGTTGGATCAGGGGTTGGACTCGATGATCTTGGAGGTCTTTTCCAACCCAATCTATTCTATGATTCTATGATTCTATGATTCTATGATAAGGTGGCAACTTACAGGAAAATCACTTAAATTTTTTCCCTTTTCCAAGGCACAAATCTACCACAATATAGATATATAGAAAGCCTTCATTTTCCAGAACTCTTTATCTGCTCCACGTTGAAATCTTGTGTGTGTTGCTCTAGTTGATGTCTGTATCTCTGATGGAGCAATAATCTGTTGTTATATTGGCTAGCAATAAAAAAATAGTCCATCAAATGCAAATAAAATGCTTTCATAAAGGAAAATGGATGGTTTGCCATAGCTGCATTAGTGCTAATGCACTACCAGGTCTCTTTTTCCTTTTTCCATGTGTTAATTTTGTTCTTCAGTCTCCCCATCTCTTCTAGCTTAATTACCCTCCCCAGACTAGAGGCTGCTGCCGCCTTTTGGCTTCATTACCAGCTTTCATTTTCATTAAGAACCTTGTGCTAATGGACTGTTATAAAACAGTCATCACTGGCAGGTGTTGCCAAATGACTCTCAGCATGATGGCATTTCTGTGCAGTGGAGCAAACAGTCTGGACATTGGATTCATGGAGCATCCGAGGGCTTGCAATAGAAGGTGAAGAGAGATAAGTTTGGTGGATGCTTCCCATTTGTCTTTTTCTTTCTTACCAAATGCAAGCTTCACGTCAGCTAAGTGATCTATGTATGCTTAAACAGAGAGTGACAGCGTGGTATTGCTTGCCTAGAAGAAATTACTTCTATCAGGTTTTTTTTGGTCCTTTCTCAAGGCACTGCTCCCTTTCTTTGCAGATGGACCCATCTCACAGAGTAGTCAAGGAACACGTGATCTGAATGGCTGCAGGATATGACTTTGGCTGAGTGTAAGAAGGTGTGCATTCCTCTAGTTTTTAACCTTTTGGCAGTCTTTGGACCACTTCTGAGAAATAATGGCTTGTCACAGGCCAGTGCAGTTAGTCTGCAGCTGTTACTGGAAGAGAGCAGTGTCCATATTGACATGCAATACATGCCCAAATGCAATTGCTCTTCCTTAAGCAGAACTTTCAATGATTGTATGGCAAATGGGATTTTTCTTACCGCGTCATTCTCTCCTTCAGAGGATGAACTCAGAGAAGACGATTCAGACCGAAGGAAAATGTGTGTCACTGGATGGGGTGGATCGTATGGCTGAGGGAGAGAACCTTCTGGAGTGTGTAGTGGGGCTTGAAGATTGTGACTTTAATAGGCAGAGGCTCTGCAGCACAACATTGCTGTGGGAGAATACTGGCAGGAGTAACCAAAGAGACAGATCTTAGACATGGTGGAAAGACAGACTTTTGTCCCAGGGACCCTGCTAGGACTGTGCACAGTGTCCTGCAACCCAGAAAATTATGAAAGTGCATCTTGAAAGTGGCGGGTGGGAAAGAGAAAAGGCCCTCAGCAAAAGCAAGACAGGTAATTTTAAACCTCTCTTTTTTTTTTTTTTTTCCCCCACCTGTCCTGTGTCAGGACAATTGCTTTTCTCCATCCTAAAAATATATTTGGCTTAGTTCTGAGTATAAAGCACTTGTGATCCTGCTAACCACATGCACAGGCATTGATTGATGCACCTGCAGACTTTTGTTAGAGAGTACAGGGGGCACAGGTGGGCACGTAGTCACCTGAGCACCATTGCTGCAGGTGAAAATATTTGCCTGCAGGCTCTGCTGATCTTGTATGACTCTTGCTCTTTGCAGCACTGAATAATGCCAGAAACTCTTTGGACACCCAAGCTCCCCTGTGGAGGTACAACTGCTGGACTTATGTCCTGCTTTAAACCCTGTCTGACATAATCACTGTGTCATCATTTTCTAGGCTGAAGTGGCTGCAGCTGAAGGCTCCTTTTTCATCTTTTATTTGAGCAACTCTCATAGAAAATTTCTGTGTTTTAGAGTAAGGGGAAATTGCTCCTGGTTTGAAGGAAGGATAATGTAAATAGGTATAAATCTCTCTCTCCTTTCGTCCGGTAATTCTGTGTGGGTCACATTGTAGAGCTTTTCCAGTACATGCTTAACTGTGACCCCGTGTTTCTTATGTGTCTTTTCCTTGTACTTGCATAGTTGTTGTGTATGTCTGGAGGATTCCACTTGTAAGTGATCAAAGTTAAACCTGTGCAGAAACTGGAGCTCAAATCTCTTCAAAGTGGATTAGGCTAAATAATGAGAATACATCACTGGAGAATAATCTTATAGTGAATAGAAGACAGTTTGGGGCAGAGCATAAGTTGCTGTAACCTGATAAGACACGGGGAAAGGTATTAAAAAACATTATGGTTGTGAATATTATTTATTAATACTGTTGCTTTTATGTTCTGTCCTTTTCCCGTGGTTTTTTTTTTTGTTGTTGTTGTTCATATGTCAGGCTCTGTAGTGCTAGGAAGAATTTTATGCTGTGAAGTTTCTCAGTACACATAAGTCTATTCTCTTGATTGTGGCTTTTCTATTATGTTTCTATTGGAATAGTAGAAAAGGGAGCAGCCAGTATTCCTTACTCTCTCACTGGCACTTCCAATCCATGAGTCAGATTTCTTTGCCAGTATTGATTGTGTTCCTATAATTACTGTGTGGGCTAGGGAATGGTTAGTATCTTGTCTTCCAAGGGGAAAAGGAGGAAGAGGGTCCTGTAGGGAATTAGTAGCACAGAACGGAATAAACCTCAAATATTCTTGACTATTTTGAGGCATTAATACCATACATACTCTAAACATAAAATTTAAGTATTCATCAAGACTGAGGCAGAGTTTAGTCTGATAAATTTAAAAATTCCCTATGTTAGGCAGAGCCATTATCTTTCTCCAGAAGGTGATTTACTTGTTATTGCTGAGCTGTGACTCAGGCCTTTCCTTCTGAAGGGATAAATCATTCCTCACAGAGTAAATGTCACATGGAGATGTATCAGTGACTCCAGAAAAAGTTGCCCTTTAACAACTTCCTGGTAACATTTCCCTTGCAGCACTTGGGTAAATGCAATGACAAAATAAAGGGAGCATCTATCCCCTTCTTCTGTCTCTCTTTATCACAGCCTGTCAGTCCCATCTTGGGGCCACTGCATCTTAAAGGGAATGACTCAGACCACTGGCAGAACACATAACGCCAAGCCAAAAGGAGACTGGGCAACATGTAAATCTTGGGCCTTGGAACAGGAGCTGACCAGGACCTCACTGCGTAATCACAGAGGCCACACTCTGTGGTCGACTACATCAAGACAACTGTCTTGGAGTTCAGGGGACTAAGGCTAATTAACACCAAAGAAGAATTTTCTTGACAGATGAATGGAGTATGAAGCAGGCAGTTCAAGGAAGGTGGGAAGGTCACAATTTGGAACCCCACAAATACTGGTGAACCTTATGTTTATGATTGTGAGACAATAGAGACATTATCTCTTAAAAAGAAGACATTATCTGTTGTTAATCAAAAGAAGTGTAGTCAGCAGGTCAAGGGAGGTGGTTCTGTCCCTCTACTTCACTCTGGTTGAGACCCCACCTGAAGTGCTGCATCCGGCTCTGGGGTCCTTGGTGTAGAGAAGACATGGACCTGTTAAAGTGAGTCCAGAGGAGGCCACTGAAATGAACATCTCCTCAGTGAAAAAGAGCTAAGAGAATTGTGTTTGTTCAGCCTAGAGAAGAGAAGACTTTGGGGTGACCTAATTGCAGCCTTCCACTTCCTAAAGGCAGCCTACAAGAAAGACTGTTTCCAAGGGCATTTAGTGGCAGGAAAAGGGGGATGGCTTTAAATTCAAAGAGAATAGGTTTAGATAAGATATTAAGAAAAAAATTCTTTACTGTGAGGATGGTGAGGCACTGGAACAAGGTGCTTAGAGAAGCTGTGGGTGCTCCGTCCCTGGAAGTGTTCAAGGTTGGATGAGGCTTGGAGCAATCTAGTCTCATGGAAGGTGTCTCTGCCTATGGTGTGCGGATTGAACCAGGTGATCTTGTGGGTCCCTTCCAATGCAAGCCATTCTATGGTTATATGATTCTGGCATATACCATCATCACCATAATAATGCCTGATTTTTTTATGGTAGAAGAGTTATATGGAAGGATCTAGCCAGACCAGGGAATGGAAAATGGGATCTTTACATCTTTTCATGAAGGCTGTCACTCTGAGTATAGTTACCTTGGCTGCCAATGACTGGTTACTCTTTACTTCTGACAGCAAAATGAAGTGGTGGATTTAGTCCTGCTGTGAACAGGAAGGGATAGGTGTTCTCATTATAAGTCCTTGCCTCCTTTCCGGCAGCTACTTCAGAGGGGCTCAAGCACGACATAACTGACCATTTCTCCTTTATTTTTTTAGATCTCTGAGAAGGCAAGAGTAGACCTATTAAATGTAGGCAAGTGCAAGCTTGAGGAAGCCACCTCAATTCTTTCCTCTGAAATCTGCAAAAATAAGCAACCAAAGGCATTGAGAATAAGCACCAGTAGATGAGTTGTCTAAATATGTGGACAGGTACTGTGATGAGAACTGTTGCTGCAGAACTCCGAAGTTGATCTGTACAGAGGCCTTGGGTTGTCTTTCAAGGTGCAGACCAGAAGTGGATCACATGAAGCTTTAGAGTGATGAAAAGAAGTTAAAGCCAAATATGGTGGAGTTATTAGTATATTAACATGCTTAATGAGATTGATCAGCAGTGGCATTTTGCAGGGAGAAAGGAGGAGAATTCAGAGCTGTGAGAAAACACTGTTGAATTACTATCCAGAGAAGACACACTTTCTTAATTTACTGTCTGGAGAAACAGGGCTTTCCATCTTGCCGTACAACCCACCATCAGCAAATTTGCAGATGACACCAAGTTGAGGGGGAGTGTCAATTTGCTGGAGGGTAGGAGGGTTCTGCAGAGGGACCAGTACAGGCTGCGTAAATGAGCTGAATCCAATGATATGATGTTTACAAGACCAAGTTGGGTCCTGCACTTTGGCCACAACCGCCTTCGGTACAGGCTGGGCACGAAGTGGCTGGAGAACAGCCAGGCGGAGAAGGACCTGGGCATTCTAATCGACAGGAAGCTGAACATGAGCCAGCAGTGCCCAGGTGGCCAAGAAGGCCAGTGGCATCCTGGCCTGCATCAGGAACAGTGTGGCCAGCAGAATCAGGGCAGTGATTCAGTACTAGTTAGGCCGCACTTTGAGTCCTGTGTTCAGCTCTGGGCCCCTCAGTTCAGGAAGGATATTGAGGTGCTGGAGCGGGTCCAAAGAAGGGCAACAGGGCTGGTGAAGGGACTGGAGCACAAGCCCTCTGAGGAGCAGCTGAGGGAGCTGGGGTTGTTTAGCCTGGAGAAGAGAAGGCTTAGGGGAGACCTCATCACTGTGTACAACTGTCTGAAAGGAGGTTGGAACGAGGTTGGGGTCAGTCTCTTCTTCCCGTTAACCAGCAGTAGGACAAGAGGGCACAATCTAAAGCTGTGCCGGGGGAGGTTTGGGTTAGACATTTGAAGGAAATTCTTTACAGAGAGAGTGATCAGACATTGGAATGGGCTGCCCATGGAGGTGGTGGATTCACCATCCCTGGGGTTATTTGAGAATCGTAGAATCAGCCAGGTTGGAAAGGACCTCTAAGATCATCAGGTCCAACCCTTGATCCACTACCACCGTGGTTATTAGACCGTGGCACTAAGAAGAGACTGGATGTGGCACTGAGTGCCATGGTCTAGTTGACAGGGTGGTTTTGGGTCATGGGTTGGACTTGGTGATCTCAGAGGTGTTTTCCAACCTGGTTGATTCTGTGATTCTGTGAACCCTTCAGATGACAAGAGTGTTGTAATAGAATTAAAAGTAGTTATATGAGTATATTGTCTGACTACTTCAGTTTTGAAAAATGGAACAAATTTCTAGTTGTAATAATTAACACCTTTCCTATCAGCAAATGGAGTTTACTGCCAAAATGTTTCAGACATAGCAGCTGGGAGGATAACTTCAATCCAGGTATGTTTGAAACAGTGGAATGCCTCAAAGTACATCTCTTGAGCGCTGCAAGACAGACCCTGCAAGACATGGAAGAGTGGACTATGACACTGTCCCTATGGAATGTTCATTCCTTGGATCTAAATGGCGACTTTTAGTATTGTGCAACTCTAGTGATTTCAGCTGAGTAACTTCTAGAATTGAATATTGCATTCTCTATTTTCAGAATTTCTCAAAGTTTTGATACTGGGGACTCACAGCAGAGGTCTGTGACAGAGGACAGTGAGCAATTTTTCTCAGGAACCTTGAATAATAGCCTTTTAAGGTAGTGTTATTGCTGCAGTAAATTCCAAAGGTTCAAAATGTTTCTCATCTTTCAGACTCTTCATGATGTCCCAGCTGAAATAGCAAGGCCTATATCTTTTTTTTTCCGCTGCTAAGACAACTTAGATCTTCCCTTCCTTCTCCGCCTCCATACCTGAGACTGTTGACATAGCAGCCTGAAGTGTTTCAATTTCCTATTTCCTTTCATCACTCTTTAGATGTTGTATTTTATTGCTCAAAACTTTTCTTTAAAGTAGAGGTGGTGGGGAAGGGAGAAAAGTAAGTTTTATTGCATTTATAAAATCTTAGACAGCCTCTCCTCTTCTGCCTCTCCTTGGTAAGAATCCAGGATAAAGCAGAACCATTTAATAAGTAAGCTAGATGCTAACCTAAGTTTGTAAAGAGAAATGTGAATCAGGAGTTAAGGATCTGTGAAAGCACCTAGTCCGTTTCCATGCCAGTGCACTTCTGCTTTGTATGGCATAAAGATAAAAGAGTAGTGTTCCTAAGGTACCCTTTCTGCTGGTGTAGGTATCACGTGAAGAAGAAATGCTTGTCTGTGTGCGTATGTGTGTGTGTGCGTGCGCATGTACGGGCAGCTGGCTCATCTATCGCTTAGGTATTCATTGGCGATTGCTGTCATTGTTCCTCATTTTATTAGCTTTTGCCAAGTAGTTCCACTTTTACTAAGGACAGCAGGGTTTATGGCAGCGATATTTTTCACATTGTCAGAGATAAAATATCAGGCTAATAACAGACCCTCTGGTAATGTAAATCGCAAAGGGGAAGCAGTCTTGTTTTGAAGAATTCCTGTTTGGGAGCATTACATCTCCTGTTGGATAAGCAGCCTTATCCAACTTACAAGTAAGTGTAATTTGGTACTCTTCATGCTTTCTAGGAAGATAAATGATTTGTCTTAAATGATGGGGGCAGAGGGGGATGAGAGATCTAATTTCAGTTACTATTTTTCTTGTTAGTTAATAATTCGGATTCTCTCATACCTAGGGCCTCATCCTTAAAAACATCTAAGCACCCAGGACTCCACTGGTGTCAGAAAGATTTGAGTTTGAGGTGTTTGGTCTCCTACTGAATGAAACCGTTGCAAACAAACGCTTTCCAAAGAGACTTTTTCTTGTGAAAGGGGGAGGTAAGGAAAGAAAACAAAGACAAAATTTTTTACCCCTAATCCACTTCCTTTCCCTTTTTGTTATTTCTAATTTTTTTTTCAAGGTTAAGAAAATCTTGTCCCTTTGGTCTCATGCAAAGCATGATCTCCCAAAAGGAAGCGAAGAAGGGAAAGGGGTGGTAATATATTTGTTTTTCTGGGGGAAAAGGCCTTGATTCTACCCTAAAGTTAGGCATGTTAGCGTGTCTGCTAGTCTGCTAGGCTGCAGAGCAAAATCTCTTTTGAGTAGTGGAGGTTAGGTTCATTTCTGCTAGGACACCTGAGTGTCACACTCAACTCTCTCTCAGTTGTTCCAAGGTCTTATAAATTGCTTATTCCTCAGACTTCTCTAGGATAACACATATGTGTTTGTGGTAACATATAGATACGTGGCATACAGTATGTAGCATGTGCTATATGCATATTCTAGGAGACTTGAAGGAGTTGCTGTCAGTTATACCACTGTCAGGATCAAATTAGTGTAGAACCTGAAATCCAGCGTTGCATGAAAAACAGGGCCTGAGCACACAAAATATAAAGGGCAGAGTATCTTATGGTAGCAGAGAAGTAATCACAAGCTGATGGGCTGGGCACCTTCATTTAGAAGCAGTGTCAAGTTAGAGAGGGAGAAGGGAAAATCTATTGCAGAAGGCAGTCTGAAGAGCAGTCTGCCTCATCTTGGCAGGAGCACAGGCTCTGAGTTTTTAGAACATTAAAACAATGATGAAATTAGGTCACAGATTCTACTAATTCAACCCTGATCAGCTTCTCCACTTCTAGTAACAATTAAATGCTTATCTCTTCCTTTCACATGCATTAAATTAATCAGCCACGAGCTAAAATTAATACAGTGCTTAGGCTTAGACCCACCACATTTTCCATCTAGCTTGGATCTCTTCTGGTTCACCACATGTGCAGAGGACTGAGAATATCTGTGGGAAAAGCCAGTATAGTGTTTCTTACAACAAATATAATACTACAGTGCTCAATTTTGCCACTTCAGTGAGTGGTCACTAGAGGAGGGGAGATATTTTGGTACAATATTCATCTAGGGCAATTGTGATCATGTATGTTTCAGCAGTGCTTCTGTATTAAGCTAGGTGCTATCCATCTGGAACTGATATATGCACTCTGGGATGCTTTGAGGATTAATTTGCTTCCAGAATCTACTGTACACAGCTATGAAGACCTGTACATAAAGAATAGTTAGTAAATTGTTTTCTTGGTGAAGCACCTTGGTGCTTCAAAACTTTAAAACGCCAATATGTTTTGAAGCATTTTGTTAATTTTAAATTACAATATTTGTTGTCATTCTTGGTCATCGTTTTCCTAAAGAAGAGCCCACACTAGAAATTCAGGGGGTAAAGTGTTGCAATTAAATGTGTGAAAATACTTTTGTGACATCCAAGCCTGGAAGCTCTAGGTCAGATCACAGACATTCTGCAGAGATAAGTTTGAAACTCAAAAGCAGAGCCAAAAGAAGCCATGTCTAAAAAGACCCATTTTATTTATCGTGTCTTTATACTGCACACAGACTTCTGTCACGTGTCTGAGTCAAGCTTGAATTTTCCTTGCCTGAGGACATATCCTCTTCTTACTGTTAGTGTAGTCTATCTCATTTGAAATGTTTTTGGGAAGTCTTCAGACTGCTACATTCTTGTGCATCTCAGGAACAAGCCTACTATAACATGGAATGCTATAAAATTAATGACAAAGATAAAAATACATGCTACAAGTAAGTGTTGAAGTGTACTACTTAGGAGTGTGGGTTAAGGAAGATAACCCAGCTTTGTTTGCCTGGGTAGAGACATTTCAATTTTATGTGCCTTACAACTTCTGTAAAGGTGTAGTTTTGCTTAGTGCTTTTTCCTGATTGGAAAGAGCATTACTATGTCCTTCAACAGTGTGTTGCTCTTTGTGCTCCAGGCCAGGGAAGCAGTGACTTACAGCTGTGAAATACAGAGTAAAGTTGATGTAACTGCTGTTTGAATGAGAGGAAACTTGGCCTCTGAGTTTTCCAGGAGAGAAAAAGGTGGCAAAAATGCTGTTTACCACATGAAACATATATAGGTCTGTTAGAAGTGCTTGCTGAAGTGTTGATTTGTGAGCAATGGACCAAGTTGGGTTTGAGAATAAGAGAAATTCCAAATGATAAATGCAAGGTAGAGGGCTGGAGGATGTCAGTTGAGGTTTGACAAAACCCATGTGTGTTAGTGGTACCCTGGCTGCCATCACTGGGCAAGAACAAGGACTTTGCTGATAGGTGGGTGGGGGTGATAGATGGCCCCAGGGAGTACATGGAGCAGAAGTAGTTATGTGATATAGGGTGCACATTACAAGCAATTGCAATTTGAATAAGTTATAAACGGAATGAGGTAGGGGACTGAAAAGTAGCTTTATTAACTCCCTGAAGTTATGCTCACAGCAGTTTAAAAAAGTTTACATATTGTGTGAATTACAATCATGGTGACAAATGCCAGTGCCCAGAGAGTTTGTGATCACAGCCTCACTAGCAAGCAGTGTTTTAAAAGAGCAATTCAAAGCAATCATCCACATATATTCAAAGTAAAAGGAATGAGGAAGTTGAAGCCTAAAACCCTGGACAAGGACAAGGTTTGTAATAAATCCTGCCTCAGGTTTTCTTATTGTGTTCTTTGACTTTGCTGTCTCACAGAACAACATTCCTGTTGTTATCTATCCCATCTTGTGCTTTGATATGGTCATTTAATTCCAACTAAGCTGAATGAACAGGGGTAAAAAGCTGGGGGAAAAACTTACTGACAAAATAGTGGTCCACGTAAGAGTTACAAATTCAGGTGGAGCAACAGGGGAGACACCAATGGGTAAGTAAAATAGTAATGATGGCTTTGCACCACCTTTGTACCTCCAGGTTTTGAAACACCTTGGTGGAGGGGTGGCAAGACTGCCTTGTGTAACTTTGATCTAGGTGGTCTGTTGACTGTGGTTCAACCCAGGAGCTAAGTCCTCTCTTTTCATCTGCACCTTCTTTGGTGAATCATCTGCTACACCTTGTGAGAGGACAGCAGAGTAAGACACGCATTGTTTATGTCTCCCAGGTTCTGTGTTGTGGGAGGTCCATAGCAGGGTTACGGTAAAGACTATCAAAATATTCTGCAAAGTATATTTTTGACAAATTTCTATAATGAAATTCAGTTTCTCTAAAGGGGAGGTGAGTGAACTGGAAAAGAATTCTATTAGCAGTTTAAATTTAAATGCTTAATTTTTTTCCCAGTAGTAGTGTGCAAAGCCACTTGATATATTTCAGTGATCAAAATATTTCTCTGGAGTTTTGACATTCTCAAAATTTCAAACAATAAAATAAAGGCAGAAAAATCACTGTCTTTATTACAAGGTCTGCTCTAAAGCAGACAGAAAAATCTGTCCTTTTCTTTGGCAGATCTTTGGGCAGATCTGTGATTTCATAGAATCATAGAACAGCTCAGGTTGGAAGGGACCGTGCAAGATCATCTGGTCTTTGTTAGGCTTTTTCCTTGTCCGGGTTTACTCAGAATTAATGCCCACCACCAGTGCTAAGTGTACCATGACTAGTAGTTAAATATTTCTCAGAGGAGGTCCTTTTTACTTTTAATCGTTACAAATCCAGTGATGCTTATTCTGGAAGTCCTGAAGTTTTCACCCCAGAGTCTTATTTAATTTCCAACTCAGGTGATTCAGCTGCCATTCTGCATTTCCTCTACTGTTTCAGTTGATAACCATTCAGTCTGTACACCTGTCTTCAATAATCTGCTGTGTGCATTTAGGCAGCCTCTTCTTGTAACAAAAGCGGCTGCATGTCAGGGATGGGCACAACAATTTAATAGTTTGTAAATAAGATGCTTGGAGATCCCTGGCATGAGAGTTGATAGGTAAACACAGTGCTGTGTAATTACTGTTTAGTAGCAAAAACCTTATTAAGTTTATTTAAGCTTAGACTTAGATAATATCAAGATTTGTTTCTCTGTTTTCTGGTTTCCCTGAACTTTGGGTTACTTTTTTTAGCATCCTAAATAGTTATACTTGCAAAGAATGTGTCTGAGAACCTTTAATGATACATTATTTGATTTGTAAAATAGTATAGTAACATTTATATGGAATCCAGGTTTTTTTCCTTGCTTTCTAAAGGAAGAAGCTAGGGAACAGACTCCTTTATGTTCTTTTTCCTTTCCCAATTACCTTCTAGGAGTCACTGCACAAAGTGTACCTGGGGCCTGTTTTCATAACAACATAGGAAGATTATTCTCTATTTAATAATAATTTCTGTCTTGGCACGGACGGACTATATCTGAAATTATCCTCTGTAAAAGAGATATGGCAATAGCTTCCTTATGGGGGTATTTATATTTGTTATTATGTATTGTTTCCACAACACTACAGGTGTTTAATCTGCTTTTCTTGCAATTAGAAAACACAATCAGTGACTTAAAGAGTTGTCATTGAACCGACACACAGACAAATCTGCTGATATGACTTACAGAAAAGATATCTTTACTTGTTTTCAGTGAGATTAAGCAGTATGTGTGTTTATAAAGCTTGATTTTTACCATTTATAAAGAAGTTGGTGTGGATTTCTGAGGGGTGGACTCGGACATTGCCCCCCAGCACTGTGCAGAATCAGAGCTGCTGGCTCAGTGACTGTAGGGCTCTCGCAGCTCATCTTTGTAGCCCTGCACTGAGAGGCCCCGGCTGCCACCTTGTAGAGACACCACTGCTGTGAGATATTGTTTGCAATAATGCCCTGTGTGCATGGCCATAGCTTTGTGACATTGTTAGAAAACACTGAGTAACACTTTATGCTTGAAAATGGTTTGTAAGGCCTCTGAGATTCTTGACCACAGGTGCTACAGAGGAGAAAGGTTGTTCTCCTGGTGGACTTGTTCTGGTGGTGTCACCCCCTGAAGAAGCCATCTCAGGTCCTGCAGCATGAGACGAGGAGGGAGTGCAATTAAGGCAGCTTTCTGTGCGGTCGACATGCAGAGGACAAACCAGCAGCCGAGGCATTAATGGAGAACAAGTTCATTCAGATTAAAAAAAGTTAATGATCACTTTGAAACACTGGGAGCCTGTGAGGGACCACCTGCCTGGAATGAGCATTTACCATATGGTGCCTTTGGAAGCTAATATTGATTCTCATTATTTTAAACGATTACAAACATTGCAGGTGTTTTGTAATAATCTCTATTGTCTAATTAGAACACTCTCAAAACTGGCTTGTTCTGCCTGCTAACAAATATTGATTTGAACAGCTGAGTTTGCCTTGTATGACTGATGGGAATGTGCTAGCTGACACTTTGCAGTCTCTTTTGCTGAGTAATTAATCTGGGGAGAAGATGCTAGCGCTGGGTGAATAGGTATTCTGATTCACCTAGAGGTGAGATCAACCTTGCCAGGAGGACCTACAGGTTGCACCAGAATTTTCCATTGCATTGATATAGTTATGAAATTTATGTTGTTGTTATTGTTGTGGTGTGGCTTTTTGTTTCACCTCCTGCCCCTAATGGGGATTTTGGGGGTTTGAGAATTCAAAAAAAAAAAAAAAAAGAAAAAGAAAAAAACCAGGGAAAATTATTACAGGAAAGCTAACTTATCATAGAAATATTTATATAGGGATGGGATACTTCAGTTTGCGTATGATGCACAGTCATTTCTTGCAAAGTACTGGAGAAACTTCATGATGAAATAACTCTGGTGAAGGCCACTAACAGAGGTAATGAAAGTGCCTTTCTTCCCCTCTCCTTTGTAGGTGTTACTACTTCTGACAACATGGATACAAAGGATCAATACAGAATAAAAGAAAGGCTTAAAGGCTATTGGAGAAACTGGGCTTTTTTTTGTGTGTGTGTGAAATTTCAGTGTGTAAATGTGAGATACATGTTGAAGTAACCTGAAGAGACTTTTTTATCTATTTTCCTTTATGCAAAATTGCTGTCTGTTAATGTGGACCGTTTCCTTCCACAAATAAATTCATGCCTGAAGTTATAGCAGGGAGAGAATTCATGTATTGTGAGCTCTTTGACTTCTTGGCCTCTCTAGTCATAAAGAGTTAGAAGTGCAGCTTTCTTACATCTTAAAAAGATTTCTGATAAAGGTAGATGTAGATGACTATTAGTGTTTGTGGGCTCCTGAAACTTCAGCATGAAAATTCAAACCTAAATGTCAGGGATGAGTAGATATGGAGGCATCTAAAAGATAAGAGGGTAGGGACATCATTTGACCTTTCTTTCTCTACTGGTTTACGTATTTCACAGATTCTTATACTATGAGAAAGCAGTACAGACTGTTGAACTGTTGATTTTTGAGGTCTTGGAGTGTAATGGACACATATTCTCCCCCACACCTTTTTTTGAGAGGCTCATTTTCACAGCTTGATAGAAACATTCACTAAAAAATGATTGATGTTCATATTTTCAGAGCTGCCAAGTGTTGTTCATATGCCTGCTATGATACATGCATTTTTGATGGGTCTTTCATGGTTTTCTCTGTGTCAGAGAAGATGTCAAGACAAAAAATGAGTGAGGTACTGTTCCATAAATTAGCACATTGTCAAGTGTTTGGGGTATTGTCCAGTCTCATCTATACCACTTTTCTCATCTGAATGTAATAACCATTTCTGAATTCCTGGTAAATGTCATCATATTTATGGTGGTGTATGTTTCATTCATGGTGAAGATCAATGTTGCCGAGTCTGAGGGATTGTTTCAGGGAGTCCTTGTATCTCCTCTTCGGAGCTCCTCTCTTGCGGCAGCCAGTGGCTAAAACACTTAAGGACACGCTCGGTGTACTTCATGTGTAAATCAAGTGACAAGATAAGCCAAATTTCACCTTAAAAGGTGCTATCAAGGAAGGAGTGAATAAGCCCAGGAACTCTGGCTCCCTTGGATCTGGTACAGGGAGAGCCTTGCTGTTCCCTCATGGACCCAGACGCAGCAGGAGCCTCCCATTCCTTCCTGATCCTGGTCCACTGACTCCTTACCCTTTTTGCTCTGTATCCCCCAGACATGAAAAGTTGTTGGGGGAGTTCTGGTGTGCTGTGGCCACAAGGAAAAAGCTTCTTTATGCTGGAGAATATAAGCATTTGCTTCCATAACCCAGCAATTACTCCCCCATTCAGACTGCTCAGGGTGTACCCTTGTGAGAAATATCTCTGAATAAAATTTGAAGACAGACAAATACAATGGAACTAAGAATGTTATTAACAGTGCACTGGATGCAAGAGGCCATGTAGCCCCCCCCCCCCACCTTTGCATGCTCAGAACCCAAGGGACCAGTCTTTTAAGGTCTCTTGATTTGCATGACCACTCCTTCGCTCCTCCCATGGCAAGCTCCGCTTCTGTTTCTTCCTTATAGGGTGTCACAGTCTTCCTTCTTGAGCTTGATTGGGTATCTCGGGGCCGGCTCCCGTTCCTCCCTTGTCAGCTCATCAGTCCTGTCAAACAGCTTATCAAGTCATTTGGTCATATTATCTCTTGGTAACAAGCTCTGGCCAGGCCCATTGTTCTCGAGTCAGCCCGTAGACAATGAATCTAACGAGCAACCTTAACAAGCCCAGCCTCCCACGGCTGCAGGTAGACTTGCATATGGCAGTAAGCAGAAACAGCAATGCTCATTATTAAATAACCCTCCAGTTTCCCCAAACTACACAGTTTCTTAACGTGATCAAAGTCCTGCTTGTAATAAAACCTCCCTTCATTCATTTCTCACACCCTGGCTCTGAGAAGATGCACTAACAGAGCTCTGCGGTGGCAATAAATGCACAAGTACAGCACCCAGCCTGAAATACCAGTCTGTCAGCAGGCCTTGTCCATTGGCACTTGTAATAAATTGGTTTGGTCCGTAAAAAAATTTATAAGTAACTAGTTCTAGCTATATGTTAACCATTTCTTTAACAGCCTAATCCTTCAAAGAAGTAATTCCTGGAAACACCTAGACATTCATTTACATATCTAGAAGGCTTACTGGAAGCCAAGAAGACGGCTGCTGATAACAAGATGAGATAAACTGAAGCTAAAGGATACAAAAGACAGAGAAAAGGACAATAATTCGCTGTTAGCCATGGGGGCTGACAGCCCCACGCGTGGTTTTCGCCTAGTTACTGCTTGTTAATAAATTTTACCTTATTTAATTTATAAATTGGCTCTTTAAATTTATTCGGCCATTTAGTAACTTATAAAAAACTGGAGTTGCAAATGTAGATTTTATAGAAGGAATGATTCCTTAATTTCCCAAATTTGGCCTGGGTCACAGTAGCTCCTTTTAGAAGACAGACCCTTGCTAAGCAGTGGTACCCTATGTACACACAAAAGGTAGAGCAGAAACTCTAAATTACATCTAAATTCTAGTTCCCCTTTAATTTTAACCCTTAATACTTACATATTCTGTATTGAAATAATGTCACTGGTAAAGAAAACAATTGGCCTGAGATTCATGATATAATATTTAATGGAGTTTCTCCAGAATCCTCCTGTCACAGCTTTAATTGAGGGTGGTTTTACTCTCCGGGTTTTCAATTAAATCCCCCTGCAGAAAGCTGGATGTTGAGACTCCTGCCCTCACCCTCACGGTTCCCCAGGACTTGGTTTGATAGAGGAGACGACCAGAGGCATCAGCATCCAATGATCAATGTGTTTCCCATCTCTTCTCTTAAGTGTTGTCTTCTTGAAAATAATCACATTTTCTCCTTACAATTCTTACTGGCTCATGTGGTTAAACATGTCTCTTTTTAGAAATGCAACTGATGCTTCAGGGCAAGAATTTTCAGGGAAAATTCAGTGTTAACACAGAAAAGGTTTTTTACCTCCTGCACCTGAAGTCAGGGAGAGATAAAGAGATTTATTTCCTTAGTATCCAAATGGTAAAAGAACTTATCTTGTTCTTGCCTAGCTTAAAGCTGAGTTTCTAACATTACTAAAGAACAGGAAAGAGAAAAATGAAACCAGGATTACAGCCAGCTCCTGGGACTGTGGCAATGCTGTGTTAGGGGGGGAAAAAGTCCATTCCCATTCTACCTTTTGTCCTGGTGAATCAAAGGCCCTCTGATTGCTGGTGTCATGTAATACTGATCAGAAAGGAATTCAGTGGCCAGTGAGAATGTTCCCTCTATCAAAGAGCTGGCAAATTGCAAGATTTAAAAGCCCAGAGGTCAGTGTAAATCTCCATATCAGAGGCAGCAGAATGGAGAGGGGGGAAACGGGGATGGGGGGAATCTATTACAGTCAGCTCAATCCCTCACATCCAAATTTCTGTGGAAAAAGACATTAATGATCCCCTCTCACTTTTCAGTCATGCTGTGTTCACCATTTACTCTTCCTTATAAAGACTCCCTTTTTTATCCCAATTCAGTATTTTGTTTTTATCTCACAATTACACAGAGCCCAGCCTGAAGATGAACTGAATGCACTACAGGAGCTGCCTCAGCTGCTGCTCTCTCTCATTAAAAGATGATTCACCAAACCCTCCTAAAGAAAGATGTTTGTCTCCCCAAGAGTTCCCCAGCAATTCACTGTGCCTCAGATCAAAGCCTTCCTGGGGGGGATAGAGGCAGGATGGGTGAGGGCTCATCTAGGAGACTGCTCGTCCCATGTCCTCTTTTGGAGCTACAAAGAGAGAGCCACAAGAGCTGCAGTGCAGATCACCTATGCCAGCCAAAGGTCATCCCCACGTGTCTGACCTCCTCCTTCCTTTTTTCCACATGCAAACACACAGGAAAAGTTTTGTTTCACCTGGAATTTTGTCTTTTCAACCGCAGGGTTTTACACACTGCCCGGAATTGCCTTCACTGTTTCACATGTTCATAATGGCAGGGCAGGACCAGCAAGGTGAACTCAGGTTCACGAAATTTCTCCAGTGGAACTAACTGCTAATATCAGATGAAAAATAAGCACTTCCCTGCTAAATCCCTTCTCAGTTAATACTGTGTTTAATGCTCTTTAAAGAAACAGCTAAACAATTCCTCTTTCTGCAGAGCACAGAGAGAACCCCTGAAAACTCAAAACTGTGGATATTAGTTTGTGTTTTGGGTAACTAGGGCTGTTTGTCTCAATGAACTTCCCTTTTCCGAAGGGGGATTAATTTCTTTATTCTTTAAGCTGAATTCAACAGATCCCTCACACTCAAATCTGCACAGCAGTGCACTGTTGATGGTAAAAAGGATTGGCCTTTCAATACGGACAGCCAAAATTACACCCTGTCTGCCCAGGTTGCCGTGGGGAGGATGATGTGAAATTTTCTGCCAAAAAAGAAAAATTAAGGAAAAAAAAGAAAGAAAAAAAAAAAAGAAAAGCAAATGTGAACTAAAACTTGCTGAAGTTGGCAAATGTGCATATCAATGCCTCTGTGGCATTGATTTAGGCTCAGAATTAGTGGAGGCACTAATTCTGTCCCAGAATGATTGTTACTCCTGGTTTCCCGTTTGGTCAGTGAAGGCAGAAGGGGTGCTGCAAACACTTCCAGTTCCTCCCACAAAGCCCAAGCGTCCTCAGAGTCTCCCTCTCGGTGTCTATTTTGCACGTGTTGCTGACAAATACAGGCAGCCAAGCTGGGTCCTACCCCTGCATATAGAGCTGTGTTAAATACAGATGGTGTAGTTTCAGTTGTTCATAATTAGGATTCGTTTCCCTGTAACTTGCATGCCTTGCATAATGACATATAAAGCTCTCCATCTGCTCTGAGGCACAGCAATGTAAATAATTCACTGGGGCTCCTATTTTATTTGTTCTGCTTTTAGTGACAGTAAGGAATTAGCCTGGCTGATCTGAAAGGGTCTCTCCATCCCCTGCCTTCCCTGCTCTTCCCCAACGACGTGGTCACCATCACTGAGCTACAGCCTTGCCCTTGTCCCTCTGTCTGACTCGCTTCAGCTGCTCAGTGAGCACAGAGCCAACCCTCGGGAGGGAAACCTGCTTTATACCAGGGACCACCCAGGGATTGCAGCCCGCTGGGAACAGCACTGAACTAATGTGGGTGACTGGCTTTATTCAGAGCTGCAGCAAGCACTGAAAGGAAAAGGGTCCCTTCTGGAAATTAGAGAAGCATCTGATATCCTCTTTGGAGATGACATCATTCCCTCTATGAGGGTGACTGACTGAATTGCACTCCTGCATTGAGTTTATGCTCACATCGCTCCATTAACTTCAGTGAAGGCAATTATTATATTAATGTAATTGCACATAACATCCTGTTGTAGAACCAGCCACTTGTGAAATGACTAAAATGCTCAGATTTCTTTTACACCCTTATTGCCCTGTGACTTCCCAAGCTTCTGACAAACAGCTGACATTTCTGCCACTGCCACAAGTGGACATTTGAGAGTTCAGACACTTTGCTGTTTCAATTCCTGTGAGCACTGCAATGGGGAGTGGTGTGGGGACAAGAGTGGAACACCTTACCCATCAGTATAAATTGTCTTTCCTTTTCCAGGATCAGCTGTTTGTGAAGGCCCTTCTTTCTAGCCCTCAGAGCCTCAACCAGTCAGTCAGAAGGACAAGGAAAGCTCTGCACAGCTCCCAGCTCAAGCCTTGCCCCCATTTTTCTTTTGTTTTTTAAACAGAACTGGCCTTTCCAACATTGACAGGTCCTGGGAGAAACCCACATTCTTGTTTTTTTTCTTTTTTTGTTCATAAAAAGATCACCGTGGATCAGTTCATACATTTGGTATGACCTTGAAATTAGCCCCTACCTGAGAGAAACAATCACCTTGACAATGTTCTCATAAACCCCCATTATGCCTCCAGAGCCAAGGCACTATTTTAAACACTGCATGTCAAAACCAGCCTGTATTTTTGCTTACACAAGGCAAAGCTGTTTGGATGGTTTCTTCTTCCTCTCCCAGCATCATTAGCTGAATGATCAATAGTCCCAATATTCTCACCAGAGACCCAGATCTGACAGAGGAATCTGACACCGGACCAAGGCTACAAAATATCTGTAATTAAGGTGGGCTCTGTGGGTGCCTAAGCATCATCTATCATATATATTCTGTCTGAAGAGTGTTTTTATTTTGGACATCTAGAACTATGTAAACTCCTTTCCAACTATCACAGCACCACAGAGGTGGTTTAGGTGTGATAATGTATTAGATAATCCTACAATCTTGCTCTTCTGGGTGTTCTTCAACTCATATTCTTCACATTCACCGTCATTTCTTTCCTCCACTTTACAGTCCATGTATGAGAACACAGTTCTGCATCTGAAAGAAAAATGAAGTGCACAGTCCTGTTCAGAACTTCTGCATGGGGCAAAAAGGTAAAGCGGGAAGTGCCTAAGAAAAAGTGGGAACACAGAAAAAAAATTATTGTAATATTAATTCCACGCTGTATGAATGCGTAAATTCACAACAGATGTCCTTAAAGAAGACACTGGTGCTGGAAAGGCTGATATTTCTGTGTGGCTGCAGATCAAAACAGAAAATAGGCTATTGCATAACTTTTTCAGAACTGGGGATCTGAAAACTATAATACATATATATAATATGTAATTATATTATATATTATACTAAATAATAATTATACTAAATATAATGCTAAACTGATTTGCCCTGCTTTCTTAGCCATTTCACAAGATTTTGGTTTCACAAGATGAGAAAAACCTTTTTTCACCATCACAAATGAAGTTTGGGCTTTAAGGTAACGTGTTCATCTTCTATGAAAATATATTCTGCATTTTTTTTCCTCAAAATCTGCTCCTTTTCGTGTCGTGTAAGGCAAGAACATTCATGATGTAAATAGATGTTTCGAGAATTAAGCTCTGCTTCTTAGACTGCCTTTGGACTTCTCTTTACAGATAAATACTGCTTTGTCATTAGAAAAAGAAATCATGGCTTCTAAGCTAATTTCATCTCAGAATAATAAAATCATTCAGCTGTCAAAGTAACTTAAAACTTAAATTATCATCTTTCAAATTGCCTAAAATGGTTTGAAGTCAGTCCTAGAAAGCACATGCACATGTAACATTAGGTCACCTTAAGCACTGCTCCGTTTACATTTTCAGGCTACTTCCATTAGTTTTGATTGATGCAGTGTTTCCATGTGCTCCTGGACTGGAATTGCTTTTAAAACATTAATGAACTGCATTAATCTACTACATGAATTTTGATATCCAGCCATGTTAACAAGTAGTTGGGTTGTTCTGGCGCGGAGATAATCGGTGTCGATCTAGTTATGAGAAACTGAGGAGGCAGCAGGGAGACACCATTAAAGAACCTAAGGATTTAAAAACACCCAACTAATTCCTCAAAACCTAAAAAAAAAAGAACCTAGAAAGCAGTGAAAAAGTTTTGTAGAAAGTTTGTAAGATGCCTCTCTCTATTTGCAGCAAGTCCTCTCTGAAGAAGAGCCTCTGCAGAGTGGAAAGAAGGAGTTACATCCATTAGGAAGATGGTTAGATACCTTTTTCCACATGGAAAATAAGTGAGCAAAGAGCAGTTGAGAGCAAATGGCAGTCGTGACATCATTTGCTTTCAAAGATCTCTTTTTTAAATAAACAGAGTGGAGATAAGCAAGTTCCTATCCTTTGGTGGCAATATTTAATTCAGGGCAGAATAAAATTACAGGACACCAAAAAATTACAGCCCAGCTATAAGGTTTAAAATCAGCAACAGGGAACTGGAAGAATCTAAAACTTCTTCCAGGGTACCAGTGAGTCAGGTGGTGTCAGATGTGGGGTTTGTACCCTACAGAGCAGCACTACAGAAAACTGTAAAACTCAGACCTGATCTGGAGTGACCTTTCTAGGGGGACAGTTATCAGTGACAGCTTAATCAGATTAATTCTGCCTTTTCCCCCTCTCCTTCACACCAAACAGGCTGCAGATGGTGGCCATTTGAAAATGTGTTTGCTAACTCTGCCGTTTCTGACTTTCTTTTCAACAGAACTATGCCTCTGTGAATACAGTGACAAGAGATGATCCAAATGATCCAAAACACACCACAGATTCAGAAAAAAAAAAACCAACAAAAACAAGGTAAGATTTCACCTTGGGGTTTAGACTTCCTGAGGACCAGGAGGGCATCAGGCACATCCCTAGGGACAGGCTGAGGTCAGGCTGGGCTGCAGGGAGCTGGAGACCAGCTCTGGAGCATCACTGGGGCAGGGTCTGACAGCCCCCAGGGGCTGATGTGAGGTCCTAGACACTGGGCAGGGTGGAGGAACCCTGGGGAAGGGGGTCAAGACCCACTGGTGCCCTGGTGGCTTTGCTTGTGGTGTAACGATTTAAGACGGGCAATAACTCAGCTGGCAGGAGGCAATTTCAAACCATGGGCTGTCCTGGCAGGATAACCCAAGCTGGGGTAAGATTTTTAAAGAGAAAAAAACTCCGGCTGCACTGGAGCACTGGGAAGCCCTTCTGCTCTCTGTATCATCACCTATGGGCAAATATATCAACATAATGTTTGCATTTGTGGGGTTTTTTTCTAGTCTATCAAACCACTTTTAGATAAGATTAAAAATTATGGCCTGCCTCTATTTTTAGAGCAATACATGCCTTTAAAAGAATATGGTCTGGATGTATAATACCTATCCTGAGCCTCGGGGAAATCTTTTTACAACTTGGTTTCATGTTGAGTAATGCTGCTGTAGGAATTCATTTCTGAAGGGCCTGGGCTGTCTCTTTGAGAGAAATGGCTCATGGCACTGGAGATTCCCTGGGCTTCTGAAATGAAAACAGGCTCCAAAAGAGTTTTTAGGGGCTTTAGGTTTGACCAAGAAAAAGACAAGCCCCAGAGAAGATGGTTCTTTAGAAATCATCAAAATCATCTGGACAAGACAACAAGTTGACCCTGTTGTGCTTCTTTCCTGATCTGTCTGTTTATAGGATGCAGTTTTACCACTGATTTACTGGTCTCTTTTACCAATCTGCTGGCCCCACCCAGGGAGACACCTCTTTCTGAACATAAACTGTCTCTATAAGCCGAATGAACTAGTTATTGAAACATGCTGTGGAATAATAATATCTGCTAAATATGCATCCTGATATTTTCGTCTCTCTTACTGCACTTCTGCTCTACTCCTCAGCTCCTCTTTACAGTTTGATCACACCATTTATAGACACTGTCATATGAAATAAAATATACTGCCATTGCCTGAAAACTGGTTTGCAACAACAAAAATCCTATTTCTTTTTTACAAAACCAGAGATTGAGGCAAATCAAACCTCTGTGATAAAGTTACCCTAACAAATCACTGAGAAATGCAATTCAGTACTGTCAGTGATTAAGAAAACAGTTCCAGTGTCTAAACCAGAATCCCCACCCTCCAAAGAACTCCTAATTCACAGGACAAAAGGATGCTGCATAACCTCCCCAGAAAACAATAACACAATGATCCATGCTTCCCTGAGGCATCTCTTTTGCAAGGTGCTGAAACTGAATTCTGCAAGACATCCAACACACACTTGAGTTAATACTTCCCCCAAAGGTGGTCACTGTCGGCACCAACGAACTTCCCCGACTTGCAGATTCGAGATTCAAAGAGAAACACAATGTACATACACAGGTTTGTTTAAAGTATTGTTTGAGCTCAATCATCCATGTTTAATCTGTCCCTGCAAAGTCTCCCTTGTGCTTTAACTCCTCCTGAGCTGGTCAAAGCAAGGCTACTGTAAAAGTCGAGGTGGTGTTAGTTATACTAAAGAAACAGAAAGATAGTCTTATTCTTACAGTAATCAGTAAGAGAATTCCAGCCTTTCTGCCCAATCTATCACTGGCTAGACTTTTTTTTCCTGTTTGAAACAGGACTCCACATCACAGACTTTCCTTTGGTTTTACTTTTATTAAGTTGAATTACTTGATCAAATGTTAACTGCAACGACTAATCCTCCTATCCTCTACTTACTGTTTATGGGGTCAAGCAAGAAGTAACATTACCTCCAATTGATTCAGGGATTATTTGGTGAAACTGCTGCTCAGCTGTCCTGTCTAGGAATGACTAAATTTTATTAGTTTAAGAATATTTCTACTATGCCTCTGAAAGGCAAACTCACACCTCCTCTGGTGACAATCTCTGCTAGTACTCCTGTCTTGATAACATGATTACAGTGGCTCTGCTTCAGATTTTAGCCAAAACTAAACATGCTTTCTCAAAAGACCTGACTTTCATTACAATAAAATATATTTTTATCCTCAAGGAAGCAACTGCAATCTGAAATTTCCCATTTGACTCTCAGTTCCCCTTTCTTTTCAGATTTCCCAGTCGGTAAGTGTAGAATGTTGCTCCCTGCCCAGCTCTCGTGATATTAAACCTGCTTTTTAATTTTAATATAATGGATTAAATGATGAAGGTATGATTTAATCACATTCTGGATAGGGCGAATACAAACTGCTCCCCAAGACACTGACACTAAATTAATTCTTTCTTGGAGTTTTCAATAAATCTTTTCCTAAAAATACAAATTCCAAAGCCGAATAACTTTGCAACCTTGAAATGTACAGTCAAGAAAAAATAAAAAAAACGTTGAATCATGTTGCTGGTTGTAACTCTCAGACATGGACTCTGGCACTTAGAATTGCATTCCCACAGTACTTCCCATTCATTCCAAGGGATTCTCAAAGCTGTATCAAGTCTGGATTGGCACAAACACTGTAAAAAACTGCAGCATAAACTATTTCTCTCTGAAAGGTTTTGCTTTGGATATTGGTCATCTGGCATCTTTAATCCCTTCTTCTTTTGTTTGATGGGTTTTCTTGACCTGCATTGTCGTCTCACACCACAGCTCTCTGTTCTGTATGTTTTTCTGCATTTCTTCTGACCCTCTGCCTGCCTTGCCTGGTTTATCTGGAAGGTGGGTGTACGAAGTCTGATGCAAAACTTGTTTATCCCTTTCAGAAGAGAGCGATTTTTTTTAATTTTTTTTTTTTTAAGATGTAGGTGGAAAGCACAGTTGGTTCTGACAGTGTAATTTTGGCAGGACTGGGGGAAAAACTGAGTAGAAATTTCTCAGACAAGTTTAAAAACCCAACACCAACAGCCCAAGTTGATCATACATTCAAATGAAAGATTTGGCACAAAAATGTTACAGCTTTCTGCATACCAAAAGGGTGAAGGAATGCTTGGAACATTCTTTAAACTACTGATTTTTAGAACATTGAAACAGAAGGACTTGACTTTCTTTATGACTCAGCTTTTCAACCTTCTAGAGACAGCGAAAACAGGAAGAGCTGAATACTTGTCCAACATCGGGATTTTAACATATGAAAGGAGTTGAAATCACAAAGTGTCAGCTCCCTCTACTTCTTCATCCTTCACTGCTCCGGATTTCACCTGTTTGCGATTCTGTTTAGCATATACAAGGGATGTTGCTCTGATAAAAGCACCGAGCTGATGAGCTGCTCAGGGAGATGTATTCTGACAGAGTAGGCACCGGTCACTATGGCAGGCAGGAAAATTCGGTCTTGATGTCCTGCAAAGAACCCACAGAGAGGTGGAAAAGGAATACATTCAGCAGTGATAAGCTGTAAGCACTTACTGTGCACACGGGAGTGAACTTCCAGCGAGTGCATCCACAAGCTTCTGGAAAATATTCCCCGGAATCGACACAAGCCTGGCTGCAAAGAGCAACGTGCACCTGCAGAAACAGGATATTGTGGTTAAACGTAGGACAGGAAAAATGCACGAGGCACGGAAAGCTTAAACCAATCGTTCCCGATAGGTGGGGAGGGAAGGGAGATGGGTGACAATAGGGAGGTTGTTTGTAGCATTGGATCATTTCGTTGTGCTCAGCTGACAGGTCGGGCAGGAGACCTGCTGTGCTACAGCACCAGTTCCACACAGGCTGTATCATAATTAACACAGGACGATGCTGTGTCTTGACTCTTTCACCACCCCCCACTCTCATGCTGACACGGTCAGTTTGGCAACCGCACAGTCAACCTCATCACGGAACTGAAGCTTCAGGTTAAATTCTGCTTTACCTGAGAGGAGGGATAAAGAGGCAAGAAAGGAGGATGAGAAAAAGGAAAAATGTGACTCTCTCTTTAGATGATTTAACCACAATTTTGGTTTAGACCAGCTCAGAGTGTCCAAGGAATTGATCCTTGAACACTGAAGAGAATGATGCCCAGTCACCCTAATTGCTGATGATAGATAAAACCAATTTTTTCTGCCCCTGGAGCAGCAAAGGAGTATGTGGGGTTGTGGTTGTTCAGTTGGTCAAGGTCCACCAGTGCAGGGATGAAATCAAAAGGCTGAGGACTTTTTTTGGTTTATTTGCTTTTGCTGGAGTCTCAGCTGGTCTGTATTTCCCTACCTTTTCTATAAGCTGTGATGCAACTAAGAGAATTAGTGAAATGCTACCTCTTTCTCTTATGTTCTAAAAAAAAATTGATTAATTGGTAATAATTTAGAAAAATCTACCTTGGCTGTTGCATATTTCTCCTTGTGATCTTCCCGGTATCTAAAATTATCACTTTCTTAATATTTCTGGGGTAGAAAAAAGCTGCTCAGCTTATGATTACTAGACCCCTTCAGCTTCCCCTTTTTTCACAGGTGGTCCCAATGCTTGTCCATTTTTCAGACCTTCCTTTACCTTTCTCAAAAATTCCTACTGATGTTTCTGTGATTGCTTTCAGCCAAAGGATTCTTTTAGTCAGACTTAGGCAAAACTTGAAAGCATCCAGACTTCCTGAGTACTCTGTAACCATTTATTTTCCCTGCTGGCTTCAATTCCTATGTCCTTGTCACTGCGTTGACCGTCTGAACCAACCAATCCTGTTCGGTCCTTTCATGAGGACTGGAGTACTTCACACACTCACAAAATGCTGTAGATTCTTCCCTTACTTGCTAATAGACCCTAATCTATGTATGTTTACATACACAGAGAAAATAAAACTCTCTAAAGAGAAATTCTCTTTCTAAAGCCCTTGCCTTGACAGTGCTGTTGATAAATTTAGGTTAAAAGAAGCTTCTACTTCCCAAAACAAAAATAAATGCAAAGCATACATGACAGCAGGGCAGCAGCAGCTGCTTCACAATCATAAAGTGAGCAGAGGACCTTGTCACTGTCATATTTTCAAGTATCAGCTCCTGCTGAAGTTTGTAGAATCCAAGGTCATTTCTAATATAATTTAGTTTTATTTCTTCACCCATTTAATTTTCTTTTAATAATTGACGACAAAATTCTGTCCCAAGCTTTACTTCAGGCACAATATGCAACTGCAGTGACCTTTCCCTACATCTCTCTCCAGAAGACATCTGCTTGGACCTGACAAATTGTTCTCCTCTTGCACTTAGAAAGAAAGACCAGCCTTTGCTGACTTAGCCTGTTCCCTGGGACAAACAGCTGCAAGTGGAGCAGAGAGAGCCAGCAGAGTTCCGGCTTGTGTATCCTGGCTGAGTAATTCAAGCTGAAAGACCTCTGCATGGAAATTCAAGTACTGCCTGGACTCTATCACCGTTTTCACCCTGGCTGCTGGAGAAGAACATGTGTCAGCACTTGAGAAAACAGCAAGGCTCTGCAGGAAAAGAGGGGCTCTCACAGTAGAAAGCACACACTCTGCTTGGATAACATGCCAAAGGCAAGTCTCCCACAGCAATCGTTCTGTCAGGCTGTTCTGCTGGCAGTGTAACTTATTTTCTTGAAGGAGTCTCGTTTCCGTCCCTTTTATAGGCATCTCAGGTCACATCCCTTATCTGTAGCACGTTCTTCCCAAATGTCAAGCAATATTAAGCTTGACTAGGTTGTACTGAGGATACTGGTCCTGGATATTATTTTAATAGCAATTCCATATTCATCATCTTACATGTCAGAGACCAACTTATTTCACAGAGCAAACAAACCCCCAAACTTGGCACAACTTAATCAAAGTGTATCTAATGGCTATCAAGGCCAGAGCACTTGAAATAGTGCGCTGGGACACTGGGTCTGTTCTTAGAGACACTTGAAGAAAGTTCAGCTTTCACAGTTCACAAACCATGAAAGCTCTCTGGCTGTTCATGGGAGAGAGCCTGCGGTCTCCAGTGGGAGGTTTCCAGGGAGGGTCTGCCAAGGAGGCCGTGGAGGCCGCTGTCATCAAAGAACACTCAGTCAGCTCTCACCTTTCCTAGGTTTTTAGAGTCCAGAGACCCAGGGTTTGCTGTCCTCCCCCTGAGCTTCTTCAACAGCAAGGAAACTTTTAGAAAGAAACGTCAGCAAACACTCAGATATCAAACATATTCCCTTACACTCCCCCACTCTTTTTTCTCCAGTCATTCATCCTTAAAGAAGCTTTCCCTTCCTGTGTTTTTTGTCCTACCACACTGGATCTGAAAAACAGTAGGTTTGTAAGTATTTTGCCTTAGACTGAAAACGAGTCCCCATTCCTGCAGCTGCCACTGTTGCAAGCAGTATTTTATTATAAGCAAAATCAATAAGGCAGCATTACAACCTTTCTATGGGTGAAACAAACAGAATTAGGTTAAATTACAACCTCCTTACTCCTCCTGAAGCTTCAACAAAAGGCTAAAATACAAACCAGCTGAAATTAGACATAACAAAAAAATCAAACAGCCCAATTAAGAGCACTGAATCCAAAGCACAAGTGCAAGATCAATACCCCTTCAAACACCCAGAGAGGAAATTGCCCCGTTTGCCTACGTAAAGAATTCATCAAAGAGCTGTCTCACGGCAGGATTTCCAGGTATGATTAACCTATCATGGTACTTTAGTACTAAAACCACGGTCCTCAGCCTGTGGGCCTAAATGCAATAACAGTTTTCTTTTCGCATTAATATGGCCAAGCTTACGCTTGTTCTACAAGAAAGACTCATCAGAAGCAACAACCTAAACCCCCCAGTAATACTGCTTTTGAGCTTAGTGCCATTTGAAACACACTGCGATGTTGTAAAATAACACAGTATTAATAATGGTCATTATGAAAACAGCTATTCAGGTTTCCTCTTACTTCTCCATGGCTTTCTATTATACTGAGGGTATTCATTATACTAAATATTCATTCACACTTTTTTTCTTGTTATGGTAAACATTGCTGAGGGACAAATCCAAGAATTAAAAAGTGAGGAGATGTGGATTTTCTGAAGGCAGATGCTAAACCTCTGGAGGTGTCAGGGATTGGATTTAGCTTTGCAAATCTCTCTGGAAAACCTTACCTTAAAGATCTTTAAAGCCTGTAGGACTCTAGGACAGGGAAAAAGATTTCAAGACTCTCTACATACTATCTGTAGCCAACATACCTGGAGAGAAATGAAAATTCAGTTAGTTCCAATTCTTCATTAAATAGATATATTTATTCAGTGAAAGAATATTCAATATTCGTAACAGTGTAAGCCCCTCCACCACACGTATCACAGAAGGTTTTACTGTGATGTATTCTGTCAAGATCACATCTCCAGACGATTCCAGAAATGACAGGGACATAAAATGTGAGGGTAAGCCTGAGCTCGACAACTCCCTTCGCTCCTGAGCATCCTAATTCCCTCCAAATTTCTTTTAAGCTGTTGCAGCTACACATCTTTTATTTTTTGTGTTGGCTGTTCCCAGACAGACACATCTATTGCTTAGGAGAGGACACGTGATCAAAGCTTGGTGCTTTTTGTAACGGATTGGAGAAATCAGTGGGAAACTGAATTGTCCCAAAGCCAAAACTGTAGAGAAACTGAAGATGGACTCAGTGTAGTATCGGTTGAAATAAAGGGGTGGGAAACATTTTAAAATTGCTAAATATTTCATCTTCAAATAATTTTGAAGAGTCATTTCTCATTTAGAAGCTGATCTTAACAGGGAAAACAAAATAAAAAAAGCAAATTTCTGTTGAGTTAATGGAAAAGTTTTAGGCTAAACCAAAGTGAAATTATGGATTTTGTTTAACAAAACTTTCTCTGTCGCCCATTGCCCTGAATAATTTCTGTTTAAGTTTTACAAGACAATAAATTTTCCCCTATCTCTTTGTTTTGACCAGCAACCAAAAAGCCCTCCAAAATCTGTTCAGCCATGCTTGCTTTATCACAAATGGTGCTCAAGAATTTCTTTTTTGTGCTCACTAAATCTCTGGATCAGTCAAATACTGCTCGTGACTCACCAGCAGCATCCAGAAGGGAAGTGGAGCTGGAAAACATGCACCCTTTCACTTTTACAAACCTACACTCTCCATGAATTTAATGACTTTTTATTACTCCTAAATTGATTAATATATTTTTACTGGCAATATATTATACTTTCCCCCCCATTATTAATACCATTATTATTAATGGCAAAATAGTTTTAAAACTTGAGTCTTAAAAACTGAGTGTCCAAAGAAATCCAAGCACCTTGCCCAAACTGGAGGGAGGAAATATGGAAAGGCCACCCTGGCACTGGAGCAGAGCATGGCTTTAACTCACAGACACATAGCCTGTCCAGATCTTTCCGCTGGGGGAAGAAAATTATCCAGCTGAGCTAAGGCAGGTTCAGATCTGGCTCTCCCTCCCTCACTGGAGAACTTATTTGTGTTCAGGACAAGCCCCAGGTGCCACCTTTCCAAGGAGTGTTTCCCTGGGTGCTTGGCTCCTGGCTCACCAGGAGAGCTCAGCAGTCCCCACAGGGTGAGTATCAAACACACAGCACCAACAAACACCTCCTGGGAATGTCATTTCCCTTTTACAGTGCCTGGTAAAACTTCAGGCGTTGTGTTTCTCTTGCAAGGGTTTAATAACACTGTGAGCACCTGCAGCTTGAGGAGCAAAGCCTCTCCCAGCTCTGCTTTTAGTGCTAGTGCTGCTGTGGTCAGGTTTTTCAGAGGAAACACGAAACGCTCAGCTCCTAAAATCCTTCTGGTTCACCAGCCAGTGACACAAACACGCAAACAATATTTAAAGGTTCCTAAAACTTGAGACAGATGAACTACTGACTGTGCAGTCCTCCTGTGAAAGAAATATATTCTGCTTTGCAAAATTGTTACAAAAATTTAAAAATATTTACAGAAAGACGTGAGATAAATAAGGCACTTGTGACTTGCTCATCAAGAATCCTCAAGCAGGGCTGAGTCTTTTACCTGAGAGAGACAAAAGGAGATTTAGGTCTTCTTTTCATTTTCCAAGAAGGATCTTCCTCCTGGTGCTGTTCAGCTTTTTTAATCACTAGCTGTAAAAGGGAAAACAGTAATTTTCTCTTCATAGCAATACAAGAGGTATCATATAGGGAAAAAACCACAAGGAATAGAAAGTAAAAAAAACATGAAGAATTGTTGGAAAATTTGTTTTCCCTCTTGAAGGTTTTGATGTGGTATAAAAATAGATTCAGGTTTGACTCACTTTTTGGGGGTTGGTTGGTATATTTGTTTTTACTGGTCTGGCATATGTTGAAGCTGAGTTGTATTGAATGTGCTTTGGTTATTATCAGGAATGATGCAGAATTTCAACACACAGACATTATCTCCCTCTCAGAAACTGGACAATATTCCCCTTCTCTCTGTCCTAAACTCTAATATAATCTCTACATTTGACCCATGTTCCCCTAAATTGAATTTTTCTTGCTAAATTCCAAAGACTAATGATGGAAGCCACACCTATTTAGATTGTGTATGTAACGACAAGGTCCTAAATACTAAAAGGGGCAGATCCTTTAGCTGCACTTCCATTCTCCTTCTTCACTTCTTTATTCTTACTTGCTTTTGTAAAAAATTACTACATTCAGAACCCTCTGCCCCTCCTGAACTGTGAACACAGTTTATGTGTAAAAATAAAAAGCTTAAAACCAGAAACAAAGTTAGGCCTTCAGATATGTAAAGTCTGAATAGTCACAATTAGCATGTCCATTCCCCAAAACATGAAATACTAATGCACCAATTGGTATCTGAACCTACAGAGGTTTTCTCGTTCAGTCTTGAATGTTAAAAAGTCAGAGAAAAGGAGAATAAAGAAATCTAAGTTACTTCCTATTTATAGAAACAAAAGAATGAGGAAATGTGTTTAATACCTTAAGGTTTACAGTCAGGTCAGAAAATTTGGAATACAAGAGTTCTGACACACAGTAGTATAATCCTTTGACTTCACACATATTTTAGTGTCTGTCTTTTCCACCAAATTCATATCTGCACATGTCTTGAGCATCCAAGGTAGGTTTATGTTGTTGTTGTAATCAGACTGTTCTCAGAATCTCTTTCAGCATGTAATTTTCTTATAAAAAATTTCCCAGAGATTAATATGACTTAATTTTGGGTTTACTGATTGATGGATTTTCAGCTCTACACGTGTGATCTTGGATGTATTTACAGCTCACAAACACAAATATGTTCCAAGGGAAACAAAATTTGGGGTTATATTTGTCTTGTCCCTTGCATTTAAGCCTGGCAGGAACCCAAGGCTACATTTCCTCGTACAGTGTTTCTGTTTTGTTCTGTCCAACACAATCACACTGTCATTTCTGACGCCTGAGAGAGCACTGGTATTTATGTTATTTATTGTCTTGCAGCGTTCACTTGAGTCAAACTGCAATGCTCTTGTGTACATGTTAAGATTTGGAGGAGTGTATCCTGTCCTGCCTTATTTTCACATGTAAATTTCCAAAGAATGTGAGAAAGAAATTCCCAAATATTATTTATCCTTCCAATTATTATTTGCATCAAGTCTGATTTTACCTGTTGCACGTTGATCCCAGCACTGCCCTGGTACTTGACATGTCTTCTTCCTCCAGACATTTGCAGATTTATTTCTAGAAAATTTGTTCTTAGAGAGGAACAACCTGAAATTAATAAAGGTATCTCGAAATAAATGTGGGGGTTTTTTTGGCACATGACACTGTTCATAAAGAAACTCAGTGCAAGGACATGTTAAACTTGCTTGAGGGAAAACCTCACAGAGAAAATTGTGGCATTCCTACAGGATCCCATGGTCTGAGGCCACCTAGAAAGCATCCAGCCCATACCAAATCATTCATTAATGGCTAATGAAAAGCAATACTACCCTGCTAATATGGATTAGAGATGAAGCCTGAACTGTGAATCCCGGCCAATTCAAACCGTTACTGTGACAGCACCAAGAAAAGAATCCACGGATATCTTCCTGACATTGGGTCCCTAAATCATCCTAAAATCAATACAAGTGCTTTGGTTTAGTCATCTCCACCAAGAGTTGAAGAAGGCTGGCATTTGTCTGCCAAGTCTGTGGCAGGATAAGATGCACAGCTTAAATAAAGTGGAACAGAAACTACTCCAGCTGCCCCCACATCCATTTTTGAAATCCCGACAAGAGTCAGTCTGGGAATGCGAGGATTGTGCCAGGCTGGATGGATGAAAAAGAGCATTGCTTCTGGAGCACATGCTTCCTCTCAGTCTAGAGGTGGTCTCCTAGCGGGCCTGAATTTCTTTGCTCTTTACGCCTGGCACGAATGTGCAGGGCCCACAGGTATTTTTAACACGCAAAAACAAAGCGCTCGGGCAAAATGCCTCCCATGCACGATGACACTCACACTGGGGCTCTCCTTGTGAATTACCAGATTTGCCTTATATTTATGATACAGATGCTTTCACAGTGATTTTTAATTTTAAATTTCTGCAAGCCAGAAAATCATTTCAAGCATTTAATAAGAAGCAAAAAGCAACAGAAACATGGTTATACTCTGAGTGGTAATGCTTTTTTTTCCCCCCCTAAGTCCTACTTATTAAGCAAATGTACCTTCATTTCTGTATCACATATAGAGCAGGAAAAATTCTGGACAGAAAACAGAAACACTCTCAGAAAGTTAAATAAAAAAAAAAAAAATTAGCACAGAGGGAGAATTTGTAAGTTTTATGGATAGGAATGCAAAAAGAAAATATTATCAGTATGCACACATACTTCTATTCCACTGAAATGTAAAAATCTCCATTTTCATAAATAGTATAATAGATAACTTCAAAGAAAAGGAAACAAAGACATACTCCCTTCACAATACCAGTTGCCAGTATCTGACGCTATTTGCAATTGCCTTTTTACCCTGTATTAACCTGTGTATTTGGTATCAATTAGCAAAATGTTATTTCTACAGATTTGCTTTAAACTGAACCACCACTGAAAAATCAATAGAGAAATTGTGACTTAAAGCATTATGGAAAAATCAGCTCAACTTTCTTACTCTCGAGCAGCTCACCACTGCAGAGAGATCCTGTGTCCCACACAGTCAGCCTGTACTAAGAGTTCAGTAGGCAAGCCAAAAGAAAATCATCTCTGAATATTTCCAGCTAACTCTGATTAGAAGTTCAAAAGGCTGACTACTCCCCTACCCTCCAAAGCTACAAGTTTTTGCTGACAGGGTCTTGCTCTACACCTGTGCTGAAAAATGTCAAGAAATTCCTGGAGTTACACATTTAGGGATGTGGTTTAGGGAGTTAGAATCAAAGGATTTGGGTGGATGTGTTAAAGACTGGTAATCCTTTGTACACCTAAAGGCACAAAAGAGCCTCTCTCCAGGCCCAACACCACCCTTAGGGCAAGCACACCAAAGGTTTCCTAAAGGATTCACTGAGGGGAAACCAGAGACTCTCAGAGCTCAACAACAGCTTTGTAATTCAGAGACATTTTCTGAGGTCTAGTAGAAGATAGGCAGAAATATTGCAGTCAACAGGTTTAAAGTGATACAGAAATCCATGTGGTACCTGGTGAGGTGCAGTATCCCAAAGGTTTTTTCCTGATATACATAAATTTCAGACTTATTTTTAGCTGATGACTCTCAGAGTTGGTTGGGAAATGCTTTTGGGGTTACCTCACAGAATTGGCTGGGAAAATACTGATAGGAAGAGGCCTCTGTCTTTTAAGGGTTATAACAGAAGTTATTGGTACAAATAAAAATGCAAATATAGAACCAAACTAAGCTGTGAATTTATGGTGCCCATCTGCCACGAAGGGATGTGCCTACTCCACTCCTGAAGAGCCTTGAGAGGGGGGCTGGCTGCTGGTTCAATCCTGTTACTGGTCCAGAACTTCTGAAGGAAAGGTAAAACTGGAAATTTGTTTTCCCAGTGCTGACTAAATCCTTTATAACCATCCTTCATTGTGGTTTCTGTTTTATATGGTCATTAAAAACATGAAACTTGGATTAAAAGCTTGGGGGAGTCTTGCCACAGCCTTTGCAAAAATTACTCTGCGTTTAATTACTCTCTCTCACCGCTGTTTCTTCTCTCCACAGCCTCTAATTTTGCATCTAAATTTACTATGTGCATACTTATTTTGCCTTTCTATACAAGTTTTATCATGCTACATCCAACAGAAAGCATTAACAATCCAAAACTTTAGTCAAATAAAAGAGCAGCACATTTTCATTCCCCGCAGCACACTGGGTTTTGGAACAACCCCTCCGTTTTGAAAGCACAGTAAAATAGATCTCTGACAGCAGGCCTGTTACAGAATCTGTTTTTCTGGTAGTGATAGGACTTGTTCTGTATTCCAGCCACACAGCTACAGTCCACTTGAGAATCCTGCACATGAACACAGCCGTAAAAAACCCTTCATCTCCAGAGGGTCTCACAGTTCAGCTGTGGTGCTTTTTAATGTTGCTCATATTCAGGTTAATGGGCACAGCAAAAGGGGTTGTTTGCCCTCCTGAGCAGAGATATTTCAGACAGTACTTTGGCTTGAGAGCTTTCCATCATTTGCACTCAAAGTCACAGGTCTTGGAGCACTTTCTATGTTTTTCTAATTTCTTTTGCTGGTAGGTTATTGATTCCTGAAGATAACGCGGCTTGAAAGACCAGTAAAGGTTAGCCAGTAAAAGAAACACAGCATTTAAAATACTTCTGTGCATATGGGAGTTCAACAATACCTATTAGGAGTTACAGGAAAGAACTACTCCTGGATGATTTTAAAACCAGACTTTTTGCTTGCAAAGCCAATTCTTGAGTACCAGTTACCCTTTCCTGTGCAAGCTTGGAAGGCAACTTGGACATGAAGTAACAGCACATGTCTGGTCAAAGTTCAGTAAAACACTGCTGGTTTACATCAATGTTGGGATCTTCAATAGGGACTCTCTTCAGTGCTTGAATTGAGTGGAAAAAGAGAGTGAAAAGAATAATTCACTTTACTGATTTATTAATTTTAAAATGCAGTGATGGGGTCTAAAGAAAACAAAGCCCCCCATGGGTCAGCTATTTTATATGAAAGAGCAGCACTTTTCTTTCTTGCAGTTCTTGACTGAGCTTTGAAGGAAATAATTTACAGGTAAAGCATGAACAAAATAATTCAGGTTTCCAGAAGACTTTTCTATTTAAAAAACCAATGAATTGCATTCAGAAATCCATATTAATACTCTGGCCTTCCCTAAGGTGGGGGTTTTAATATTTTCCTTCCTACTAGGGAGATAAATCCATTAAAGTAATTGAAGAGATAAGAGAAGGAGAAGTTGAAAAGATGTTTCACTTTTACAGTCTTTGGTTAAAACTGAACTCATATCCACGACTAGCAAGAAGTATTCTGAGTATTTGGAAGAGCAAATCACAGATATGCATGGAAGATTTTGAATATCCTTCTTGTTGTGTCCGAGCTCACACTGTAATACCAGACTCGTTTATTTCACACCCACTCTTTCCCTTTCCTTCTCTTCACCACAAGCCCCCGAAATGGTCCCGTGTGGAAGTTAAGCATCTTACATCTGTCTAAAACAGGCTTCCCCAAGCTGTGATGTAGCCATTTCGTACCAGAAATAATGCTTTCACTCATTCGACTTGCAAAGATATCTAATTTAGAAATAGATCAAATTTAGAAAATTGCACAATACCTACACTGAGGGTAAAACCCACTCTTTTTACAAACATTAAGACATTCATAGCTTTACTACTAAAGGCTCACTTCTATTATCTATCAACCTATAGCCACCTTTGCAGTGCTATAATGCCGGAGATAATTAATGCAGGGTTGTCAATTTGGTTTTGGTTAACTTTACGGCCTCTTCATTTTATGATCCCTCCAGGAGCTTGTACCTTGTTCGTTGGCCAAGCAAAAAATGCATTTATTCTGGGCTAAACAATAGCACTGTTTAATTAAGAGGTGTCAGACTATTTACTGCGTATCACGTGCTGTACCTTTGATGAGGGGCCACAAACACAGAAGGTCCGTCAGATTGAATTTCTCTGCTGTGATTTCCTACCGGAGAAAACGCGGCACAAGGCAGAGATCCAATTTCCCATTTCTATTTAGCATTTATATCGACAGAATTAACGATTTTATCATCATCTTTGGCCTGCTCCTAAATGGAAGACATATATTGCCTGCTGAGATAGTAATTCTTCTCTAAATTATGTATGTGTGTGTGTGTGTGTGCAGGCAGTTATATCCACTCACACACATATGTATTTCCTCCCTTATTTTTCCACGGGGAAATTACGTCTCCTTATTAAACCCATATTCAGAAAGGAAGGGAAGTGTTGGGGAAGGCAATTAGGGAGAGTAATAAGAGTGATCTTAGGCAATGTTTCCAAGCAGGGATAGTGATGAAATAGTCCTCTGCACATTGGCCATGACGGAGGGTTCGGGAGGGCCCGGGATGATGAACTCACAGCATGTTGGTGGAACTAATTTTATTTCTGAAGCTCTCCCCTGAGAGTGCTGTACAATATATATGCTGCACATTTGTCAAAGTTGCCACGGAAGAAATTTCAATTTCCTTCCCTGAAAATAATTGATCAAAGGATCATGAAGTTCAAAAGACTGAGGAAATGAACAAATATTATATAGAGATATAATGTATTGTAATCATACTGGATATGCTATTTTATTAGAAATCTAGAGACCCTTGTTACAATTCTTGAACCTGTTAATGGAGCCAGAGTGATCTATTTCTGTAGTTTCAGCATGCTGAAATAGGGATGAACTCCTTCCTTGGTACTCTAACCATCATTATAATTTTTTTAGAGGTCAGCAGCTTTAATTTACTGCTAAAATAATATGAAGTGGATGATATTTTACATCAATTTTCATGAATATTTTATACTCTGAATAACTTCCAGTGGAATCTGTAAGAATCAAAAAGAGTCTTATTTTGTTTTAGGAAATATCTACAACTGCCACCTCCTTATTAAAGGAGTGGAAGTAGCAGCTTTGGGGTTTGTTTTTTGATTTTTGTGTGTGTGCCTTTTTTTTTTTATTTGTTTTGTTTTCAGTGTAAGAAAGCCACTTGAAAGGAACCTTTGTCCATACATACTGTTTTTCCACAGTTCAAAAAACTGGAAATTTTCTAAGTCAGTCCTCCCTAAGGTCCCAGGCAGGCTGTGCTCACAGGGATTTGGGGGATTTATGGTTGTCTGGCTACAATATTGAAATAAGTAAATTTTCAGATCGTATCTTTCGTGTTATTAAGGTGGGGGGCTGTTATTGCTGGGGGCTTGAGGTGCCATTTGCCCTTAATTAGGGCACCTAAACACTCTTCTACTCTACCCAACCCCATTTACATGACTGAAAGAGCTGCCCACCAGAGCTGGCTTGGAGCCTCAGGTCCCGTCCCTCCTTATCCCAGGCCACGCCAGACAACCCGACACACCCAGGCAGGGAAGAAACGAGGGAGAAATGGATAACTGCAATTCCCAGCTGCCTACCTGAGGCCAAGGGAGTACAGCCATTCATCTCCAGAGCCCTGGGGGTGCACAAGGAAGAGGATTTTACGTTGGTTTTTTGTCCCCTAGAGAGGTAGCACTGCAGGAGTACGAGCTGACTGGAGTTAACGGCAATCTGACCAGAAATAATAAAAAAAACCCCTTTATTCAAAAGGTTTGCTTCCAGTTGCTCCACAGGCCGAAGGAATCAGAGTTCACCACAGATAGCACAGAGGTGAACTTCCAGTTTGCTGAACACCAGTGAATTTGTGGGTGAGCATCTCAGGAGGGGAGTGTTTTACGCTGTTCTGATGTTCCTACATCTTCCAATTAGCCCATGATAAGAGAGTCTTCTGAACTTCCTGCACATGAATTCAGTGGAAATAAACATTGAAGTAAAGTCTTTTGGACTAATTATTCTTTCAAACTCCAAGTCTGCTTGGGAAAGCTACCAAAAGTAAATCCCTCTTACTATGGGCCAGAATGCTCATCTGCAGAGTTGTAGGATGCAGATGTGTCCCGAGTAAAAGTGCTGTATTTGATGGTTACCATTTCAACTTAGAGATTTGGCATAAACAAATGAGCCTGGGTTAAGGATATTCTTATGGGAAAAAGTTACTTTCTTATACAAAACTCCTTTTTACACAGTCCCATAAAAATTATGATATTGCATATCGCGCATCTGGCAACCACATGGCAACAACAACAGGTTAGAGGGCATTTGAGAGGTATCACAAATTTGCAAATTACTCCAACTGACAGGGCAGACATCCCTACAGGGCATAGAAATAAGTCAGTGGCAGTACAGGCAATTTTCTGGTTATAAAATTATTTTGTATATTTTCTACCCGTGTGCTACAGTGAGGTAAATAAGAGAAGAGGAGTTACCTTTCCTGAAAGATGGGAATCCACTTCAAAGTGCAAGTGAGGAACAGCACAGTTTCACTGAGTTCTGTAATGGTGGGCTGGGGTCAGGCTTCTCCCATGTTTCAGTTCCTGGCAGGTTTTGAAAAACTACTGCAAAATAAAAAGCCACAAAATTAGTATTTGCAGGTTTTTTTAAAAAAATCTTTTAGTCACCTTTATCAGGGAAATAAACAACACACTTAAAATACAACTGAAGGGTATGAGCATCATCATCGTTCTAGCGGGAGTTTTATACAGAAATAATACATTTTAGGTGACAAATGAAATAAAAATAGGCTAATCTGAGAAAACTGCAGTTATGTTTAGAATGTAAACTATTAAAAATTCACATTGGACAATTTATAGAAGAATCCTGTATCTGCATAAACTCTGTTTGATTTATTACTGTAAGAATAATACTGACAACCTTGGAGGACACATAGAATTTATGAAAAAGCAAAAGCAGCAGTACTACTGAAGACAGACAAAGCTGCACTGTTTTCTGCCTACCCAATAAGGACTTTAATAGTAATGTGGTTATTTTTGGTCATTTACTATTGAAACTAACCATGTGAAATAAGATTTCAGAGATGCTGTAACTATGTATGTTATGGGAACCTGGATATATTTTTCATCTGGAAGGGCATTGTACTGTAAACAGGAACGTGCAGATACACTCATGACACCTTCCCTTTCTTCTGAGTATCAAGTCTGAAATGCCCCGAGGAAACAAAACAAATAAAAATCAAGGGAAGCTCTGTCTGGGTTACAGGCTGAGCTGACAGAAGATGCCTGCCTCTGTAGAGATGTTCTGCTTAATTTATAGAGTCTCCAGTTCTCTAATTCAAAATGCAGAAACCTCAGGAGAGCTCACAGACCTCCAGCTCTCGTGGCCATGGAAGAGTGTCCCTCAAGAGCAGAGCCCACAGGGGTGTCCCTGGCACGAGCTTTTACTGGGGGTTTCCAGCTCTGTCGTTGTTCCAGGAACACCAAAAGCAACAGTTAACGTAATTTGCTTCAATCTAGACAAGAAGTAAAATCAAACTCCCACTGAAAAGCTGCTGACTGCCAAAGCTGATTTATGAGCTTTGAGGCTCATAATTAGCAGTGTTACGTGTAATAACTGCTCGTAATTAGCAGAGTTATGTGTAACGCAACCTGCAAGTGCTTTTCCAGTCACTTCTTTTGTCACAGCTTCCACCTGACAAGGGATAAGATATTCCTAAGTGGGAGCCAGGGAAACTACAAGGAACTCCTTAAGGAATCCACATGCCTGTGAAGAAGAACAGCTCCTGATGGCCCCTTGCAAAGAAGCAGCTCTTGTGCTGCGTGCTTACATGGCATCAGTGCGAGAGTCTCCCAGAGGAAGTTGTTTCTGAAAGGTCTTGCCAGGCAAAAAGTGGGATAAATATGGATCGCATCAATTTGTATTTAGCAAAGCATAGTGCAAGAGAACACTGACAGACTCAGATATGATGCTTTGCAGGGGCTAAGGGAGATTTAAAAAGTGAAGGCAGGAGGAGATGAAGGAAGGAAGGAAGGACAGTGGGGCTATTCCTATTCACAAATTAAATCCCCCAGAAATCTGGACCTACCAGAGTTTAGTTTGAAAAAGGGTACATTTATAGTGTTAAAAGCATGTGACAAATTAATTAAGGAATTTTAACTATTGGCAACTGATTCATACCCTCTAAACTCCTCTCAAGAGCTCAAGGTATTATTTAGGTGCTGTGTGTGAGGGTTAATGGCAATTCTGTGTTATACACTAAGTGGTTTTGACTCCTTGCAGTAGAATTTATTGTAACAGAGAAACTAATTCTTGAAGGAAAAGGCAACCAGTGCATTTTGCTTCTCTGCCTGCTCGGCAACCAGACTACAATTTGCTGTAATGTTTGCATTACCAAAAACCGCTCAATTAATTCCTCCAACATCATAGGCCTAGCGTGAATTACTGTCTCCAAATCCTCGCTCCTGAAGGAGTATTGATTAGTTCACATTAGCTGGAGAAGTAAATAGCAGAGCTTCTGGTCTCCATCAGGCTGATACTTAAGGCCCCTTGGCTCAAGCACTTGTTTAGGAATCCAGAAATGTGGATCATGAATGCTCCAGCCTACAAGTTTGGCATTTGCTTTGCTCAAACTTACATCGTGCTCCCAGTCACTTTGATTTCCACAATGGCACGATTTTGCTGGACCTCTGGCAAGAATCAAAGTCAGTGTAGCGAACTTAACAACATTTGACTTTTTACCTCCTGGAATCAAAATGACAAAGTTTTACTTTACAATTTTTTTCCCCCATTGCTTCAAGATGGAGTTTCAGAGCCACTGAAAACCTCCGTGAGATTTAGATCCTCAGGAGAGAACAAATAGTCCCATGTTTCATTTTAATCTTCACCTTTTAGTTTGTTTTATAAATCCAATGTGGTAAATTGTCCCAGCAGTGGGAATTCTGCAAGCAACCCCAGTGCTTGGGGAGTGTGGTGCACTGAGCAGCAATGCCAGTGGGCTCTCACATTGTCATTTGATAAAAAGAGCCTGAAAAATTAAATCCATTTCATAACCCTATATTTTTCTTTTATTGCTCATAACCATAATCTTTTACTTCACTGAAATGGCATGCAGGAAAAAAAGAGGAGGGGAAGATACAGATATTAATGAGCTAAGGGAAGAAATTACTTTAAAATAATTCTAAACCCCCTGATTTTCAAAAGTTATGATTCTGGCTCCTCACTTTTGCTTGGATTGAAGTCTTTAGTAGCCATGTTTTTGAACTCAACTCAAGCACAACCTCTGGACTAGTACTTTAACAACCTCCACTCAGCCAAAAAGAAAATGCAACACTTAAAAATAGATTTTCAAGTAATAACACAGCTCCAAAGTCTAGAGGGCTGCCAATCTTCAGAATCTGATCTCTGCAAATCCAGTCCTGAAAAGTATTTCAGAATGGATTAGGCAACAATAATAAATGCCAAGAAACAGAGTGGAAAATACAGGAAGATGGAGCAAATGACATTTTCATGCGTGTTTTGGTTAAATCCAGCACTGTTCCTGAAAAAAGGACTGTCTTCCCCCCTGCTGGTTTTTGACAGTGGGCACAGGTGACATGTTTCTGTAGGATTGACAGAATTAACTCATCATCTGGTGCAGCTTAAAAATGCCTCCTTTTTTTTTTTTTTCTTTTTTTTTTCCAGGTCAGTTTTGATCCCAGTCCTGTTTCCCAGTCTGGTCTAGATTGGCCTTTTCCTCTAAGGCTCATGAGAACTGCAACCTTCGGCTGTAAAGATGAGCCTGAGATTTCCTCTGGGACAGGAGAGAACCTCTCTCCTCAGCACTGCCTGACCCTGACCTGATGAAGACGAGAGCACTGCCCAGGCAGCTGCATCCTTATGAGAGGACATTGGCATTCCCAGTTGGATGCCCCAAGTCCTTTGGCAGGGGCTGGGTGGCAGCAGGAGCCACCACAGTGCTGATCTTGCCAAAGGTACCCTGCTGTGATGGAGTGGGTAAGGAAACAGGCGATTCTCTCTTCAGGTGGACAAAAATGTGTAAATTACTGTCCTGCACACATAACACAGGAACTGCCCCGTTGCACTGAACACAAGTTCACAGGGCAGCCAAAAAACCTCAACTCAATTACTCCCAGTGAGTGCAGACAAATTCTTGCACTGTGAGATTAAAGGCAGACATGAGCCCACTTCCCACATACTTTCTTCTGGGTGACTGTGGGCAAGTCATTTCACTTGCCCTCTGCTCATTTTCCTCTTTTGCAGCAAGAGAATGGGACTCTGGAGTCCCCACTGAAAAGGCCTGGAGATTTGTAGATGGAAAACATGATGTGAGTTAGGGTTTGGTGCTGCTGAGCTCGTTCAAATCCGAGAACTGGGTACCTTGACTTTGTACCTTGAATAAACAAGCATTAAAAGCATGAAGGGAGCAGACTAAATCCTGCTGTTGACCTTACCTGTAAGAACAGGAAAATCTTATCCTGAAATCCTCACCTGTGGGAATTGCACCCTCATCTCAGAGCATAAACCCCAGTTGGCTTGGGGCTTCAGTTGGTAAATTGAAACTTGTCCCATCAGCAGAAGAGGAAATGTCAAAATATCCTAAAAATACTTCAGCACATGGTTATTTTTCAGCTAGAAACAAAGTGTAGGGTTTTTCTGGAAGAAAGACTTCAGCACAAATGTTGCTCTTCATTTCACAGGGTAAGGATCTTTTGCACATAGACCAGGGTACTTCTCAAACCAGAATTTAGTGTTTTTCTGCAGTTAATAATAAAATCAGGTACATAAAAAATGTGAAGGAGATACACAGAGTTCCCAGCAAAGGTATTTCTCTGGATTATGTGATTCACCACGATCATAAAATCCCCTTCAGAGAAATCCTTTCAACCCAATTACCTAACAAAAACCACCCAAGAGTTCCAGGCACTATTACTGCTATCTACCTTTCTAAAATCCTAAGATCATTTTTCACAGCACAGAAAGAGCTTGGAAGAGGGTTTTTTAGGGTGAGGGGAGGGCGGGGTGTTGGTATTTTGAAGCAGGACACGGTAGCATACAAATACCAGAGTCCCATTCCCCTTCAAAGCACAGTAAGATAACATGGCACAGTTTATTTTCCTAGACTCCTACTCCTTTTTCATACACAAAACATGCTGGACCAACCCAGCAGTTAAAACTACTACTATTAAGGAAACCATATCCACATAATTTATTTTAAAATCTACTGTGTTCCAGGTTCATCACCTTGACAAGTGGTTAATTATTCCTTGCTATTTTGAGATATAGAGAACCCCAAAACAATTTTAGAGACATCAATATAGAAAACACTTACCAAAAGAACTCTGGACTAAGGTAGACTTTGGTTTTTTACCCAGACACAATTCTCTCAGTTACTACTAGTTGCCTAAAAGAAGGTGGAATGCTGAAGGGAACCAGAAAACAAACATTCTAATGTCTTGTGCCGCTACTTGATGTGCTGTTTGAAAAATAAGTGTGGAGGACACAACCTTGAAGAACAGAGAGGTGCATGCCAGTTGTTTGCCAACAGTGACGGGTGCAAGAAGTCTTGAGGAAAGTATTCCTTATGGGCAAGGCTCAAATTAGGTACTTAAAAATTGTGGCTTGGTTTAGGTCATTTATCATTCTCTTCAAAGGCCCTTTTGGACAATTGAATTCCTCTTTTGCCAGTAGATCATCACAGCTGCTGTAACATCACTCCAAGCAGATGTTTCACAGACAGAGCCCAGCTGGTTTTCAGAAGCACAGGAACCACAAGTCCCTCCCCTGGCACTTCTGCCCACGGATGTGGATGTGACTGTGCAGGTCCCACCGTGTTCAGCCACACGCAGGGGGGTCTGCATGAATAAAGAGCCAGTGGTGGCAGACCCCAAACTGCTTCCACTTTAACAAAAGCTGAGAAAAACAGCAAAAGCACAGAAAAGCAACAAAACCACACCCTGAACTTTTGACTGCTATTTTCCCTTTAAAACAAGAGGATATTTAGTCAGCTGAGATAATTATTGAACAATCTCAGGTCTCTGTTGTGGACTAAAAATAAGAGGCAAATGGGACTCCTTGACTTTGCAACGTTAGAATTATTCCCCAGGTGGTACTTGTGTAAAGTGCAGAAGCCAACAAGTAATTCCTCTGGGATAGAAACACTGCTCACCTGCATGTGGCTCCTCTGCCTACAGGGCAGGGAATGAGGACAGGTCACTAAAGAAGTCACTTCACTCTCCCACAGACCAAACAAAACTTCTAAGAATTTGCCCCTTCTGCACGATCATTTAGCAGCACTGAACATTGCTGGGCCAAAGAAACGGTCTGAAAAGAAGGTCTCTGCAATTCTGTGTCGGGGAGGGATGGTTGCTTTGCTTGTAGGGCTGTCGAAAGGTTATGGGAGAAATACTCACTTCAAATGAGCAAATGCAAGGCAGGTCAAATGGCTCCTGTAAAATGAGTCATTAGTGGGAATCCTGGACTATGAGGCACCTAAAATCAGTAAAGTATAGAATTAGCTCAGAACTGGCAGATCAGCTCCCTCTTGCATAGCATCTATTTCGTTCCAATAAGTCCTAGTGCAGAGACATTTCACAGATATTACAATTCTCTATGTTAGAAGGAGCTGGAATGACATAATCACATCCTTTGAAGGCAATGAAGTACTTTCTAGTCTGTTAGTGACAGAGAATGGTGTCATTAGAAGATACCCACTAGGGAATTAGGCATTAAAAAAAGTTTAACTCCAGGAGGGATGGTGACTTTTCCTTAAATTCCTAGAAGCTTCAAGGAGATCTCTGTCTTGGTATTACTGCTAAATATTGCAAAGCCGGGTATATTTCAAAGGAAAGGAGAGTAGGTGCTCACAATCTGCTCCTAAGAAAGGCTCACAAGATAATGCAGATAATGGTAAGGCAGACAAATCAATTTGAGAAAAGAAATGCAAAAGTGCAGTAGGGATTTGAAAGCCATGCCTTTAAGGAATATAATTCCACAAAAGACAACTGGGGCCCAATAATCACAATGTCGTCATTAACACGTAACAAGTTTAGACAATAAAAGTAACTGATATGTTAAAATTAGACTTCTGTGAGATTTTTTACCTTGATCTACAGATCTCCCTATTAGTGGCACATAATGACAAAGCAAATGTTAAATGAATTCTGACTTGTCTACTTCTCAGGTCCAGAAAAAAAAGTAAGCAATTAATCACTTAGGAACAACTTGTTTTATTAGGAATTTTTAGGGATCACTTCTAGACAACTTCCTATTCCAGTCTCATCAATGGACTGGTTTAAATGTGACCATGGCTAAAACTAAATTTACGAATCAGCGTCCCTTTGGGTTGTTCTTTTCCCCCAGAGTGCTAACAAGTATCTCTGCTGTGACAGCAGCTTTACTTTATGCTTAGTTGCATATTTATTTTGCCATTAAAAATAGGGCATTTTAAAACTGATTTGTTTAGTAAGGTAAACAAGGGCTCTTCTCACTCTTGAGCCCCAAATAAAGAGGCAACGAGACAGAAGTATTGTTGTAGTTGATACAAATGATGATGTGGGTTCTTGATAAAGACCTTAAGGGCTTAAAATGCTCAACATATGTTGAAATCTTAGGATAAAAATTGAGACCTAAAAAATTAGTTGAGAGCAGTTGGCCATGTCATACAACAGGATACTGAGAGCTCATGTCTGTAAAAACTTAAAAGGACTTCGTTAAAGAAACTTAACATTGAGGATTATTTAATCCAATTAGCAAAGGCACGAGAGAGGCAATGGCTGCCAGTTAAACCAGTTTCAGTTAAAAACAAATAAAACCAATTACAATACACCACTGAGGGACATGGTGCAGCAGCCTGAAGTTTATACCTTTCCAGAAATCGTGTGTTATGCCAACACAAGTTTCTGGGCTCTACACAGAGTTAACTATGTTTGGTGTAATGGCCTGTGGAAAACAGGAGTTCAATCAAATTGATGTAATAGTCCCTTTTGGATTAAAACTCCAGGAATTTACATCTGGGCCTGAAAAATTTTTACGAAGAAAAGAAGACCCTCTACAACTACTTAAAATAAACCCATCTAATATCCTCACCACTGTTGCATGCTGTAATCTGTCACTTGGAATTATTAGCATCTCTGGAGTCCAGTTTGTTAAATAAGTGGGAAGAAACTCTGGCTTTGTGCCTAGAAAGCCTCAGCTCTTCAAAACAGCATCTCAGGCAATAGTGCTTTTAGTTGCCATAGACTTTAAGCACAGCTCGTCCTTTAACCCCACTTCCCAGAGCTAAGTGGGGATGATGTTGATATCCAGCAGAAAATTTGAATTTCCTGTCTGTATGGTCCCTTGCAGTGCCTGTCACTTGTGGGTGAGGCCAAGAATTTATCTCCATCCTTCTGAAGCCCTAAAACAATCATGAAAATCATTTCCTCTGCTCTCGAAACCCTCAAGGAACGGTTTCTCGAAAAGCACTTCCATATGGCGCTGGGTACAGGAGAGGACTTATTTGGCCAGAGACTCCCTCTCTTACAAACAGCACGAAGATCCAGGATGATCCTTCTTAGGCCCTGATGATTAAGGTATACCAAGGTACTGCTTTTCATCTTTCTGACTAGATACTCCCACTTCAGGAAGTTCCCCAGGAATGACCAGGAAAATACACGTTGATGCATTCAGGTTGAAGCTTTTCAAGTCTTTTTTGCTGATCACTCATTAAAGAAATGAACAACGGATATTAAAGAGAGGAAATGTTCATTCTTCAGACTCATTCTTGTTTGTTTGCAGCAGGAGAGCAGGAATGTACCAAAGCACCTCAGTTAACTCGGTGCTGTGAGGTGGAGATACGGAGGGTTTGACCTGTCCAAGGTAGGTCACCCTACACAGGTAGAATATTTCATCTGCTGCTCATCACACTGAAACATTTCTTTGAACTATACACAATCTATGAATGAAATTTATCTAAATCATAGCACACAGAGAAATGGGATTTTATAAAACTGAAATCACAGTAAAATTTGCATGGCCTTTTTTTTTGGTTTTTGGTGGTTTTTTTTTAGATAAAGAGGGGTGTCCTAATTGCAAGAGACCACTTACCTCACCTTGAAAAACAAGAGCCTTTGAGCACTTGTATCAGTCTGATAATTCCAAACTGAAAATTCACCAAGAGCCATTTCATCCAAAGCCTTACATGTGGTGAGAATCCACTCATGAGTGATGGAGGAAATGATGAGGTTTCCCTTTCTCATTTACCTGATCTCCAAATTCTATTCATTTCCCAGCAGGGGTCAAACCTTAGGCCCTGCATCAGTAATTTGGCATTCTGATATCAATCTTCCCGGGGTCAGAACACTGCTCAGCACTTCACTGGCTGTTTATTAAGCACCAAAACTGAAGACACCCAGGCAGGGGGGAAAAATGACAGATTTTCTAACAGGCAAACGGGTGACTTTGTCTCAGCTGGACTTCAGCACATCATCAGGAGGAGGCCCAGGGCAGCTCTGGAAGGCTCAGTGTGGGCTGGGGAGATTAACCACATTTTAGGAGGCTCAGAACAGAGCAAAGAGGATGTTGGGACCCTCTTCAAACAAAAATCGTTCCCTACCACTGTACTGTTTAATAGCTCTAACTCTGTGCTCTTGGTGGATTGGGAAAGTGGGGAAGAAAAATCAAGAAAAAAATAAAAGGAAAAAATGCCTTGTGCATCCTGCAGGGGCAAGGAAAGGAGAAAAGGGATGTGGATCTGGAAGAATCACTGGAGGAGAGTCCCAGAAGACACATCTTCCTCTTACCGTGAGGAAATGGATTGGCACTAACTTTACAACAGTGGGCTGGTCTGTCTCAGTGTCACAGAGCTAAATTGGAAAAGGGACCAAAATTATCCATCTTTCCTTGGTAACTTGAATGCTGAATAATGTTAAAGAATAAAATACAGCGTGATTGTGAAATTAGGGCCAAAAAAGTAATGGATATATAACACAAACTAAAGAAATAAGATTTATGTGTACATTTTTAAATAGTGCTCTGTAGCTGTTTTAGACCTTTCCTTCTCTTCTCTTGACTAAACAAGCCCATCACCCTCAGTATCTCATCAAGAGAGAGGTTTTGGTTCCGAATTTACATGGCAGAACTATTGAACAAACCTTCTGCCACACTGTACACGGGCAAAAAAGGCATAGATGGCACACGTCATGACAAGATATCCTCAGAGTGGGGATTCTGAGTGATATGTGAAAAAAATTCAAAATAAATAGAAACCAGCTCCATTTGAAGTCTTTGGCATTTGCAAGACCGGAGAATTAACTCTTGCTTCAGTTTATCTAAGATTTGAATAGAATTTGTGACTGCAATTAATTCGAGTTAGACTTTGATTTCCTCTGTAAAGCAGAATGCATTTCAATGGAATCACTGGGGAGAGGCAGGGAGAAGATCCTCATGGGATGATCATTTTTGCCTGAAAGGTCCTTCCAGTAAGTTGCATTATCCCGATCAGCAAGGGGTGACCCACAATTTGGCCAGCGGAGCCAAAACTAAAATAGCTGATACTGAAATGTCAGCAGTGCCTGCAACAGGACCCTGATCCCTGAGAACAGAACACCAGCAAGCTCAGGCACACCAGGAGTTGATGTTCATGCACTGTTTCCAAGGAGCAAAGGGAAGAATCAAACCTGTGGCCTGAGAGCACTGCTGGGCTGCATTCTGTCACAGGCTGGGGATTATATCAACAAATAATCATCTACTGCTGCAAACTGGCTTGGGATGGAATGGAAACAATATAACACAATGTTGTTCTATTCACAAAAAGCAGGCACTGCAGCTATCTCTAAATACTTCTTTTTTCTCCCTCAGTACTGCCCATGTTCCTTTCTAATCTATGGGTTAGAGTACACCATCCATTTAATCTACAGGGCAGGCAGTAAACTTGTGTATTTAATGTGATAAAAGTATGTCAAGAGCTTCATTTTCTCAGTTCTCACAAGTTAGGGGAGTTTCTTTCTGATGGTCACTATCTACTTTGTACAGCCCAAACTAATAATTGATTACTTCTGTGACGCTTAAAGCCTGTCAATTTATTTTTGGGCAAGACTAATCTTCTTGAGTTCACACAACTGAAGTTCAGCAACATCTCTTTACTGGTATCACTGCTGTCTTTCCCCTTTTGCTCTTTGGCTCTGGAAGGGTAAACTGTGATGTGGCCAGGAACACAGGGAATTTTACAAAATTTCACAAAGTAGGGACATAATGGTTGTTTCTGTCAAATCTGGGGGCAACAAAGCACTTGCATAATCCAGCTCTTGAGCAAACTGACATGAGGCGACCTGGGAAGTCCAGGAGCTCAAAGAAGTGAGAGGGGCGATAGGTTAGGCTACAAAAAGAATACAGGTCTTGTTAAATAATTTAACAGCAGGGAATTTTATGTTGAAGAATTGTTATGGACCAGAAATACAGCCTCACACTTGAGAAAATGCAGTGGGACAAAGCGGTGTGACCAGCAGAATAATCTCAGGCTAATTCACTTATTCCACTGTTTCCTGTCACTCCCCATCCTGAAAATTTACTTCAGGAAAAATAAAAAGGGAGATCACCTGAGGGACGATGAGATCATTGCAGCAATTGAGACTGGTAATCAAAGAAATTAAATTTAAACATACCTAAAGGAAAAGATAGATGGTCTATACATCAAATTTTCATGAGTGGCCCATAGCAAAGATCAACCCTCAATGTGAATTAAACGGAGGAGGACAGAAAGATATAAGTACAACACTGAAAGAACCCAGCATAGATATTTTGTACCTCGGTGTAAAGTTGGAAGTAATTGCTGGTTTCACCAAAATAGCTTCATGGAACCAAGGTGGAGTTGATTGAAAAGGAACTAAGATTTCTCCTTCTCTTCTAAAGTATATTATACTGAAAGAAAAAGCAGACTTCAACATTTCAGCTAAAGCTTTTCAGATAAAAGTGGACACAGTTAAAGCTAACGTAGTTTTTTAAAGGTTTGGGTGCAAAGGGGAGGCAGCAGGAAGGGTAGGAAAGTTCATTTTTCAAACTTTTGTTTCCAAATGTAGCTCCATTAGTTCAAACCATTTGCTTATTCCACTTATTTTACATTTTAAGGTGTTTATTTACAGAACTAGTTGAGAGTCAATCAATTCTGCTGGGGATACAAGTTTTTCTGAGGCTGAAGTTTCTACACATGCTGTAATGTAAATATTGAAGGAACTTACAGAGATATTTCATCCTTACATTACCACTTTTTCTAGTACTAGATACCTATAGACAACTTTCAGTGAAGAGGATTTTGGCCAGTATTTTCCAGAACATGCTTTGTACATTGAAACATAGAAAGCTGTATTCTTTCAGTCCTTCCTATTTCCATAGAATTATTTTTATCTCAACTCCATGCTTTTTCAGTGACTCTCTTGACAATCTCTTTTCAAAACAGACATCAAAAAATTTTCCTTGTTCTCTAAAAGAGCCAAAACAGTGGTTAAAAGCAAGCCTATTGAAATATGGTATAAGATACTACTATGATGTTTCTGACTCTTTAGAGTTCCAGAAGGCAGCAACAGTCCCCTGTTAAGTCTGAAGATATGCCAAAAAAAGAGCTGTTTTAATGCTCAGTGACTGAATAGCTCCTCAGATGAGCTTCTCCTCAGGTAGTTCTACTTTGCTCATTTTCCACTTTTATCTCCTTGACTCGAGAACCTCTGAAGCTGAATGTGCAATTTCCCTTTGGAGGTGTGTGATTGTTCTTCTGCATCCATATCAATTTCAAATTTAAAGACCTAAAAAGATTTCAAATCATTAAGTTTACTGCACCCCCTCTCCACCCTTGGACAGTTTAAGGACCAATGTCAAGCAATTATGGGGAGGAAAATTGTCACTAACAGCTCTGCCTGTATTGTAGAATTTGCCCTCATTCAACCGCTTGAGCATAATTTTGAAGTCACTTTAAACATCAGGATGTAGAAGAAAAAAGAAAAAAGATGATTCCTGACCAAATTAGTATTTTTAATGTGTAGCTACCTCAGTTTGTCCAGGTTTCAAAACAAATATGAGTGTTTTTAAGTCTTCAGAGCTTCTTAGTCAGAACAGGAAAGAACCTAATGAGTTATCCTCCACCTTTCAGTTATTTGCATGAAATTTGGTTAGTGAGACTGAGGTGAACTCAGGTGAGATTTTCTGAAGGCAAAAATGCACCTTTTTTACAATAACAATGATAATTTCCCTCAGCAATCCCAGCATTTATACACAGGTAGCAGAGACATATTAACAAAGAGATAGTACAACACATTTACAAGTTAAAAACACAAACCCAGAAAAAACTTTGAAAATGCTCTGTGCTTCAACCGTCATTCTTAGCATTCTGGACATTTGGAATGATAAATTGGGTCAGAGACAGGTTGTTAACTAAAAATTACTATCTGTCAATTCTTAGTACTAAATTTAGTAATCAATGTTTCACATCCCTTTGTGCCTTTTTTCCCAGCGTGCTAACAAGTATCTCTGCTGTGACAGCAGCTTCACCTTATGCTAATTTGCACGTATTTTTGTGATTATAAAGAGGGCATTTTAAAACTGATTTGTTTAGTAAGGTAAACAAGAAACATAAAGCCTGAAAACTGAATCATACCACGCAAATCCCTGTGAATAAACCTCTAAAAATAAAACAAAAACTCCTCTCATGTGCTCTTCTCACTCTCAAGACTCAAATAAAGAGGCATTAAGACAATTAGTCTTATCTTCAAGGGTTTTGTGCTTACACAAATAACTGGTCAATTTTTTTTCCCAGGTTTTCACAATAACCTTGAGGCTTACACATACTGCAATAGCTAATATCATGCTGATTTCCTCTTCTGTTATCCTCCCACCTTCTTAAGTCAGCATTTCCTATGGAATAACGCCAGATATTTTGGAATCGGTCTCTGGGGTTTCTCTAATTTTGGCCAAAAGGCTACTTTTTTTTGATAATAGTTTGTCCATACTGACAAGCTCCATGAAAAGCATGAGCTTTAAAATGATCCTGTCAGAAAACCTCTCGGCCAACCTTGCTCCTGAATCATGTTTATTTCCCCTTTGGTGCTCCCTTGCATCAGGAGTTTTGGTGTTTTCCCACTTCTTCATCCTCTGGCAGTGAAAGTTCCCACCATTTGTTGTTGGCCCCCCTGCTGTTACCATGACTGGAGGTGATGGAATCTCGGTGCTCGTGGGTTCTTTGCTGTCTCTTGGTGATGACTCTCAGCATGGGCTCTGCCCCACTTTTCCCCCTCTTTCAAAAAGGCCAAACTTTGCCACTCTGCTGCCTCTGTTGCTGTTGGACGAGTCACTCTGTCCCAAAACATACAGTATGAAGCCTTTTTCTTCTCCTTCCTCTTAGATTCATCAAATTCTCAGCTATTATCAGTTTACCTTTCTTGATAGAGTTAAATATTCCGTTCTTAATAGAGCTAAACATCCCCTTCCAATGTGGACAACGATATCTTTCATTCCTGTTTTAATTTTCTTATCTTAACAAATTATATTTTTTTGTTCAATGCTCATGTTGTCCCAGTACAAACTAAACTGCTATCTTCTCTGCTTGTTTCTAACTGAATTCTCTTTCAACAGCTTAAGGCCCAAAGAAGTGTAGATCACTTCCTGTGTTTGGACAAGTTAAATATATATAACACTTGTTATCCAAAAAGTCTCTCCAACAACAGAGGATGGTGCAGTCAGCACTTGGTTTCTTTGAACCTGGAGTTTATCTTGGAAATCTTTTTGAATCAATAGCCCTACACCTTGAATCAATAGCCCTACACAAGAGTGACATGTAGATTTTTCCCAATTTCTGTACTCCATTTCCTACTTTTTAGGAATTGGGATGCATTCTTTTCAGGGTTACCAAGTTCAGTAGAATCTGAAAAGCATTTCCTTGGCCAAAAAAAAAAAAAAAAAAAAAAAAAAAAGTTGTTGAAATATCACAAAGAATGATTGCTTCATCTCTCAAGAAAAAGTTGCTGGTGTCTCATGGGTAGTTTTGGCAAAATCATTTACTTGGATTAATATCAACTGCTTACTTCCTCCTTTCCTTCCTCCTTCCCCAACTGACTACTTAGTACTAGATAGAGAAGCACAGGAAAATTCATGTTTTCTTGAGGGTTTGTCTGTTTCTGAAATTATATCTCACCACTGGAGACCAATAAAGCTGTAAAATCTTGTGTAAATTGCTCTTGGGTTTGAAAATGACTGATTTTGCAAGCAAAGGATGTGAATTTATATGGTAAACAAGCATCATTCATTCTGGTCCAATCTAAAATAATACAAGACTTCAGAGACAAAATGGGGGGGGAAGGGGAAATAAAAAAAAAAGAAAAAAGAGGAAAAGAAATCCAGGTGTCCAACAATAGTTACCAAAAAAAACCAAAAGTCAAATAAATGTCATATTGTGTCATTTGGTACCAATTCGCTGAGGCCACTTCGGGACCTGTAGGCAGTGATTTGGTTGCAGTCGGAGTTCTGTGTGGCTACACACACACACTGTGGCTTGTTAAGGGCAAATCCCTCAGGAATTCTGTGTCTGAGGACAAACCAGCCCCAGGCACCCTGACAGTCTCCTTAGAACTGTGCCCACAGCCAGCTGTGAGTGCAGCAAATCCCAGAACCCTGTCTTCAAAAGCATCACTGAAAACATATCCCCAAGCACCAGACTCTCAGATGCATTGCAGCAGCAATGCCAGATTTCATCTTCCATACAGTTTCTGGCTTAGTTTTGAGGAAGAATAATAAATTTGTTCTGCATTCAGGATAAATTCCAGACAAAGCATTCAAATTTTCTCCTGCTTATTGTGCTGCTGATAATTTTGGTTATTAAATAATAAAGTTTTATGTATAATTCTTTTTTTTTTTCATATAGCAACAGCAAGCACTGTAATTTATGTGAGTTAGGATAAACTATAGCTTGGGCTATGAATTATACAGAGATCAGAGTAATAAACTGAGTCATTCTTTATCTCAGTAAGAATAAAATTTCTTGTCTTCCTTCTCAAGTGTTCAGTTTTGAAAATGAACAGAGGCAGCAATGAAAACGTCCTTTACTTGCCAAAGAAATCAATTTCATGTAGCACATGGGCTTTTGCAGTTTTTAACTTAGCAGCAAGGAAGAAATCACACTTGTCAAGCCATCCAAATTACTGCAGACGGGCAGTTCAACTAGTGAACAACCACTTCTGTTGCTAGGATGTATTACATACCTCTACTACATCTTTTATCTTTCTGTCAGTGACCACTCACATCACAGGGATGTTTTGATTTTCTGTTGTGAGAGATCTTGTTCTTTGGCAAACCCAGGTACGAATTCCCAGGGATGGCCTAAGTTTTGGGGGAAAACAGAAGGACATACCCCTTCAGGGGTATCAGCTGTATTGTCAAATTCGTCACCGGACAAATGGACATCCAAAGAGTCCTGTTGAGTGGAATAATCACTTTCTTCTCCAAAAATTCTTTGGTTTACAGGCTCAGCAGCTGCACTGCTTTCTGTGTTTGCCTCCTTATCAGCTGGAACAAAATCTACTACCATTTTAAGTTTAAAGTGTGCAGGTTTTTCTCTCATTTTTCACTAAAGTGCTCTTGCATCTCTGTCTCAGTTGCCTTCCTCCACTTTCAGTCATCCCTTTGGAGTTAGCTAATCTCCAGCTTACTGAGACACCAGATTCAAAGTCAGCCGTGTGCTTATCCACCAGACACACAAAAAGGCCTGTCATGAGCCAGTAAAGCAAATATACAACCCCCCAAGGTTCTATCGTGTGAATAACCCATCAGATGGGATGCAACTGTGAAGACAGAGTAGTTGCACTAAAGGTAGAAAAGCTCTTACCGTTTAATGAAACACAAAAACTAAAGATATCTTCTTTTTCTTTTCAGAGTCTGTTTCACTTATTCTTTATACTCAAAATACTCTGCTTTGAACTTCTGCTGCCTTCACCCTCTCCTGACTGTCCACCAGATACATCACCTCACCTTTGCTGATTTCTCCCTCAGAGAGACCACTATTACTTTTCTATCTCAGGAAAAAGCCCAATTCTCCATTTTGTTTTCTTTAAAATGTATCTATTTTTCCTTACTCGAATTATTGGAGTTAATTTATACACCAAAATTGTAAAGTGCCCTTTGAAACAATAAATTTGTATTGCTGATCTTGAAGATTATTTTTTTTAAAAAAAGTATTGACCTTTCATAGTTCCCTTTTATTTCTCCCAGATGAGGCACTCAAAACATTCAGACAAAAAAATCATTAAAAACACCCCTTTGTCCCTGTAGCTTCCAAGAGCAAAGTTGGATGAAATTAAAAATAAGTTCTAATCTTAAATTTAACAAAATTATTTTCCAAACCTCTGTTTCAGGTCTTTTCTTTCGCTGTCAGCCTGCAACCCTGTGAACAGATGAGTCTTTTGCATTTGCTGAGCATAAAAATGTTCTAACCAAGTCCTCAATGTCCTTCAAACATAACCATAGGTGTTGGTAACAGTAAATCAGAAAATAATCCTCATTTTACAGGTGAGCAAACAAAAGGAGATGAACAGCATTCTGAAGGTGGTCTCCAGTTTTGACTCCTGAGTCCTATCAGCCTCAAGTACAAAATCTAATGTCTCCCAAAACATACAAGGAGCTTCTAATATATGTTAGTTATCAAAATATAAATGTTAAAAAATAAAGAATGAGGTAAGCTAATAATAAGGCCAACCAGACAGCCCAGCTCCCAGTTTTGGGAATTTAGGAACATGACTTCCCTCTGTCATATCCATGGTTTTTAGAAGTGCCTGTGAGCTGAAATGAATCATACCACGCTTTCTTTTATTTACTTGCTCAGGAAGATTATCCTATGATCATAAACTATAAAAGGGAACTTCTAGTTCTGTTTTATCTGGGAAAAGCCACCCCTGTGGAGAACCCCTTTTGAAAGGGAAATAGTGCCACAGGTAAAAATCATTTCAAAAAATAAATTAAAAAGAAGTTAACACCCAAGACAAAGTTGTCATAAAAGCCAGTCAAGGAAAGGGTAAATCATTAAAATGATCAAGTAAAATGAGATGGAATTTGGCTGAGGCTGTCACTGCTTAATGTTTTCCCCCACTCCTGGTCAAAAGGTTTCCTGACACAGTATTTTCCGGAATTTTACTCAACTTACTCTGAAATGACATAAGTCTCAGGATTGTCAGGATTCCTATCTCAGTTTCATTATTTCACAGCACATATTTCAGCCTTGTTCCAGAGCCACAGCGTGAGCAACCACATGGGCACAACTGTGAGAGCGACAACTACAACACTCTGCAACCCACAGGTGGAGGAAAATCCAAAATGTTCTTCCTTTCTCGAGTCGCAGATTCTTCCCTCTTCCACAAATACATGACAACAATGAAGTGGAAACATCCCTGGGAATGCTACCTTAGACCTCCTAGATCTTGGCGAATTTTTACAGGTACTTGGGGAGAAACTCACAAAGAGTTGTTTTTGCAGCAGTGTCTTCTGCATCAACCCTGCACAAACTGAAGAGATAATCTGTGAAGTGTCGAGTTTCCTTGGGGTCAAAATGCTGTCCCAGCCACAGACAACTATACCTTGGTACTGTGAGTGACAACAAGCTCACACGATCCACACAGAAAAGTTAGCTCAGGAAAGAATTCTCTTTGTAATACCAGCAAAGCACTTTCCTAGCAGTTGAAAAAGGTCATTGAGATCTAGATGTGGTTTAGTTTGCAAATAAAACCCCACCATCTGAGTTGTCTCTTTTTTAGTTTGCTTGTTTGTTTCACTGTAAATGTAACCTTTTAAAAATTGCAAGTAGTTTATTTTTGCTGCCAAATGAATCCAGTGCCACAGTTCCCTTCCCCACACCCCAAGGACCTTGTGAGCCTGTGGGAACTGAGGAACATCTCGGCTACTCCAACAGACCCCTTCTGAAGAAGAGGTTTAGCATTCTAAAACATAAATGATGATTTTTATTGGGTTTGGGAGTGTCAAATGTGAATCAGTGAGATGCAGACCCACAGAGGGGTTCTCTTCTGAGCCCTCCTTAAAACAGACTGGTCTGTACTGGCAATAATCTCCCAATTTATCTCCCTGTGGACCTGATATTGTAGAGAGAAGAGAGGCTGATTTTAGGAAAGGACTTGGATATCTGGGCCTCAGCCCAGGCATTTCTGCAAGCACTCAGAGAGTTACACTGGGTTCACCAGGTATTGCATGTAACTGGTTAAAGCCAAAGCAAGATTTTTCATTTAAATTTTTCCTTTAGCAGTCAAAATTTGACTGTTTTCAAAGAAAGATTGGACTTGCTCCTGCTTTCTGTCCTTGAAAGAGGGTATGTCAGATGATTGCTGATGATTTATACTCCTCACATACTCCTGACAAGACAGGAATTTAGGCAAATGAAGCAGGTCATAAATGCTCACTTAAAAATAAACTCACCTTTTGAATTAGCCTCCTACACGAAATAGATGTGCTATATGTACATCTGAATCTGGGAGAGGCTTCACACATCTCTGCTGAAGGAAGTTAAAACTGACGTAGAAGAAACATAAAGAAAAATACTTCTGAAATAAAAAGTTGCAATTAAAGAACTTGCAGGTAGATAGGTAATTTAAAATAAAACCATTTAACCAACCCACGGAATAAAACACACAAAGAACCTTTTTGCAGTCATAATTTTGGCTTACATTTTGATTGTTTTCACTTCTTTAACCCAGCTGACTAATTGCTGGAAATACCTAAGAAAGCCTTTTTTTCTATTTTTTTATTTTTAATCTTTATAACCTACATTTTCACTTACTTCTTAGAACAGAGAATTTTGGATGAGGTCCACCATTTCCAGGAGCTGTCACTGAACAGAATCATTGATCAGGCTTCTTTTATTACTGCTGATGGCACTGATGGGACTCAGTTATACCAGACCCTTAAAGGACTCCTAACTCTCTGTATTTGCCTTAGACTGAGGCACAAGTACATTGTAAAAGGCAGCTTATGCCCTTCTCTATAGCAAAAAGGCAAGCTCTTTCATTCACACCAAGACTGTGGGAATGTCCTTCTACTTTGGTAGGTTATCTGAGAAGTGTCATGCAATGCCAGCGCAGCTCTACCAGTAGTGTCATATCTGCTGTTTAGCAGTAAAAGCAAACCTTTCATTTCAAAATGGGATGTGAACAGACAACCCTTCAGAAATCAGGCTGGAGTTGTGATCAGCTCTTTCACTTGATGTGCTTCTGGTTTTGGCTATGGCACACTCCCCACCACCTGGTGGTTGTTAGAATCCGTTGGGATTTTTATTTGCTGGAAAAGCTCCTCCTGATAAATGGGTACCACTGTGCTGGGAAGCTGTGCCAGCCTGGACACAGCCCTACACAGGCACACTGTGCTCTGTCAAATCTGGATCCACAGCTGGAGCTGGGGAGTTGCTTTGCGTTATTTTTATCATTCAAGTTCTTAAAGAAAACCAAGAAGCGTCCTCAGACTTGTCTTGACAATGACACAGACCAGGTGGGGAGCCCATTCCTGGAGTGCAGGAGATCCAAGGGCATTCTGTTCTCCTGTGGCCCCAGGAATTCATCACTGGTGGTGTCCTATACCTAATAGCTTCAGGGAAGAAACAGATGTCCTTCCTGAAGGACATTCTCAACCCTTGTTCTTAATTTAACACATGCTGACTGGAGGAGAGAGATGTCATCGTGATATTTGGCTGTAGTTCCCCTGACTGTAAGTCTCTGCATGTTTTCACTTCTCTGCCTTTTACCTACATGGCTCCAAAACCTGGGGAATCATAAATCCAGTGTCCTTAAAATGTCTCTCTTTTTGACTATTACCTAATAGGAATCAACAATTATTATTATCTGGTGGTTTGAGGTTTTTTCTGAGATGAGCAGCAAATTACAAAGTCACACACCTTCCTGCACAGAGCAGAACTTCGGGGGGTTAAAAATCTAATGCACTGAGAAATGTTTGCAACTGTCAGCTTGGACAACCTTGGAAAGGACTCTCTGAACACCACAGTAATGAGAGCTTATTTCTTTCCCTCTGATTTTGTTCTGCTGAGGGTAAGTAGCCTCCTTCAGTGAACAAGTATTACGTTTTCTAAAAGCTGTGTTTGCAACAAGTATCTTCAGAACAGGAACTGCTAACACAGCTACATATATTTATATATATATATAACATAGCTTTATATTAATATTAATGTTATGGAGCTATACATCTGAACAGGCTTTGTTCTTATTTCTCAGGTTTGAAGCATGACTATGTCATAACCAGCTGAAGAGAGAACAAAACCAAAAAAAATCAAAGAGTGTGAACTTTGAGAAGATCTGACATGCAGCACATTCCAAAACTGCTACAACTCTCTCCTACCACACCTTGCAAGTGCACCACACATGAACTAAACAGCAGACTTGAGGACCGTTTTCCATTTTGTGTATGTGTATGACACACAGCAGGCATTGTGAGAAAGATCCCATCTAGTGTTTCATATTTAAACACACACCTGAAGAACTGTTATTGGTGCAAAAGAAGAAGAAACATCACTATTGCCCTTGAGTAAGAGAGGAATTTGTATCGTGGTCCCTTGGAAATGGTATCCATACCCCATCTCTTTGCGAGAAACTGAGGTTGAGGATGTTAAAAGGGAAAAGAAGCTGCCAATAAAACACAGGCCACAGTGAGGAGCACAGTCAGTGAAACACAGCGCTCTTCTCAGCATCCTCTGCTTTAATTTAGAGAATCTGCCAGCTGGATGCAGACAGGTAGAAAGTTTTTCCCCACAGAACTTAGAAGAAAGCCCTGGTTGCTCACAGTGTGGCAACAGAAACTTTCTTATTAGTTTCCCAAAGTGCAGGAGAGAACCAAAACAGTATCACAACAGAAGGCGCACAGAAGGACAGGAGAATCAGGAGTCTTGAGCCTCACCAGAAGCGTTTTTCGTTCATTGAAGCTGTACACTTGTCTTGGCTCAAGCTCTGGGGCATCAGAGCTTTTTCTTTTCCCTTGGAAGGAAAGAAAAGTCTTTCCCCAAACCAAGGACTCTGCTAAAAACTCTGCAGTGGGAAGTTCACCTCTTTCCTCACCCTCTCGTCTGCTCCCTCAGGAAGGTGGCTAGCCCGCAGGAAGCTCTGTGATGGAAAGCAAACCCCGAGGCACTCAGCAGGGTCAAACAGTGTGCATATATTTATATCTGGTTTTAAATGGATTCTGACTGTCTTTAAGCTATGTATTAAGACCAGCTTCATGAGCCTGAGTGGCTTCACTCCCAATCAAAAACCTCGAACAGCTGATATGAGCTTGGATGCTGCTCCTGCCAAGATGCCGGATGGGAGGACTCAGGAGTGGCCCTCTTAGCTGTTCCACTGGACTTTCCTGCCGGCTGCAGGCACTCCTGAATAGTGGGCACCCAGCCCATGCCAGCGAGGAGCCATTCCTGCATCCGCTGTCATTAGTGGGGCTTCCAAACGCTGGAGTGCAAAAAGCCAAAAAAATCCATGGGAAGCGCTTGGGAAGGGAACGGGGGGAAATCATCATGGGCATTTCTGATGCAGATGTGGAATCAAGTGGGCAGCACCTCCCGAGGCAGCACTTATTGGGTAGAGGGGTACTGATAAATGACAGCTGATTTATTTTTGGGTTGTTTGACAGACATCTTTGTTGCCAGTAACTGACCCGGAATGCATTCTGGCTCCCATCCTAACAAACTGCAGGCGGACCAGGGGTTGAGGTGATGCCTTTACAAATGATCAAAGTGCATGGGGAAGTACTGCAGGTGTGCTGTGTTAATACCTACATCTATCTCTCAAGTAATTCAATAATCAGATCTAATGCGGCTTCCATGTCAGTGTGCTCTCTTGGACCTCAACACTTTGATGCAGCTTAATGCATCACATATTGGCAGAATTCACATGCTGGATATACAACGCTCATTTTTCCTTCTTAATACCCATGTCATCTGTGAGTGGGGAATACAGAAGATGATATTGTGTGTGCAAGCACAGGGAACATCATCCAGGCTCAGTGATCTCATGAGATCTGAGGGAGGTTTTTGTCCCTCTCTTGCCCCCCAGAGTCGATATATCTAAATATGGTTTCAGGTTCATTAGTGGAGGCTTAGCTAGGCTTACACGGTTAAGGTACCTGGTTTTGGCGGCTTATTCTTAGGGTTTATAGTCCTTTGGGCATTTGCAGCCCTCAATGCATTTATCCACCAAAACACTCCAAGTGAAACACAAAACTGTCATTTGTCATCCTTGCTTTTATCTGACACGCAATGGAGGCAAAGAAAACCAGCAATATGCCCTCTGCCACACAAGAGAGAGTAAACCCCTTCTCAGCAAAGGAGGGAACTAAACCCATCAGCCCTGAGAGAGTCTTGGGCTTTCAAAGTGCCTTTCTCTCTAGATGGGTTTCATTTCATTAGCTCCAAACAGTCTCTTGTGTGTGGGTGTGACTGAGGTTTTCAACTAAGTTTCATAACAAATTACAAGTCAGCTGAACCCCCTCTGTCCCTGGGCACACCCTCAGCAAATATACGCTAATACTGGCTCAAATAATCCTTTCTCTTTGGGTTTTAAAAGGGAATGCTCTGCACCAGCACATAGACAGTTGGTGGGGCCCCTGAAATGCAGCAGTTTGTGGAGCTGCCATAACTTGTTTAGGCATCTGGGCCTTGAAAGGAAAGGAGCACTAAGGTTTGGCTGTTTAGTGCTCAGCATGATCTGAACATAGTAATGCAATCATTTGGGGTTTGGAAAATTAGCTTTCTTCTCATGTTCTCATAAGCCTTAAAAAATATTTTGGGGCCTTTTAGTTTTCTCAGCAGGCTATTTAATGTTTACTTTTTCAGGATAAAAAAATATAATCGAATAAGAATTAAGTCTGAATAAATTCTCAATAGCTTTGAAGCCTCAAGGGGAGTATAGACTCAGGTCATAGCGGTCAGGTGAGAACTAGATGATCTTTAAGGTCCCTTCCAACCCTAATTCTGTATTCTATGCCAGTGCTTCTGTGCCTTAAGCCTTCCTATTGCCTGGCAGCCTAAAACTGCCACCCAGCCATCCTCCTCCGTGGCTGAGGCTGCAGCAGGCCCTGCACCTCCAGGAGGAGCAGGTGAGTGGCTCCCTGAGAGAATGTGCCCTGGCTTTCTCCCCAAGCCTCACCTGAAACAACCACAGCTCCTTCCTGTGGAGAGAGGAGGGGAGTGCACAGCCCCTCCTGACTCCCAGCCACCCTCCCTGCCAAGCAGCTGCATTTACGGAGCTCGAGGCTTGGATTTTTCCCCAAAAACACTACTGGGAGCACTTCAGCTCCGGTGCTTCTTGCCTGCCAGAGCACAGTGTGCTCCTCCAGGTATCCCTGCCCTGCTCATCCCTTTCCTCAGCCCTGGGGATCCCAGGGTGGCATCTCCCCTTCCCGCTAAGCACCATATAGGGTGTTGGCCACCCCACAGACCCACTGTGGGCACCCACCCCAGTGAGATGCTCTTTCCCCCTGCTGTGTGTGGCTGCAGCAGATGTTTCTAGTTTTTGGGTCCAAAAGAAACTTTATAAGGCTTTTCCTCCCTTTTCAGGGAGAGATGCCAAAACAGTCAAGAAATGAGAAATATATAACTTCATTCACGTTTCCAAAACCAGGAGGGAAATGCTGCAGTTGGATTGTTTGGAAGTGTGTAATGGGCCAAACTCTGCCATTGAAAAAAAAACCAAACCAGACTGAGAATTGCACCTGTGTTACTCCAACATCCCTATCTTCATAAAAGGGAAAAACCTCTCTACTTCAATAGATAACAGATCATTTTTCTAAAACTTCTTCAGAAAAGGATAACATAACAATCTATCTTTTTAAAACTAATTCCAAAATGGAACAAGGAATATTTTGCTACACACATCTGGCATTCTATCTTACCACACTGGGATGATGATGTTCTAGTTGCCTTCAAAATACAGCTTAAGATTCTTAATCAGCCAATCCTTTGTTTAAATTTGATTGTAAAATGAACTGTGGCAAGCTTGTCATCAAACCATAATTTCACTTAGCTACTGAAAATCTACTTTAAAATAAATAAATGAAGTGGCACAAGAGAAAGGGAAAGTATTTTATCTGTTTGTATTCGAATTTTCCTGCCTTGATGAAGCCCAAAGACGTCTTCTTGCGGAAATAGTACTTGTAAGGACTACAAACAGCTTGAAGGTTTGTCTTTGTGCAGACACCCTGCTTTTAGACCTCTCTACTGCTCAGCAGAGAGAAATTCACCCGAGTAATCAATTATTTCACTGAGCAACTGAGCTGCTTAATCCAAGATAAACTACCACAAGCATTCAGAGAACAATCCTTGAAGGCAAAAGCCTGAGCACATCTGCTACACCCTTGATCTACAGGATGGATTTGGTTTTTGGCACTATAGATGGATGCACCAATAAACCTGTTCAAACCAACCTTAAATATGAACAAGGTGGGTATAAATTATACCGCTTTCTTTTGATGTGAGATTGTTCAACTCACACCATAAAAGACTCCTTTTTCCTTTATGCCTCCTCACTCTTCTTGACCTATTTCTTCATCTGCCCAAGGTTGACTACTAACCAGTGAATATTTTTTACATGCTCATGTTATTCTTTACATGCCACTTACACGCTGCCAAGTTTTTTTATTGTTTAGGAACTGTCTTACTTCTTTCCCCACTAATTCTATTTCTCTCAGTAAATTTCCTTCCTGTTCAGCTCTTTCACTCTCCCTTGCCCTTTTTCGTTATCATAATGTGTACTATGCTAATAGCTGTCCCAGGAGCAGCATCCTGTCAAGCAAGAATGGCTCTCTCTGAAAACAGCAGAGGACAGAGCCCGTCTTTAGCACAAGTAGCCTGAAAGGACAAATGGAAAGCACTGCTCTCTTCTGCAAATGTGGTTTTCCCTCCAGCAACAGCAGCTTTAGTGCCACTGTAATGCAGCTCGTGTAGCTTTGAAGAACAACCAGTGCTGCAAGACCCCATGAATTTGTGTACAGTGTTAACTGCATGGAATGGAGCTGAGATTGCACACACACATTCAAAGTCAGCCAGTGCAAACACACTCAACCCACACTTCTGCTGGAGATCCACAGCAAGGGTCAGCCGTGAGAACAGCATTTTCCTGGGAGGGGTAACCTTTTCAAACTCCCAGTCTGGTAAATCTCTGAGAACTGGAACACACTCAGCACTCTCTAAAGCCCTGGTGATCTGAGCTTGGAGCGCTTCAGATTGCTCTGGCAGCAGGGTGGTTCTTGGAATAGTTACTGTGCGTGGAAATAGTCAAAAACTCATGGAAATAATAAGGTTCTGAAGACAGGCAAAGCCTTTGTTAAAGTAAGAAATAAAAATTTCACATTTGACCACCTGCAGTATCATCCCATGCCCATCATCCCAAGTCCAGTTTAGCACACTTGTCTCTGTGCCTTTTAACTTCAGCAGCGTGCTCTGAGGTTAAAATACGACTCTGCTGCACAATCCTGACACGCTTCCAGTTCCAGGATGTGCCTAATCCTACCAAACGAAAAGATGCACAGCCAACTAACTGTCCAAAGTGAGGAAAGAAAGTACAGAACCCATATACAGGTTCTTCAACACATGCTGTGTGGGATGAGAAATGATGCTGAGAGCGCCAAGGCGCGATTTCAGTCAGTCATCTATTTCAAGAACTTGTTTTTTCTCATGTTGATCTTAAATGTGCACAACCTCTACAATTCAGGAAAGGTTCCTCAGCACATCAGTGGAGTCAGAAAGTAGCCCTGGGAAAGCCAAATTTTTTTATTTTACAAATTATTCTCTTTACCTTTAATTAATTATGAATTAACTGAAGCTTTGTTTGTGTCAAGTTTGCTCCTCAGGCAAATTTGGGTACTGTAGATGCAAACATATCCCGCCTGTTGTTCCTGAATTATTTGTTACATTCTTAACTTTGTCTTTTGAGGGCCTGACAGTTCAGAATAAAAGTCTTTACAAATTACATGCTTTGTTTCTGATCTGAGACTGAATTTTCATTTACTATTAAAAGTGAAACTGAAGGATATGGTACCTCAGGAAACACTTTTTTCCAGGAGCTTCTTTACACACAGATATTTGCACAGTCTGAGACACCCTCACTAACCACCACAGCTATACCTCCCTTTAACTGGGTTAATGTTCAAGGGTTAGGGATTCTCCAGCTTGTTTAAAATATAAAATACATAAAATATTTGGGAGCAGTCCTGTGAGGGCTGAGTCCTTTCAGACAGACACTCTATCAGTAACTTGCTGCTCTTTGAGAAAGTATTTTCCAGAAACTATTGCTACACGTGGGTGAAAAAGCCATTTCTTTTCCTTTATACCCATGGTGCAGAGAAAAGTAGAGTGCAGATTCAGAATTGTTTGTACGTCTGAAAGGGAAGAACAAAGGTCTGGGATAACGAAAACCGGTGTATTTCAATGCACAAGAATAGTCTTTATGCTTAAGGCAGCTAAGCAGAATTCTTTTTTAATGGATCATCCCAACTTCACCAAAACATCTGGCCACCTTTTCCCTTCTGGACTGTTTTTTCTCTTTTTTATTTGGCTTTGTGCATCTGAGGACTGGTGAAGGTTAAGCAAGTGCTGGCAATGAAAAACAGTGAAAAGGGTTTGATGGTTTGGGGCAAAGCCAGGAGGACACTGTCCAAGCTGCTCCACGTTAACCCCCGAGTGCCTTAAGTCTCCAGCAGAGCAGAAGAGCCTCCCATGAGACAAGTAATTCAATCTTTTCCTGGATGGCTCAAGTCTCCCTACCAAAGGCTGTGAGTTCATCGTGACCTGAAACTTAAGTAATTCATAACTATTGAAACATCATCTGCAGCTTTAACTCTCACTTGGGAGACTTGAAGCATAATAACTATTTCCAGTTATTTCCATTTCAAAAATCCTTTGTACATAAAAAAGGTAATGCCAAGGTATTACTTGGCCCTAAAACACATTGCTGTTATCAGTTTAGAAGGATTAGCACTTCATCTCTTCATGAACAAACCTCATAGCCTTTTAAAGGCCCCTTTAAAACTTGTTTCCACACCAAAATGAATCAGTGACTGATGAAGACTCAGCCATTTTCATGGATTCACGGCTGCCTAATATGTAGTTTTACAATAGTGGGTATGATGGCCTGTTTCCTCCTCCCAAAATAAACTTTCATTAAAAACACCAAAGCTGGAAGCAGTTGCTCTGTGACAGAACTTCCCTCTAGCAAACCTTTTTCAGAGCAGAACTAATACGTATACCTTCAAAATATTAGGGCTTCATCTAACAATTCTTCACCTATTTTGACAGAATGAATCTTTTTTAATCATTAAAAACTTTTCATGAATCCTATGCTCATATTTTTACTTCCAGTCTTATTTTTATTTCTTTCTTTATCTTTATCCAGCTCCTATCTGGAGCTGTGCTGCTCAGTGATACTGGGAGTAACTGGGGAAAGTTAACAAAAAACTCTCAGGCTGTTGTCTGTCAGACTGTTACGAGTGGACAATGGGCAGAAGTTGGAACAAGAGCAGCTCATGCTGGATATATGGAAAACCCTTTTCCCCGTAAGGAGAGGGAGGCAGTGGAGCAGCTGCTGCCCGGTGCAGTCTCCAGCTTTGAAGTATTTCAAGCCCTGACTGGATTAAGCCCTGAGCAACCTGGTCTGAACCCAGGGCTGACCCTGCTCTGAGAAGCAAGTTGGATTAGAGGCTTCTCGAGCTCCCTTGCAAATTGACTTGCCCTGTGATGCCATGAAAATTCATGTTTGCCCCACAGGTGTTTCTCTCACCACTTTTCCAAGCTTCACAGAGCTTTCAGTTTATAAATGCTACAGCAGACTCTTGCTGGTTCTCCTGTGACCCTCAAGTCCTGCTGTCACCACTTAGCAATGCAAAAGAGATCATCAGCTGTCCTGTGAGATTTTCGCACACACACCTTGCAGGGATAAAGTATCAAGGTACAAATTCTGTGTTAATGTACCTGCAGGGATAATCAAAGAGAGGGAAAAGTGAGCACTGAAAAAGAAATAAGGAAAAGGTAAATCTTGATATAATAATGTTCAGTCAAGCTTAATAAATAGAGAGTACAGCAGCCACAGTACCATGAATAGCTATGACTAAAAAACCCAAATATTGCAGAAAGGGGTGTACAAAACCCACTTTCCTTCATCTTCAGCTTCTGGAGGGAGGTGGACAGCTGTTCATCCCCTCAGTGAGCAGGAAGTGTTGCTGGACCCCATGACGCCACTGTCCTCCCAACACTTATCCTGGCTGGGGAGGGCACAAGTTGTGCCAGGTCACTCCAGTTTCTGGCATGTGCTGTCTCAGGGGGCAGTCCCATCCTTGCTGTTCCCTGGCACAGAGTGTGGAATGCAGATTTCCTAAGCAGCTCAAAGGGAGAACACAGTCAGGAGAATAACAATGCCATCTTTAGAAGAACTACCACATGAACTGCTCAGAACCCCAACAGCTGAGTTGTGTGAAGCTGACAAACCTGCCACACGTACAGACACTTAAATCAGTAAGAATGGAATTTAAAAAAGAGGCCTGCTCTGTTGTCCAACCTCACCAAGACCACATGTCCTCTGCAAACTTCAGAAAGCTAAGTCAGGCATTACTAGAAAAAGACCATTTCTGAGGTTCCTCTATTCCCTTGGAAGACACTGCTCATGCAGGCCCACAGAGCAACCCTTTAGCAGCCCAGCAGTTGGCAGGAAGGAAATGCTTTTGCACAAACTTTTAGAGCATTTTAACTTATGTCATTGCAGAAGTACGGCAAGACTACCAGACCAGCCAGCTCACTGAGACTACTGAGAAGACAAATATTCCCCAGATCTCAGCTGGAGGAGCAAAGCAGTAAAGCTCAGCTCTCAGCAAGCTACCAATCAAGCACTGATTTTCTGTTTTAAACTTTATGGGGTTTGGGTCTTTCTTAGCTGAGTGCAAGCACTTCATTATCAATCTGTAGTCCAGGCCATTTCACAGGGAGCTGGAGACTGGCAGGAAAGATAAGGGTCTCTGACAAGTAGTAATTTTTTTCCACCTGTACTTTTGTGTCTATCTCCAGCTATCACCCTCCTAAAGGCACCAGTAATAAAAGCTCCCAGGCAAATGAAACTCAGGTCCCCTCCATAAGTCACAGCTAATACACCATAAAAATACCTCTGAGAATTTATAGCCCAAAAAGAATGCACACTGACTGCACAGAGAGCATCTGTGTAGTAGTGGGAAATTCCATCCTTGTTAAGGGGGATTTTCAGTTCAGAGGTTCTTAAATCAAGAGAAACTTGTAGACAATTCAACAAAGCAGAGATATAAGAGGAATAGAGGTTACATTTTGCTGAATATGACATCAGAAGCATTCTGTGCCACTGAATAAAGCCATCAAATGTACAAAATCCTTGTTTAAGCAATCCTAATTAGCACAAGCCCTCAGAACACCAAAAACACAGCCCTGCCACAGTGTCAGTGTAGAGGCAGAAAGCAGCAGAAGTCACGGCCCTGACAGATTAACAGTGCAGTGCTCCCAGCATCGATACAAACCCACCTGTGGCTGATGCCTTCCTGGCTGCCCACACATTGTACCTCCATACTCAGCTACCTCTTACCTTTGAATTCTTGGTGGCCAGACAAGCAGCCATGAGTCAACTCCAAAGAAAGAGGTCTTTTGGGATGACCATCAACACCAGACTTGGCAAGGAAACTTCCTCAGTCCTGGGACAAGGAGAGGTTGAGATGTTCTCCCCAGATAACATTAATGGGCAGAGGCTGCCTCTGGAACTTGGATTCACTGTTTGCCTGGAATCCCCTGGATGCTGAAGTGTTTCTGCACTCTGCAAACTCATCAGGAGGCTTCTCATGTAGAGTTTCTGCCTGCATCTTCCATTCAAGACTTGGGGAGTTTTTGAAAGGCTTCCAGGGGATTTTTGTTTGCTGCAACAGACTTGACATATTTTAGTTAAGCCTCTGCTACACTCAGTAACTTTCTCGCTTCAGTTAAGGACTTCATCAAAGCAGAATTAGCTCAAACACATTGTACCCCCCTTTTGATTTGAGTATCTCTACAGGTTTTTAGGAATGGGAATTTCTAGTAGTGCCCCTCTGCCCAATTGCATTTCCCTATTACCGGTTAGGAAACCACTGGAGGCATGAATATTCCATGCTGCAGAACACAGTACATTTAATAGGTGTACAGCTTCACTGCTCCAAAATGTTGCACAGCTCTCAGTGCAGCAGCCTGTTAGCTGGAGGAGTAAAGCTTTGTTTGCTGAAGAGCCCTGGTAAGGTCTCCAATAAAATTTACTTCAGTACATTTGCAGAGGTGTCACTGAGAATTCTCATAAAAATGGTTCTTAAGCTGCATTTAACAGGCTTCACTTGATGAACTGAGAAATTCTGTTGGTGATTTGTAAACACCTAAATGTTTTCATTTACAAAAATATTACTAAAGGAAGCACTGGAGGTGAATAACACTTTAACTTAATTTAAAAAACCAAATCAAACTGTACAGATTTTTTTAACAGGTCATCTTTACACATGATATTGAACCTAGAAGTGGGAAATCAAGATCACAGTGATGACTTCTGACTATACGTATCCTGATTAGCAAATAACTTGTATTTCTTAGCATTGCTTTGTTCAACATCCCAGAGGACATTTAGCCATACAAGTCAAGTGAAATAGCACTGATTATTAAGTCCTGTTCTAAGCTGTGTCTGTGGGTACAGAAGATTCGACCCCCATCTTGGTGGAACACAAAAAAGCAGCAGGGACACAGTCCAGCATCACACCATGCAGCTCAGGGGTCTGACATACAAAACCAGGGTCTAGAGTCCTAGGAAGGTCCCAGGAGCACAGGAAGGAAGGAAGAAACTTTGCTGCTTGCAAGAGAAAGCTTTGTGCTTTCTCTTATCAAAAACATAACAGTAAGCACCTGAATTCAAAGGCCCAAAAGATAACAAGTCCTAATGGAGAATCTCACCTTCCCACTTGTTCAGGCCTGCAGCTGAAATGTTGATGTCTTGGGAAAATCAACACGTTTTGCCTATACAGGTTTGACTTAACTGACACGAACTTTCAGGCTGCTCATTCTTAAAAGTGGCTTGTTTCTTTTTACCTCTAAACAACCTTTGTTACTTTAAGCAGATGAATCAAGCCCCTGTTAGAAAGATAAGGAAGCCTTGACGTGAAAAAAGCAAATTGTTTTGACATTATGCTGCAAGCAAAGACAGCAACTGGTTATAGCCAAGCCTGCAACTGCTTAATATCTGTTCTGATGAACTGAAAAACATTCTGTGGGGTCCTCTTTTCAGACTGAGATTGCAAAGAACCTGCAGACCCTGAAGGGACACAGCCTGGGCAGGTGCTGGTGGCACTCACTGCTGAGTCCCAGCTCTTCAAATGCCTCAGGAACACTCTTGCAGAGCTGGAAAACTTGGGCTTTCCACAGAACCTCCTAACGCATCCATACTGTCAACACAAAAACTCCCCCAAAAGCAAGACGAAAGAAATCACTGGGGCATGATGTAAGTGACCATTTCTGGATACAAATGTGTTCACTCATCGGAGACACGGAATTTCCTGTGTTGGTCCACATCATAAAAGTGATTTTTATTATTTATTTTCCACCAGCCTTTCTCTCAGCAATCATTTGTGTGAGCTTTACTAGACCATCCTCCGAGATCTTCCTTATCACGTGTTCTCTACAACGAGACAAAACGCTGCAGTAAGGAGGTTTTATGGAACTTCAAAAAGAAGCATTCGGTCTGCTGATACGGGGGCAAATAAGGCATCTTTTAAAATAAAACACGACAACAATTCATTTATCAAACCCAAGACAACAATTTTAAACAAGACAACTAATGAGCACAGGAGAATTTAATCCAGTCCCGTTGATTTCAAGTGCTATGGAAGAAACAAAATTCTTGCCCAGAGCAAATGTCACATCAGCTTTTGTTGTGTGCCAGCTTCAATTTCAAAGATTTCCAGCACGTTTCTAGAGCTTTAGTCTGAACTGTCCTAGCACTTTGAGCAAAGTAGCCCCATCTTGCCCCAAATCTAGCTGTTCAAAGTGGGAAGTAGATGTTTCACAGGGAATAACAAGATGATCTCAGATATGAAACGCTGGGGATTAGTTCCAGGGAAATGCTGGCTTTATTGTACAAATATTCAGTTATGTCTTCCAAAAAGAGGATGTCCTCACAGTCACTTGCTTCTAATTATCCGTGATAAACATTATCAGTGTTATGTGAATCACACACACTAGGTAAGAAGTACAACTGCAAGCAGGAACCCGGATTTCTTTTTAGAAGAGTTGACATCTGCTGACAGCACAGCCATTCCAAGAAATGTCTGTTTTCTCCCGAGGAAAACAAACTCTACTGTCAAAAAATGTGATAGAAAAAAATTCTTTCAGGAAGGAAAACTTGCAGAACTCAGTAAAGCACAGAAAGCAATCTTGGTAAGGGGATAAAACTGGTTGATTGTACATCAGAAAAGACTTTGTAGAGGCATAATACAGTGAGCAACCCCCGAGCAGTTGATGCAACACTTTCACAGGAGGAGATCTGGTTGTGGAACTGTCAGCAGGATAAACCCACACACGGGTTTGCAGAAAACAAAGCACATTTTTCCCCTTTTCATTATCTGGCTGACAAGCAAAGTTTGTCTCCAGAAGCAAGTCTCAGGATTAGGGCTCCATCACGTATTCACCAGAAAGAGAACGTTTTCAAACATAACCTCAGTGATTTTAGGAACTTCTTTGAGAGCCTCTTACCACTTTGCATCACACTTTGCCTTGTCATGTCTCAGTTGCCTTATAAAATAAGAATTAAGACAGTAAAACTGCTCTGTTTCTGATGAAAATGGACCTGTACAAGTCCTAAGCAGATGCAGGTGATTTTGTAATAGTTTTCTACATACTGTGTTATACTGCTTAAGCACATGGGAGAAAATTCTTAGAAATTCTCAGATAAAAGAGAAGAAACCCAAAAGCTCCAGTGCTGATTCATGTGGGGCTCCAAAGCCTGCAAGGCTTTTAAAGCAGGTCTGGATAAACTCATCAGGCTGGTAACCCGTGTAACTCCAGTTTTACTTGCGCAAGGTGTTACCCCATTTTAAAGCACTGTTCCACTTGGCTGTGTGGAATTCAGAAAGCTACGGCGCTGGCTATGCTTTATGAGTGGAGAGCAGCTGGGGAGGGGAGAATTCCCACACAGCACCTTGTCATGTAGAAACTTGAGGCATTATTTTTATTAATTGTGAAGCAATTTGTCTGCTCTACCAGCAAACAACTTTCCCTCCTGCAATCCACAGCCCTGCCAAGAGAACCTTTGCCAAATCACCACTCCCTCCACCTGAAAGTCATTTCCATGAGCTCTTGTTTAAAGTAGAACCCAAATGGTTATTGTATTTTTTTGTTAATGTAATGCAGCTATATTAGAACAACCTGGGGCAGAAACACTTGGACATTCACGCTAACAGATGTTTGAGAAAGGAACAATTCTGTTTGGTTTGTTTATATGCCAGCAGACCTTGTGCTGGATCTATATAAAAACCATCTTCCTCCCTCCTGAAAACATATATTAGAGAAAGGACCACATTAATCCCTAATGTAAATCCACTGCAGTCAGCAATGTTACATCAGCAGGGAAACTGACCCTTTGTGGTTAGTTTACATTTATTTTAAAGCACTGTCATGAATCCATCTTCCCTCTGTCTGCCTGCGTTCCTTAGGAAAGGAAGGGCTCCACCAAATGAGTGAATTACTTGGTGGTGGCTTTGTGAGTATTCACTGAACTTCTCCAGTTATCTCAGGATATGGTTTCATATGTTGAACTTTTGTATTTGGATAAAGGGATTATACCATGAGTAATGTCTAATAACCATTGCACGTGGTTTATTTGCTTTGCAACATCTGCTGAATCTGCTGAAGATCAAACCCAATTAAAAAAAAAAAATCTGAAAAATAACTAAAGTCTCAAAAATATACCAAATTAGGCACACTCCTCTTTTGCTTGAGGACAAACGTTCCCAGGGCCATGAGAATCCCAAATGGTCTTGCCTTAAACACATCCAGTAGGAAATAAAATAGTGAAAATTAAAAATAAACAACAATGAATGGAGAAAATAGGTGCAGGACTGAGCAGAAATGGAATTTCCATGGGGATGCCAAGCAGTACTGGGAGGGGGTGAGAATGAAAACAACAGAGGAAAAGTTTGGCTGGTGAAGTAATAACACAGTAGAGAAAAACTGAGAAGTACTACTTTGCATGAGACTTCTGTTGGACCTTTTCAGGGTCTCTTCAAAGAATTCTTCCATTTGCAAAGGACTTGGGTGGCCTGGCAGTCTCCTTCCTGCTTTTCCCTGCGAATACTGACATGTGGAACGTGTCTTGGAGGGACCATTAGGAAAGTGACTACAGAACAGATGGATTTTCTTGTTTATTGGCAGGTACAAGCTAATGACTAACAGCACTGAGGTTATTACCTTTTCCTTAAATTATTTCCTTAATGAAAGGACCAGTACAATTAATGACTTCAAGGAAAGGGAGAGCAAGAACACCTTTCTGACTTTACTTCCCTTAAAAAAAAAGGCATCTGCCATCTGTTTTGTTCAGGCTTGCTACTCATATTTTACTTTCTCTGCTGTTCATTAATATCCCTAATTCTTGAGTACCAAAATGGAAATTTTTGACCATCAAGAATTACCCTAGAGGAGAACAAAAATTTTCATCAAATCTCCTCTCCCAACACAAAAAAGGAATTGGATTTTTTTCTTCTTGAAGAAGGGTCCTTGCAGTACTAGCAGTTGTTTTATTCTTAATATAAGTAAGAAAACAAAGAAACTAAACCAATGGGAAAGAAAGATGTTTAATTGATGCTCAGTGGCTAGCGTGGCATTCTTTAAGGTTGATTAGAACATGGAACAAAATGTTGGACACTGAGATTGAGTGGTCACTTTGAGAAGCTCAAATGATCTGAAAAATTGGAGGCTATTTGAAGTTTTTAACTTTCTCCCATCATTTATAGGAAACTCATCCCGCTAGCGCTGCTTGCTAGTTCTCTTCCATTTTCCTGACTGTGAAGATCCTAAACTGACGTAAACGCAAAAGAAGCTTGCTTGGAGCATGGGTAACACCTGGATTTGTTATCCAAGCATGGCAGCTTTACCTCTGCCTTCATTTTCAAAGTTGCCAGTCCTGGCAACATCTCTCTGAAGTGTGAAATAAAGACCCTATTTCACTGATCAGCAATCCTTCTTTATCGTCCCTACTTTTCAGCTGAACTTGGGAATTGTAAATGGCATTTAGCTTATCTTAATCTTCTAAAGTATTCAAGACAAAGACATAATTAAAAAACAAAACAAAATAACCAGTTATCTTGATTCTGTGGCAGACTCCAAGTTAACAGAAAAAGTCTGGACTGTTTGAAAAGATTTAGTCCAAGTGATATTTACTATAATAGCCAGTGAACAGTTTGTTGTTTCATCCCAGAGCAACTCAATTACGTAAATGAGAGAATTGAGTTACTTGGGGAATGTACACCTCTAATTAGCTGGAATTGTTTGTGCAGTTAATTCATTTATGGATAGATTTCTCAGCAAGCCCACGGCTTCCACTGCTTTCCCACTGCTGTACCGGGCTTAATTGCCATTCTGTTCCTCTTAAAAACCTTAATGGATAATTGAGAGCTGCCGGAGAATGCAGGTGGAGAGAGGTAAATCTGTAAAGGACAGGCTGTCCTCGGTCGCAGAGCTGGAAAAGACACTCTGAAAGCCCCTTTTTCTTCCTTGTCAGTGACTCCTGACAGCTCCTACTGCCTAAGCAGGACTTCTGCTTGTTGGTACAATTAGAACACATCTCTCTGCTTATTCAGCTTTGAGTGACTGTCACCAGTCGAGGGGAGAGCACGACCACAGCTGATTTCAGGAAAATATATAAAATAATGAAAAAAAAATTAAAAAATCAACCAAATGCTGGACCAGAGGATTTTGCTGCCTGACCCCATGAAGGAAGGGGAGACTCTTATATTTTTGAATTTATTTTTACTGCAAAGAACTTAAGACAGGGTTTGTTTTTTTCCTTTTAGTGACTTGCTGCGTTCTGAATGTTGAGTGAACACGGTTCTGCCTATGTAAATTAGCAGTCAGGCATCTGACCAAGTCAATCATGACCAGAGCTATCCAAAAATATTTATGTCTGCTGGGAGGACTGTTATTTTTGACTAATTAGAACACAGAGATCTTTTATCAAGCTGTAGCAGTTACTGTTTAAAAATTATGAGACAGGAACTGTAACCACCGAGATGTGTTTTCATAAGTACATAAGTTAGTCTTGTGACCATGAAAAGAAAATAAAGCAGCTGCTAGAAATGCTGAGACAACCACCTGCTTTTCCCTTTATAGACAACATGAACTGGCTGTTACAGAGCTGGACCATCACCACATTTCTACTGAGATGCTACTTTCAGTTTAGCACACACAATAGATGAAGAAAAAGCAAGTAAAATCCCCCCATGTTCTGTGTTCAACTGGAACACGACACCGAATTCCTGAGGTGTATCCCACATATTTATGAGCACAGGGAGCACACTCTTGCCAGTAGCACACGCTGCCTTCAACTGATGGTTTGTTCTGCTCCCAACAGCCTGGTGAGAGCAGGCTGCAGGCTCACCCCGTGGGAACCGATGGAGATTTTCATACCACCACAGGAGAAATCTTTGTCCAGTGGCTGAAATGCAGGGAATTCCTAATGAAGTTACTTTGCTTCCCCAAGGCCTGGTCTTACGTGTGTCACTTCAACACTTCTGCATCCTCCTTTGACTCCTGGCAAGGCACACACAGCAGGGATGGTCCCTGGCTGGCTGCTGCAGCAGCACGGCCCTGACCCCAGCACAGGTTGCTAAGTGCTCTTGCAACATAAATAAGGATTTTGTGCTTGGCAGCTGCCTGGAATTAATGGGCTAAGAGGAGAACTGAGGGACTTTGCTTCAGTTTCAAGGGTTTTTGGAGGAACCTTAGGCCAGTCACTTCCCATTCTCGATCCCAGCTTTTCCATCCGTAAAAACTGAGGTCAAAGTACTGACTTCATGTGAAAGCACTCGGGGGCCTCCACGAAAGCCAAATGCTAAAACCATGCCCCTTTGTCAGGAGTGATATCCCATTTGTTTTAGTAATATTGGACAGTGTGAATTACATTTAAAAAACCCCAAAACACCTCAAATGATTTCCTTAAGTATATAAGCTTCGCTTGCTCCTACCTTTGCTGATGATGCAAGTACACAATATATGGAGAGGGTGGGCATTGTCATTTGAAACACAGCACAAAGAAAAGACACATCACATAATGCCCTGCTAATCTCATCAGAGGAAAGATTATTTGTGCTCTGCAGATTAAACATGGATATACTGGAAGGAAATAAATGCAGGTATGAGCTGTTTGATTGACTTTTTAATGAGCTATTTTAAGATGTATTTATTTTAACTTCAGGGAGAGAATATTATTTATTGCAACATCAGTTTTTACTGGAAACCGGGGGCACAGAATTCATTTGCCAAACTCACCACAAACTGGAGGAGGGATGGACAAGCCTCATTCTGCAACTGGGAGAATTTTGGAGGAAAGCTTTTGGTGGCAAAGTGATCCCAAAGAACCAGTCTCTGGCTCTTTTCCTGGGAAAATTAGCCCAGCTATAGGGTCATGAGTAGGAAGGCTTTGAACCACAGAGAAGTCTCTTCCTCCCCCAACACCAGACTGGTTTGCTTTGCCTAGAGGATTGCAGAGTGGAAATAAAGAGGAATGTTTCCAGATAGCTATCACAGAAAAAAAATTATTACCTCTTTTGTCTGGCAAACTTTCCAGAGTCTGAGCACAAGATATGAGAACAACAAATCCCCTTGGACCTCTGTGGTCAAAAGGGGCATGTTTGGGAAAACAACTTCTTACTCACCTGCTTCCCTGCACTATTCCCCAGGCGCTGAATATTATTCCTAGATAAGTAGCTGTACAAGCTGAGCCCCTGGTGATTAATCACTGATTGTATCAGAGTCCACCCTGTGAGCAATAAATCTCAGCTCCCAGTGGTGCAGAGGCACCTTGGAGACGAGGGGCACTGGCTGTGCCCAGGCTGCAGAGGGAGACACGGCTGCCAGGACAGCAGGGGCAGCAGCACCTTTGCCTCTGCTGCTCATCCTGCCTCCCCCTTTCATTTTCACAGAGAAAGAGAGAGCTTTGAAGATTTTCATGGGGGGAAAAGTACACCTCAGGCCAGGAAGAAATCGAGGAGGTTCAAGAAAGTCTTTCAGGGACCACAACGAATACTTGGAAAAAGTCACAGGTGGAGGAGTCCAGCTATTCATATTCTCCTCAGAAGTAGATGAAGACTGAAGGTGAAATGCCCTATAGCATAAAAGAAACCAGATAATTCTCTAAACAAGTAAATACTTCTCAGAAATAATGAATTGGGCCACTAGGATTGTCGCTGTTCACAAGGCACTTTGAAGATGCACATCCAAAGTGTTCTGCACTGACAAGTCACTGGCATGTTTTGTTACCATGGTCTTGTATTTCATTCTTGCCTGCGATAGGAAGGAAAAGCCTGAAATTTATAATTACCAGGGGTGCTTCTAAGTAATACAACCTTTCAGTAAAACATAAAAAGAGGAAAAAAACCCTGACAACCAAACAAATCACACACACACACAGAAACCATGTAATGAAAAACCCCCAACCAAGCAAAACCAGAGAGAAAAGTCCAGAATTCTCTTTTTAGTTGAGGAGGTGCTTCCATGTCTTCCTAAAATGACACAGCTGGCTTTGGTGGCAACGAATAGATGAAGAATCCACAACACCTCAGCAAATCAGGGCAATTAGACAGACCAGCATTTAAAGAAAAGTGATCAGTCAGCTGATTTTCTCTGCTATTCATGTGACCAAATGCCCTCCAAGCTTGGATTTCCACCAAGAACTCAGACTCAAGGTGTGAATGTGGGGAAGTTGCTGAGGGGCACTCTCCATCCCATTGAAAAAAAATCCTTTTTTTTGATCATGGAGCTGTACACAGGCTTGGAAACATTTCCACTTCAGACTAACCCCATGTTTTCAAAGTTTCTGTAGAAAAGTCTGTGACAGACACTAAATACAACATTTATATGAATGAGTAAATAAAGAACAAATATTGTAGGTCAGCAAGTCAAAAGTTTACCACAATTACTGACACACACTAATTACATCTTTGCTGGCTTTCCCTTTCTCTCCGTTTAAAATCACACATTTGCACCAAAGTTCCGTCAGACACACGGTGTTCAAAACAAAGGATCACCAACAGTGTGTTTAAGAAACAACTGTTTAGGCAGTGCACTAAACTTGGCTGGCAGTCTCTGAGGGCATCCAGAAGGGGAAAACACACAGGAGAACCAATCTCCCCCTAAAGGGCAGCATGCAGACTGCCTCCTCTTTACTGCACACCATGTTTTAATAGAGCACTGTAAGGAACTCTTCCCCCACACAGCACCACACCAGATATTTCTCAGGATTTTGTCATTATCTATAACTTCTAAAAGCTCCTGGGTATGAAATCATACACCGATTATTTTGGGGTGTTGATTTCCAGAGGTTTCTCTGTCTGTTCAGTTTTGCTACAGCTCCTCCTCTCACCTGCAGCATCACCCATGTTATTATGCCTCTCTTTTCTGCTTCTATTCTATTGCTGAAGGAATCTGGAGAAGGATTGCAGGCAATCTTGAGGCCGAGGGCTCCTTTTTAAGGGACTGACAAGTTTGTCTTGCTGCCATTTGGGGTAGACTTGGAAGACCTAGAAATCCTGAGCTTCCACACGTTCATGTCTTTGCCAGGCTCCATCAGTGGCCTCTGTTTTCGGACAGTTTATGCTCTCCATTCAGTTTTATTTTTGGTTTCTCAGGGTTTTTTCTTTGTTTTCATTAGTTATTAGAGGATTTGCTTTGTTGTTTATGAAAACAGGAGAAATGAACAATAACTAAACTAATTCACGATATATCCTTCAAGTCCTGACTTTGCCTTGAGCCTTCCTAAACACAACACTTCTATCTCTCAAACACAGCAGTAGTTCCAGTCTGGCAAGATCATTTTCCAGAGTGATGTAACACATGGGACCAAGCTGGAACGTTGTTCCTCTGGCAGATGAAAACAGAGTGATGCATTTGTGGGTCCACCTAATCCATCCTCTGCTTTTTACAGGCCCAAAGTGTCCTGGGGATCATCACAAAGAGTTCCCAAGTGCTGTACTTCACATAAGGGGTTGGTTTTGCTGACAGATGTGAAAACACCTAGCCAGACACTCTCCAGCAAATGCACGAGAGGATGCTGAGAGCAAAAGTAGTCACGGATAAATTTAAGAATCATATCCATTTCAGATTTAGGCTATTTTATTCCAAGCTGACTTTGGTTGTAAGTGTAACCAACTTTTTTTGGTTGTAATTTTTGTAATTAATTTATTGTTCGCTGATCTCATTAGAATACAGACTTGATGTTTTCTTGCTGCACAAGGACGCCAGATGAGATGAGATTTCAAAATGCAGCAAGTGCCCATTACAGTATAAAATCTAAATAATGTTAAAGTAAAGAAACGGGATAGACTGGACCTCACTGGTAATATTTAAGGGTCTAAATGTTTTCATTCAAGATCAACTTTTAGTTTCCTCTAACCATTTTGCCTTTTCTTATGCCTCTCCTCTCAGTTCATCTCTTGCATGTAGACACTGAAGTTCACAGTATTTCCTAAATTTAGTCATTATTTTATTCTTTCCAGCTCTCATTCCTCTCGTATCACTACAGTCACACCGTTCCTGTCCTACAGTCACACGACACTTGTTTTTATCGTGTTCCTCCAAGACTGAGCCACAGCAGGGAATGTCACTCTGTATAAACCTTAACCCAAATCACCAGGGCTGTTCCTGAATAATTTACAAAGTGTCACAAGCTGCTGCCATTTCTCCTTTGGGGTGAGAAGGATGTAGTGTAGCTCTGAAATGCTTCCAGGCCTGTGAGTCCTGCAGCACTACTTCTCTTTTCTGTTTTCATAACACTGAAGTTATGAAAGACAGGAAGGCAGCAAACATCCCAAAGATGCTGCCATTGAAGTGCAGGTGCATAATAAGACAGAAGAGCATCAACATTCTGTTAATCCTGTTTTAAAAAATTACTCAACTCTGGTATAACATCTATTACTGCTTAATAATGAGAGTTTTGGTTAACTGTTCTGGTGATGGTTCCCACAAACAGTAACACCAAGTTAGCTGAGCCTTCCCTTATGTCCCCTTTAACCTTGTTAATATTTGTTTTAGCTCTGCATAGTGCTTATATAGCCCCTCACCCAGTGGAGACCCTGCATCCTGATTTGATAGATTAAAAAGTGACATAACTCATTATTTTCCTATTGTATTGAGCTACTTGAGGAGTCATTGACAATGCAGGTTGCATGGGAAGGAATCTGAAGGAGAGACGTAGAAGCCATGGCTGTATTATTTTCCCTTGCTAAGAGATTCATTAAAACCCCCCTTCAGACTTCAGAGTGACCATTTTTGGGAGTGTACCAAAGAATGGCACGAGTGAGTTTTTAAACCAAGAGAGTGGGCCAAATCTGAAACGTTCCTTTTTTTTCTTTTTTTTTAATTTTTAATTAAACTCATTACAGCAGAAAATGTTTTTGAACCTTCAATCTGACTTCTGGATGCTTTATTATCGCAGCTTCCTCAGCTGGCTTGGCAATAAATAACGTTAAAATCTTTTCAGGTACCTGTTGTGTTTTGTCACGTTTCATTTAGTTCTCATTTTGTGGAGATGATTTATGCTTTGAACCCTTGGAATAACAGGCTGGAGTACAGTTCCCTGCCCCCTCTCACAGCTCACTTGTGTTTTCAGTTGTTTTAGAAGCTATGCTGACCCAAAAGGGGCAGTGAAAGGTGAATGGGACCTCCTCTGGTCCAGCCAGAGTGCTGGTCAGGGCATCACTCCTGGCTCAAGGAGGATCCCTCTTCTTCCATTCCCACAAAGTTCACTGAGGGGGCAAACGAGCTTCTGTCAGGTGAACCACTACCTCAGGCCCCCATGGCCATCTGACAGCTCTCAAACACCTTTAACCAGTGTCAGAACAGCAGTACCAAGTCAAAATAAGGGTCCAGCCACCACTCCTGCCTGCCAAATAATCCTTGTAGCTTCCACCTCTTTGCAGCTCAGACTTTCTGAGCCCGATTTGGTAATACTGAATTTTATATCCATTTTTATGTCACTTTTCCTAGATATTTTTTTAAAAATGAAAACATTTGGCTTCCATGTTATCTTGAAGCGAGGCCTGTGCTTATGTGAAGCCTGGGTGTGAAGCTGTATGAGAGAGAGGTGACATTCCCATGATCCTCAGAGCTACCCAGATGACAACACACATCACTGTTATGATGGAAATGAGGTTAACTCTTTGAAAGGCACACCACTTCAGTAGTATTCAGCTCTCATCTTTATCTAGATTTTTATGGTTTTCTTTATTTTTTTTAAAAATAACATCCTTAGAGGCAATTTAATGACAATGTAGAGGCCACAAATCCAAGAACAATCCACAGATCCATCATTTCTTGGCTGTTATTTATTGCCCTGGCCCTATAAGCTTGCACTTGCTCAGTTCTTAATTTTTTAACTTCTCTCAGCCACTCACTGAAAAGTCTGTCCAAAATCTATTTACCAATGACAGATTCAGCAATGGAGCCCAGCTCCACTTGCCTACTATGGAAAGGCAAACCCCTCATTTTTCCTTTTGTTGCCACTGTTCTGAAAGCTTTGGTGTGCTAAAGCATGAAAAAAAAAAAAATCAGTTGTACTCGCTGTTACTTACTCAAGTGATTAAGATGACAAAGCTGTCCAAACAAATGTAGGTTTCAAGAAACACTGAACTACTGGAAATATTGTGTTTAAAAGCTCTGTTAATAATTTACTCTTAGCATGTACTGCCCATTTCTTAGCATGGCATTACTGAACAAGGTTGGAATTGAGAAGACTGAACAAACCATTTTTTTTAGTAAGTCACCACTCACAGACAGATAGAAATTCACAACAAGTTTCCAGCCCACAATATCGGAGTTCACGTTTCCTTTTCCCAATAAAAACTCCCACTGATATCAAAAGGGCTGGAAAAGCACCTTAACCCCAACATCTGCCTCTCCATTTTTGATCCCAGCACCAGAGGAAAGTGTGAGGAGAGAAAAAACATAGTTGTTACTTGGAATAAATTAGGAGAGCACAACTGCATAGAACACACTGAGAATATTCATTCACCTCTCAGCTCCCAAGGTGCTGAATTACTCTCCTGAGCCAGAGGCTGTGAATCAGTGACTATTTGCCCATTCTCCTTTCACACTATCGGGAAAAGCGGAAGAGGAGGAAAGGTTGAAATTCTCCCAATTTTAATTGAATGATCAAGCTCAGATTTCAGAGCATGAAAATTTCAAGTGTCACAAAACACAAAAGGTGGTATAAAAACAATGCAATCCAAATATTTTGTCTGGTGAAGATGCTGATTTTAAACATAGCATTTCACCATTTCTAAGCAGGATCAGATCAACAAATGCCTTCAGATTTCATCTGCAGTTTTCTAAAAACTACTCTACTTCAATATCTTCCTGCAGTTACCTCATATTTCCTGCTCAAGAGAATGACTGACCTGAAGGGAAAGCACTCATTAGTTATTAATTTGTCCTCATCATCCCACACTTCTCTCCTGAATCCCAGTGTGATTTTATCTGTTTGACCAGATGAAGCACTGGCACAGGTTTCAGACACAGGGATTCAGGTACCTCTCCTGGAAACCTTCAAATTTTTCTCTCAATCATTTTTTTTTTCTAGTAATACAATTTTTTCATCCACTAGGAGCCTTTTTTAGAGTATTTTTCTTCCTTTTTGATGATATCTGTTGAGATTACACAAGGTGGATATTTTGCTCACTTCACGCTCTGGAAGATGTAAAGGGAATTGATGATCACAGGCAAACACCCAGTAGTCACCTGAAGATAGCAAAGCAAGCAAAGAGAATGAGAAATGGGTGTAATGTGGTCAAAATCTAGAGTGCAAGTAGTAAAAAAAAAAAAAAAAAAAAAAAAGGCAGAAAAAATCTATAAAATCCTTCACTGATAGTTTATGTGTGCAAGGCAGAGAACCTTGAAACCTGAGCAGTGTGGTCGAAACCTGAGAGTATGGAAAGAAGGACACAGTGAGAAAATCAAGAGTAAAATGCTACACAGGGAGATGATCCAGGTGGGAGACCGAGAAGGATTGGAAGTTACAGTTCAGGAAGTGTTCACAAAAGGGATAAAATCTTTTTTACCTATTCCGATCAAAAAAAAAATCCCCCAAACAAACAAAAACCAAGCCAACCAACCAACCAAAAACCACACTAAAAACCTAACAACCTACACCACCAAAAAAACCCCCAAAATTTCTTACCCTCTACAGCTGCCTCTTTTATAGCTCCAGAGTTATGCTCAATCTATGTTTCAGTTTTATCACAAAGTAAGGAAAACAGGGAAGAAAAGAGCTAACAACACATCAGATTTTCTGCTTGCACTAACCTGATGAGAAAGATAAAGTGGGAATAAAACAGTGGCTCTGGTTTCAGGAGTTCCTTAAGCAGTCAGCATCATTAATTCAACACAGAACACTTTATGCTTTGGAAGGAGCTGGTGCATATATATTCAGTTACAATATAGAGAGGAGGGAAATAAACCAAACCAATACAAGACCCAAACAAACAAAAAAGAAAAAGCAACAACCATCCAGTTTCTGAAACAGTACCATTTCCAGATCTACAAGCAAATCTACATGAAACTCCTCCATCAGAGGTCCAACAGCAGAAGAAAGACTTTAAAACGAATTTATGAATTATCAACTTTTGGATTCTTCTCACTCTTTTTAGACCCTAAGGATATTTTGTTTTGTGAAATGAACGCTAGATAAGATACCTGGGCAGAAAGTCATCCAAAAAATGGATGGTAAAATCCAAAGCATGTCACTGTACTTAGAGAGTTGGTTTTTTTCCTTCCCTGACTGTCAGTTTTATACCTGGGTTTGGTTATGGTCATGCCTCTGTCACTACAAAATAAGACACAAACAGTGGCAGAAACTCCAGTGATCTACATTACAGCAGAAAACAACACCTGTGAAAGAGGAAACCTCACCAAGGTCGAGACTGAAAACCAACCACAACCCCACTTAGGATGGCCAAACCTCCCACACAAGGTTTGTTGCGGCCTTTTCAGGTCATGGTTTTTCCTTTGTCTTCCTCATGTAACAAAAAGTCAGGCAGCTGCCTGAATGCACTCACTGGATACTGTAGAAGGGCCACAAATTCTCGAAGAGTTTCTGAAAGTTTTGTAACTTGCCACCCTGACAGGTTTGAAGAAGGGTGTATTAACCTCCTGACACTCTGGCAGCAGCCACTATGATAAAAAGGTAATAGCAGGAAGAAAAATAGGTGTCACTTCTCTGCATTAATTCATAATATCATTTCACATTCTCTAAATCCCTTCCTCTCCCATGAAGTCACCACTATAGGGGAATGGAGCAATAATAAAATTTTAGTGAAGGAGGAACAAAGAGGCCTTTCAGTCCCCCCAGTGCTACGTGAAAACTGCTCTTTATATCTCAGCTGTTCACTGAAAAGCACTCCTTCTGTAAAAGTACCTGTCTAAAGAAATGCAACTGCTGCATTGTCAAATTATTACCTCAAGAGAGGGCATTAAGTTGTCCTCAACAAGCTCACACCCCTCTGAAATGTATATTTCAGGGCTGGGTTTCTTTGTACTCATCAAAATTGGAGATCAATGATTATGCACACCTATAACGCAGCAACAATTCATTAATCTTGAATTTATTTCTTGCAGCAGAACATTAAGTGCCTTAAAACATCCAAGGCACAGATTCCCTTCTGGAACTAATACAGAGCGAAAAGCTGCACAAGGAAGGTGCAGCACAAGACAGATACTTACTAAACAAATGTTATTACGGAAAAGTGGCAATTAAGATTCTCTTAATTAGCCTGTCATTTTGCATTTATCATCATAATGTTTGTTTTACAATGCTTTATTAAATCTGGCTTTCTGACAAACAGTCTGCTGGCAGTGCATCCTGCTGTGCAACATATGGTGTTGCACCTAATGAATATTAATGCTGGGAAGTACAAACGGTCTTCTGGGACAGGGGCTGATGGCTGGGAAAGTCCTGCAGGTGGCATCGTTATTCTGAGAGGTGAACCTCCCGTGCTCCTCAGCAGCTCTCCTCCACACCTACCTGCGATGGTGCTTGTAGGCTTGCAAGAAAAGACTCTAGTACGCTAGAAAAACTTCACAGTCCTATTCCCAATTTTGTTGGTATTGTTGGGGTTTTTGTTCGTTTGTTTGTTTTAAATGTGGGCTTTTTGAGGGTTTGTTGGGGCTTTTTGTTTGTTTGATTTTTTTTATTTTGCAAGGAGTTATAGTTTAAGCTTTACATTGTTTTTTTCGTCTTGGACTATAAAAAAAAACAAACAACAAAGAAGCCCCCAGCCCCCCTCCCAAAAAAACCCCAAACACTAAACACCCTAAAAAATCCCAAATAAACACCCCCTAAAATAAACCCACCCCCCAAAAAAACCACAAAAAAGGAATTAAAAACCCACCAACCTCCCCCCTGAAAAACACCAAGAAACCAAAAAAACCTCAACCCCCCAAAACCAAGCCAACCCCCATAAAAAAAATAAAAAGAAACCAACCAAAACCCCCCCCCCAGTCTGAAAAAAAAAACAAACCCAAAACCGAAAATTCCCTCAGAAATCCCCAAACTCCCCAATATCCCCCTCCCAACACCCCCCCAAAAACAATCTTAAAAAACCCCACCCTCCCAAAACGCC
>JAWMRA010000001.1:2756133-2795371 GCA_035584735.1 Pseudotriccus pelzelni | reverse complement strand
GCCTCCAGAGTGACAGTACACAGGAACAAACTAGTAAAATTGATGGGGGAGGGTTGGGGGGGGGTTAATGGCTTCTCATAGGAGTGAAAAAACATCATTTAAATGCTAAGTGCATCCTCTACTGTAAGACATCAGAGGATTCAGCCCTAATACTTCATTTTTTTTTTCCCCACACAGTTATTTTAGTCTTTGATACATGAGGATGGCAACTTCAGAAGTCATCCCACACAAAGCTGAGGAAACAATCGGAAAGCTGATCCTTTTGCAGGGAACTACTTGGCATGGATTAGCTACTGTGTCTAACTGTTAGAAGCGAGAGAAAGCAGGAGTGCATCTTTTAACACAGAGATAAATGCCAGAGCTGTCCTTAGAAGTGAAAGAGTAATTACTGCAAGAAATAAGGCCGGGACATTTCACATAAACATGCAGATGCACAAATGGGGAACTTGTGAAGCTACAGGCTCATGGCCGTGCTAGAGAGAGTAACAGAGCAGACCTAATTAATCTTCTAAATGCACAAAAAGCCTGCCCATTTACCCACCAGCCACAGCATATGATCTGCTCCCAGTTGTGATTTCCTCACCCATGCTCCTGGTCCAAATGGATTTTGTTCCATCTTTCCCCCCTCATCCCTGGTCAGTTCTCCTCAAGCATGAACAGATGGTGTAACTCTTTCAAACAATCATTCCAGTTTATGAGTTTGTTTTTTCTTTACACTCTGAATGGAAAATAAAGCTGAGTGACACCACAAGCGATGACATCAGCTTAAACACAGCCTCAAGTTTAGATTATGTACAAAACATTTCTTCAACAATTCCCCAATCCAGTGGTATCTTTCCTGGCCTCCAGCTGCAATGTGTTAGCCAAGACATACTGCACATTATATTGAGAAAGTAAGTTCTGGACATCTTTGCTCTGGTGGTAACTTGGAACTGAACACAGCATAAAGCCCCTACACAAGGGACAGAAACACTGAGCTGTCACCTGCTCCTGTCTCCCAACTCAGAACTCGGGTGCTGATCTCCAAAACTCCATTTCCATATTGCATTTGCACTGTCTCCCACACTTCAGAGGTAAATGCAAAGCCATGAGGGATTTCCCAACTCTTTCCAGTTCTCAGAGGACTCCTGACTGCTGTGCAAGGTTGGTCTGACCCGGCCTGCAGTGGGCACAATCAAGGAACTCCTTTCAGAGATCCCCTGGAACATTTAACCTGAAGATGTTCTGTGTTTGAGGCATCAAAGTATTTTCTTCAAGACCTGTGCTATTTGATGTGCACGTGGTTCTCATCAGTAAGGAAAGGTTTGGGCTTTCTGAAGAGATTAACTTTGGTGAACTTGTTCATTGGGTAAAAAACAGCTTTCAGATGCAGAACTTCTGTGATCCAGGATGATTTTATGAGATGAAATAAACCAGTTGCAAAAATCAGTATTTCTTCTTGCAGGCTCTGGGAGTTAATAGCAATAAAGGGCATATTCATCAAAGGTTAGTGCTCAGAGTGAAGGAGTCCATATGGCTTCAGACTAGAGGTGGAGGAGGGGGAAAGGCAAAGGAGGGGGAAGAAGGGGGAAATTTCACCAAGGCCAAAAACTGTGAGAGCTGATGAATATTTGAACAAGGGTATTGCACCAGGAGGCCTGAAGGCTGTTTCCAGAGATCAGTCAAACAGACAGCAACTTTGTCAAATGCTAAAGAGAGGCAGTAGGACTCTCAGTACGTCTCACGCTGTATTTACCGTGCTCACTAGAGTGGCTGAAGATGAGCATACAAATCCAACAATAAAAAAATACTGAAAGCAAAATGAAGAATATTTAATTTCAAGGTATTTTAGCCTCATTATTTGTATATTCCACACAGCTATTCTTCAGGAGCTACTGAATATTGTGTTTTGTTGCAAGACCCAGAACAAAATAATATACAAAAATTCATTCCAAGCAGAAAGAGCTTTATTGCTCTGAAGGTTTCCCCAGCTATTCCAAAGTCATATAATTCATACCTTGAACAAGTGTTGAGAGTCTCCCACTACAGAAAAGGGAACTTAAATCTGGGCATTAAAGCTGGATATTGAAAGTCAAAATTAAAAAGAATTATTTAATTCTGTAAAAGTGAAGTGCACCAGCAAAATGAAAGAAATTTGTGATGATTCAACTTAAATATATATTAAAAAAAAAATCTAGGGGAAAAGAGCTCAGAAAGAACTGTTCCTTGTCAGCCAAGGAAAAATAGACAATGGACAGAAAAAGGGACTTTAGCCCCTCTCTCTGTGGACTCCATCACCCATTTCTGTGGAAGTCAGTACTCATGGCTGGTGTCTCCAGAACAGCACTGGAGATTGTCTCCAGCTCACCAACAGTGTGATACAAACCGGGCTGCTTGGCAGGATCTGGGGATTGAGCCACAGGAATGGGCCAATGTCCCCGTGTGCCTGACCCACGCATCACACTGCAGTTTAGCTGGCATTCACACCAGACCTGCCTCTGCCCCACACAGCAGAGAGAGAAGAAAAATTGCTTAAAGTGTCAGTATCATCAAGAGATTTATAAATGACGAGGTTTAGTTACAGCAGATTGAATTCGTGTCTGCATCTTATTAAACCAGGGCCAAATTACGCCACAGGTCTCGAGTTTAAGGCAAGGCACAAGGAACAGACAAGCCATTCTTTTGCATCCAGGGCTCAAAGGAAAGGGCCAGATGTGGGAGGTAAGGTGAAGTATCATTTAACCAGAGATGTTAAATCCAGGTCTTAAAGTGTGCCAAGGGAAAGCAAAAACCAACCAGTGAATAAACCCATCTGTTGTTGTTGATTCACTCGATTGCAGCCCCACCTCAATGCGGGAGAAATCACATTGTGCTTTTCGCTGTGGTGGGGCTGCGTCCCTGAGCTTCCCCAGGAGGCAACTGGGAATGCTTTGTGCAACTAAGACTGTGACACAGCTGAGCACGTTTTCTCCTCAGCAGCACATGCTGTACAACTGAGACAGAGTGTAAGTTCAGCAGAGCTGGCACTCAGAAAAGCTTGTAACACACCACCAGACTTCCCACGGCTTCTTTACACTTCCTCGTGCTGAAGAGAAATGTAAGTTATTCTGATGACTGAGAAAATGTCAGTTTAAAATATTCCTGCTAGAATCTGGCAGCAGTTATCTTGCTTGGTACCTTCACTGTAAATTAATTAGCTCTTCTACAGACACATTTTCTATTTATAACACTTTCCTCTGCAATATTGATGCTGGTTTCTTCTTGCCTAAATATTAGATGCCATCTGTGGGTTCCCTGTTGTTTCACCCACAAGTCAAACAAACAAACCGCAACAGAAAGCACTGCTATCGGTGCATTCAGAAACAGAGCTGGGGGGATATTTCAAATTTGACAATATAGAAAGGGACAACATACACACATGGGAAAAAAAATAATAACCAAAACCAAATAAACCCACAAAATGACACCAGTAGCTGCCCTGGACTTCTGTGGAAAAAGAATGCTGACCTGCCATCCTCCCAACACTGAAGGTTTCTCATGCCCTAACCAGAGGAAAGGATAATTCCCCTTAGGGGATGGGGAGGAACCCAAGGACCACCTTCACCAAAGTCCCTGGAGGAACACCCAGTGCGAGCTTTCAGCACTCTGAACCCAACTGGGGAGCAAAACAACACGAAGGGATCTTGCAGTGAAAGAGCAAAAACTGACTTTCTCACCAGATCCTGTGGGGAAACAGTGTTTTCCACCCAGGTCTTTGTTTTCTCTCCTCCCATCTTATACCAGCGGCAGGCTTTGGCCATCCCTGGATTATGAGTAACTGCATGGGACCCTCTGTTACCTTTCCTCATTTTGTTTTTATAGTAGACAGCTTCACCCTGGATGAGATAAATAAAGCCAGTAAGAAGAAGCGGTTCTGTAGCCTGGTCTAGCACATTTTTGGTGAGTGGGTTGGAGTTTGGGCTTTTAAATTATTAGTTTTATTTCTCTTTGAAAATATCAGACTCCAGAAGGATTTCCCCAACCCCATGATTACCGATAACATGTTTGCAAAAACACGCTAGGAAGAGATACAGATATTTTGAGGTCTTTTCCAGCTTTTTCACTCTCTCACAATAACGTGCAGGTGTTCTACAGTGCTGTCATAAAGACATCTTAAAAGACTGTGAAATTATGATAGTTATATACACAGGGAAGGAAAAGAAGATGTGAAAAGCCACCCAACAGACTATAGCCAAGCCAGCAAACTTCACATACCCAAGACCTAATTCCACTGCTTTGTTCACTTGTCTGTCTCCTTATAAAGGCTTCAACTTATTAATAAAATGTAAAATATAAATTATGGGGAAAAATACAAAAAATACTTTAAATCTTTGCTTTAATCCCCAGAAGCAGAGCTGCCCTCTCACAATAATTTTCATGTAATCCCCTACACATAAATGACATTTAAATTTACAACAAAAACAAAAAGGAAAAAGGGGGAAAAAAGGGCTCTTCAGCTGGGAATAGGTAGCTGGTATGATTCAGCTGGAAGTTGAAACAGTCACACAAAATTCCTGCCCCTCCTCTCTGGAGAACCTAATTTAGTGCTATCATTAGTAATACCCTGAATAAGTGTTTTGTTCCCTCTAAAAAAAGAACTGGGGGGAAGAAAAAAAAAAAAGCAGCAATCTGCTATTGGAAGGTATATCAATCATGAGAGCATACAGGGGAGGGGGTGAGGAGAAAGAGGCCAAGAATCTTTGGGGACAGGACAAAGCAGTGTGAAAGGGTGCACCTGAAAAACATCCATTTCTCTGCAGTGACTTGTAAACCCCAGAGAGTGAAGGACCTTCATGATGCATCCAAGAGACTGTTGCTCAAGCAACTGCAGAGATAAGCTTTGTGCACTGAAAAGAGTATGAAGCAGCCATATAGGAAAAACTGTTGCAAGTCTAACAATGTTTTTCTCTCTCTAGATACAGTCTGATAGAATAGGAAAACTTATTGCCTTCATGCATGCTTATCAATATTTGCAGTGTCCTTATATACCAGGCATTAATATTTCACACATCCAAGACGGCAAAGTGTCCCTCTACCCCAGGCATTTGCAGAGATTCTGGGAGACCTGAACTATTACAGACCAGTCACTCAGCAAATATTTCTCTAGGATAGCTTTCCTAAAGCTTGACACAGGCCCTAAAGGTCTAGTTTCATTTGGTGTTGCGTATAACCAAAACTAAAACCCAGTGCCCAGAGTCTCAGTGGTCTGAACTCAGTTCCATGGATATTGATCCATTTTCTGCCTCACATTCTTTTCACTATTTATGAGTTAGCTCTAGGAAGAGAGAAAAAACTCAAAACCTCTTGACCAAACATCCTTGTGCACCTCAGAAACACAACTGATATGCTTTGTACCTCTGCAAACTGGTATTGAGAGTCATTCAGTTATAACCAGCTTATCATCTTGGCTAAACACACCAAAAGGATCACTAGGCAGTTAAATGTTTCTACCTGTTTATCTCCTAATAAAAAGTTAGCAAACTTAGTTAGAGAGTTGAATAATTCCTCAACCCCTCTTTCAGGGATTACACACCTGCAAGAAGGAAAGAAATCCAACTGCTCCATCTGCAGCTTTCATATTCTTCAGTAACATTTTAAACACAGATTTGTGACAAAATGAAACCCATCAGTACCCTGAAAAAATCTTCAACTGCTTAAGACCGCAAAATTACTAATTAAATGATTATTGATCCTCTAAACAATCTCAATTGCAGAAGTATTATAAGAACAAGAAGCAGTTTCTGAAAGGCTTTGAAGCTTTAGGGCTCTTTGTTTCTGTAACAAGTGCTCAGATTCTACAGTTTTCTCTGGATTTACACACTTCAAGTTCATCAGATTTCTGCAAGGTCAGCAGAAGATGTCCTTGGCTACAAACTCCAATAGCAGAAGAAAATGAATATTGGGATACAGTCCCAGAATTTGTATTCCATTAATACTACAGATCATCTCTGCTTCTGCAAGTTTTAGCAGAAAGCAATGCAATGATTAAATGAGATCAGAGTTAAAAGCAGTGAAGACTTCAGAGGGCAGGAAAGGTGGGGGAGGGAGAAGGAAATGTGACAAAAATCAAAAAACTAATGTTTGACAAAAGGAAAAAAAGAAAAACCAAGAATCTAAAGCAGAGGCATGAAAAAGCAAAGGACACACATACAAGAGGAAACTGAAAAAATATGAAGAAAACACATGCAAAATAATAATAATAAATTTAAAAAAAAAGCAATTTACTTGTAATGTACTGGGGGCTTTGTGTCTTCTATTCACACAAACAAGAGCTGCAGCAGGAACCAGGGGAAAATTGAAATGCTGAATTTCTCCCCAGTCACACAGGGTGGAATGTAGTCTATAACATGACTCAGAATAGAATAGAAATACCAGAGATACTTACTGATATTAAGCTTGTCTTATCATTTTAAGGACTCTTTCTAGGGAAAGCAGTTTCATCATGAGAAGAGGCCCAGTAATCACATCCAGGTCTTTCCCCTTTCTCAGTGATGAAGTACCAGCCAAGCTGAGACTCAGCTTGGTGTTTGTCAAGCACAACATCAAAGAGGAATGAGAACCCATCAGGTCTCCTAGAAATCCTCAGTTACAGAACTGGGAAAGCCTGAATAAGAGGGAAGTGATGGATCTGAGCAACTATTCTTTTGACGTGCACGCTAAAGGTTCTTCCAGAAACAGTTTATATCCAGGCAACTAGTCTTACCACTGCCCATAGCTCCCTAATCAAATTAGAAAGATTGAGTCATTAGGGTCAAGTGACCAGCCACAGGATGATTAAAGACAGTAATTAAGAAATCGAAACTAATTAGTACCTAAGCCTATTAAAATGGCTTCAAAATAAATTACTTCTACATGAATTTATGTCCAGAGGTTCAATTCTGAAATGCAATAGAAGTTTCAGAAATGGGGAAGTGCAAGTCAGAGTGTTCCTGAGCAAAGTCCACTGCATTTCACTGGGATGCAGAAGAATACAGAAAAAACAAATTCCTGACTTCAAGTCAGCACTTTCAGGTGAATAAGCAGATTTTGAAGGGTCAGGTGTCACAGGGCTTGAGGAGCCTTGCACAGACTTTATGTTTAGCTCATCTGTGTGGCAGCAAGACTGCATGTTTAAATACCTAACTAATTTTTTACTCCTAATGTAAAAATAATTGTTTGCAGAAGTTCTGAAGAGGAGAAAACTAGAGAACAAGGAATCCCTATCAATTTGTAGCATTAGAAAACCCCAAAGGCTGAGATCTTGATTTATGTGAACACCCAGAAGCTGAGATAACCTCTTGGGCTTATGCAGAACTGGATGATGTGCCACCTGATTTCCAGCCTTCACTAATGGAAATCTTGCAAATGCAACCCTTAATTATGACATTGCAGCATGTTTTGTGTTTACTCTCCATTAAAACCAAGAAATGGAAACGAGCATAAAAATTAGAAGTTATGGAGAACAGAAAACATTATCCAACTTTAGATGTCAAGTTCAATTCTCATTTCACTTAAGAGAATAACTTTGACTCATTTTCATTAGGATGATGAATCCAAAGAGATTTATGCACTCACTATATATGTTTAATGCATGTGCAAAGACAAAGTAATTTGGGAGACAACACTTCTAGAAAGTGTGAAATTAAGCACATTATCCTTTCCATACCCGAGGTTGTCTTGCTAACCCAGCCTCTATTGCAATCTGTCAATACATTTTGGGAAACACATTTTCTCACATCCCAGATCTTACTTCGAAGTACACTTGAAGATTTTTCTTATGGGAACAAGTCACATAACATGCATAACTAGCTAACTGCATAATCAAGAGTAATAATATAGTAAGCATTCTTTAAGGTCAAAATTAATGGTTTGATAATTATGGTTAAAATAGAAGCAGAATTAACCCTTTTTTCCTCATTATCTTTTGACCATAGCTATTCTACTCCAATCCTTTGCATTTTCCTGTATTTCTTTGGCTGCAGCATTGTCCTGTTTGGTAGAAAAAGGAGTTTGCTCTCCTATTCCATAATGCAAACTTCTCTATGCTACAAGAAAGCAGTTTTCCCCTCTCCCAAATCTCATGGATTCTTTCAGAGCTGTGGCTGCAGCAGTCATCTCCTCATCTCTCTGATGTCCCTCATCCAATCTTGGCTTCTTCTGGAGCAAACTCGAGGGCTCAGTACAAAAAGAACCGTCTGGTGCACGTTAAATGAGCTCAAACATTGAAAATTACCTTTAGCCATAGTAGAGCAATTGTAGCCTCAAAAGTTTAACGCAAAGTGAACACCAGCTGCAGAGTTTCTTCAGGGATTGCATCTGCATCACTGCCTGCAGTGAGCACAGCACAGAAGTTCAGTTCCTTTGGCCTAAGGCTCATGGGGAAGGCACTTCCAGCTTTGGTTGGGGCAGGAGGACATCTGGACTGAGGGACAGGGAGGCACCACTGTGACCTGCTGACATCTTCGATAGATCAGGGCACCCTGAGCTCACTTTGTAGGTGTCTCTGCACAGTCTGGGCTACACTCAGGACAGTGGCATTAAATACTGAGATCACTCCAAATTTGTCCCTGTGAGAAGGTTTCTGCAGGCACACCATGAACCACAAAGGAGAACCTGTGACCCTGCCTGCTGTCTGACACAGCCAAGAGGTAACGATAAAAACTGCACGCACAGCACAGCTCTCGGTGTGACATGAGACAAGCAGCACGTCTGGTGGCAATTCGCTTTCAGCCTCTTCTGTTTCCAAAGATGGCTGTTTCGGGAGGTTTGGCTACCAAATGTTGTGCTCGAATTGTCACGTTTCCTGGGGTTCTCCAGCCCCCATCTTTGAGAGGTGCTCACGGGCTGCATTGTGCTTTGTGCAGTAGTGGCAGCTGTTGGCAGTCAGCTGGGTGCACTCCTCAGGCTAGAAGAGCTTCTTAACACTATTTCAATCATTTATGCAGGACAGTCAGTGCTGAGCAACCCCAAACCTCTCTTCTACTTCTCACTTACATTAAGCCTTCAGTCATTCTGAAGGTTACCATGTTGTAAAGGTGCAAGTCAATTGCTTGTTAGCAATAAAACTGTTAATTTGGCTCTACTATAAAACAAATTAAACTTAACAACAAAAAAAATTTTTTAAAAAATCACATTAAACTAGTTACAGCAAATTTCCCAGGTAATGAAGAAGGCATGGTCCTCCGTTTCCACCTCTATCATTAGTTACAGATGTTGAATTTTAAAATATTTTTCCATGATCGTGGACTAGACGCCCTGGGAAAACAAATATCTGGGGGAGGGAGAGGAATTCACTGAGGAACATTTCTCTAACAGTAGTTTTTTCATCCACTGATTTACAAGCCACTGATTTACAAGCTGTGAATGAATAGTAGCCTTCAACAACAGGAAGCCCTGCCATTGAGAAACCCTAGAGCGTCAGGTGGAGCCTGGAGACAAGGCTGTCTGCTGGCAGGGAAACTCACTGCAGGAGCCCCCTGTAATCAGAGCTGTTGGCCAGAAGGAAATGTCTTCAGTACTCTTACATGGCTCTTAATCAGATACTGACAGGGTCCCTTTGATCAATGCATTTTCAAAACGAGGGTAACTGCAGTTTGCAGGATGTCTACACACATTTCACAGCCAGTTCCCCATGTGAGCAGTCAGAGGAATTACTCTGACTTCACCCTCTGTTCTTTTCTTTTGCTGCCTCAGAAGAGAGGCAGAGACTTAGAAATTAGCAGCAGAGCGCCAGGGATGCTTTACAGCTTTGCTGGTCCCCTGGACACAGCAGGGAAACAACCTTCCCTTGTGTGGCTGAGGCATGTCACAGCCTTGAGGATGGGGCAGAGGGAGACAACACACTTGGTCAGCTATTTCTGAAGGGTCCAGGCTCACGGGGAGCCAGGGCTGGAGAATCAGACTAAAACAGCTGCCCACACACTGCTATTTAGAGCAGAGTAATTATAGGGAAAGTATTACTGCAGATTAAGGCCCTATATCCTGGAAAGCTGCCTCAGATTGAAGTACATGAACCAACTACTAAGCACTAGATGTGTAAAAACTTCGAGAAGAAAACCATCATCTTCACCCAGAAGTGAGCAATGGGAGATACTACAGCATCTGGTGGGAGGAGAAACAAAGGGAGGCAGCTATCGACATTGCCTGCTCATCTCACTGCAGGGGCATTCTGCAAGATCAAAGCTGGCACACCCCACACCCATTTCCTCAGTTGCAAGAGTATTTCGGGAAACTAAAAAGGCTTCTACTGGAAGAAAGGGCCCCTCTTTCTCATAAGCTGAAGAACCACAACAAGAGGTTCCACTCACTACGGAAGTGAAAGAGTGAAAGAACAAGAGGCTGAAGGCAGGGGGGAAGATGGTTTTAGGTCCCACTCCACTAAAAGAATGTGCTGTGAGTAGAGAGATCATCAGGAAAAACAGGAATATATTAATCAGGCAGTCATTCCTCATCCTCTTACCTCACCTGGTTGTGCCCTGGTGCAGCAGGGGGCCGAAGCAGTGGGTGATCATACACAGCATATGCAGTGAACTGTGGAGCACATATGGTATGTACATTGCAGAAACACAAGATAAAGGCTCACCTGCTGTTCTGAGGCTTTCTTAATAGAGTGCCTATGCACCATCAGGTGAATTAAGAGTAGAGGAGCAGCTTTTACTCTAGATTTCCTCACCTCTGGGTTAGAACACTTTTCATGTTTAATTTGAAGTACTTATTAAGTCATTGAGGAAATGAGGGAAATGCAGAATGTGACGTTGAGATAGAGTGTAATTCAAATGGAGCAAAGGAGCCTTCTCAATTTTATTCAGTCTTATAACACAGTAAAAGACAACCCCCAACACAAAGCAGATATAGGAGATTTATTCCATAGCACATGCACTCTGTAATAATAATAATAGCAATAATTGCATGCACTTAAAAAAAACACGAATGGCTCAAAAAGGTGGAAAAATACTGGCACTGTTATTCACAAATACATCAAAATTAGATCTAAACTTGCATTAAAATGCCCTAAAAGGCTGCACAGCTTCAATTATGTAGAGAATAAAATACTCTAACATCTGAAATATAAATGGTGGCTCGTTTAGATTTTGATACTGCACCTGTATGCAATGTATACAAATCTGATTAAGCATGCAATTAGTTTGGATACTGGCAGCCTGCAGAAAACACAGCATCTTATGACCAAGATTCCACCTTGAGGTTATTGCTTGCTACCTTCTCCTCTGACTGCACATAGAGGGAGACCAGTATTACAACACAGATTCATCCCACCTAGTTTTTAGTGCCCCAGCTAAGAAAATAGCTTATCAAAAATCAGCAGTGCTTCCATGTTATGTTCTGGACCATAGGAGAAATTTGAGATTTTGTTGGTTCTTATTTTTGGTATTTTTGTAGGCTTCCCACTCCCTACTGTACAAGGCATATCACATGATCCTGGTTTTCTACTAAATACATTTTATATTTTCTTTCATGCATAAAGTTGACTTATCACACATGATGGTGCTTGTAGTAACAATGACCTTCTAAATAACAGTTTCTCTCTCTAAGGCTAATTCTGCCATCCATCTACTGTAACCTTTTAATATAGAAACACTCAGAAACACCTTTCTACTGTTTCATGCATCATTCCACGATACCTGAAGAACATCAACAGACTGGAAGAACAGATACCTGTTGATGCTTCTTTTCCCCCAGTAAAGAATTTTCATCCTTGCTAAGTATCATAACAAAAAATGTTTTATGAGATCGCAATACACAAAGTAATTCTGTCCTTAAATCTGAATGTATTTCACATGCTCTCAGTCAATCCATATATTGCCTCTGTTAAGGAGAAAAAAACCAAACAACAACAACAACACCCCAAACAAACATACAACTGCCCCTAAAAGCAAAGCAAAGGAAAATGGCGGGATGAAGACATTCAGGAGTTCAAGGAAAACTGAGAGCAGTGCAACACCTAAGATACACAGACAAGCAGAATGGATATCTTTCCCCTCTTTGGCCATCCTATGGTACCTTATTCAGCAAAACCTTTTCCAGCATGGATGGAACCAACCCAAATGCTGGAAGGGAAGTTTTTATTCAAGTCTTTAAGCAGCTGGGCTCCTCCTTGTTTACCAAAGACAGCTGATGCAAATGGAACCAAAAGAGGGTAACAATAATGAGCCCTGATATGGCTTCAGTGAGCCTGGTTTGTGCCTGTCCTGACAGAGCTCAAGTGCCTTGAGAAGACAGCAAAGCATTGAAGTGGAAATCCTTCCTAGTCGTTGTGTGACAGATGTCAAAAGTTAGGAAGTTGTTGTCTTTGTGGATGTTTATACATATACATTTTTAAAGCAAAACATAAATAAACACATAAACCCACTGTGGAAGCCTAAACACAAGAACAACCTTGTGTACTGGCCCACAAATTGAAAGCAGATGTAGGGCTCTGTAATTAGGCCTGATTCAAGCTGCATGAAGTGCAGAAGAGCAGTTGTTTTGGAAATGATGGGAGGGACCAGAGTAATGTAAACACAGTTTGTCTTTTTGCTGCACATGGCAACAGATTAAAGAAAATGCAAGCAAATTAATCACAGGGCAGAAAGAAAAAAAAAAAAAAAAAAAAAAAAGAAAAAAGGAAAATCTTCAGGGAGGGCACTTATACACTCCCATCCTTCAAAACTGAAATGTTTAAAGGTTGCACTTTCAGAGTTGTATTCACTTTCTGCTGACCTGCAACCTGATCAAAAGGCTCAACTGATTTAAGAAGTTCTATACTTATCAAACACATGTCTCTAAAAATGCATAATTAAAGTGACTGTGAGTTCATCAGGAAAAGATTACTGATAGCTGGCTCGTTTGGTCAATGAGACTCCTGCTTTGCAGCATTTGGATCAAGACCTTGTGCTTGGGAAAGACTGAATGCCAGCAAGACCTTTTCTAGATGAATGACACCAACACAAAATGATGCTCGGAAGAGAGGTCACTGTGGATGTATCATATCATTTCATAAAAGTTTCTGCTGGCTTTGGCTTTTGGAAAGAATTGAAACATTTCCTACCCTTTCCCCAAAGAACTGAAGTGGGACTGCATATCAACAGGACACAGAATTCATAGGTTGCTCCTATATCCTTTCAAGGAGCATTGGACCCTCTGAATGTTGGATCTAATTATTGAGACTCCTCTGCCATCCCCACCTGAAGATGAAAAGTCTTTATCTCAGTGCAGCCTGCTAAATTCTGTCAATCACACACGGTACACCAACACATTTCATTCAACTTAATTAAAATGTTACATTAAACACTGAAGTTATGTAGGCTAAAATATCTTACTTACAGTATTGTCACACAGATAAAGATCCTATTTTGTCTTTGAGAAAGAAGATCTGCTATTTGTTAACTGAGGGCAGTGTTATAAATATTCACTATTCCTAATCTTTGCTTGGCATTTTTCATCACATAACTCAAAAAGTTGCCACTATACAGAAGCAGGATTTTATTTCAGTTATTCCGGAAGCCAAAGCGTCACAAGAGACCTGCACTCCTCTAGGATTAAAGAGATGCATTCCCACCGTACCTACTTCCATAACAGCAGTATAAAATGCCTCTCTGTCTCCAATTTTGGCCCTGCCCAGTATATAAAAAGCAGATTAGAAGAGTCCCAGTCTATTGTTTGCTGCAAGTTCTGCCACATTATGCACCACCAGGGTTCAGCTCCAAGGTTTGCCGTCAATTTTTTGTAGAAGCAAGTCACTAAGAAATGTTTATTTTAAGGGCATTGCCCTAGTAGGCCTTGCAAAAATTTTTTAAAAAATTAAGTACAGGTATTTAAAGTAATTTCAAGGGTATACAAGTTGTTTTTAGAAAATAAGTTCTCAGCATCCTGGCACCATGAAACTGCACAGTGATTCCTGCTGTGGGCACAGACACAGAGTTTAGACAAAATGGAAAAAAGCTAAAGAGCCCAATATCTAAAACCAGCTTTCCTGGAACATCACTAGTAATTATTTGTACTGACATGGTTTAGGGTTGGGTTTTGGTGGGGGTTTTTTTGTGGGAGTTTGATTGTTTTGTTGGTGGTGGTTTTTGTTTGGTTTTATTTATTTTGAGGGTGTTTTTTTGGTTGAATTATTGTAGGGTTTAATATTATCAGGCTGAAAAGTACATAGAAGCACTTGCAAGATTGCAGAGCAACCAGGAGACTTTTCTTCCTGTGGTTGCTGCATTTAAGATATGATAACATCAAGTTCTTGCCCTGCAAAAGGTAACAGGATTTTACATTTTCCATGTCTCAGAAATTCATATTCCATATTAAATAAATAAATATCACAACAGCTCCAGTGCTGTTCCATTAGAATTTTTAAACAGGATAGTGAGCTAAATGTCTCCTTCATTTCTGATAAATTAGGGGTTTGAATGTGCTTTAAAACATTAGTGACTGGTGTAGCTTTAGCCTGAAACAGGTCATAGCAGATCACAGGGCTGCAAAAATAAATCTCACAGAAGGAGAAAGCACTGGCTGAGAAGGATTTTCCAGGTGGTTTCCTCGGGGTGAAGGTGATGTGAGCAAGAATGAGGCTATCTGACTTACAGAGGCTCCTTCCACAATCAACCATGGACTACGCTGGGCTTCTGAGCTACTTAGGAATTGATTCACGGAAAGCCTCTGTACAGCATTACTCCCCAAACAAGATAGTTTTGCACTGGGGTTGCTTTTTAGGGGGTTTAGGGTTGTTTTTTTTAAATGGATTTCCCTGTTTGATCACCAAGTCTGAGGCAGTAAAAGCAGGGAACTCACCACAGCACCGAAGGCTCTGTGTTCCCCACAGTGAAAGAGATTCCTGCAGCCTCAGGGGCAGTGAAGTCAAAGGCACAACAGCTCAAACTGATACAAAAAAATAAAATAAAAAAATTCAGGAAATCAAACTCAGAGGTTGAGGAAAACAAAAGAAAAAAAAAAGAAAAAAAATGGCATTTGTTTATTTTGAACACAGTGACATTAAATTCCAATTTAAAGGCAATTTGGGATCACTGCAACCATTTCAAATTAGTCAGCCTGGTGGTTTACGAAAACAACATGAACCCTCTCTGAAAGAAGGGATTCTCCCCACTCCCCCTCTCCCAAACACACACACTTTGATGATGCAACTCTGAATGTCTGTTTTAAAGGATATTTAGTGCCTCGTGTCACCTTTGAGAGGCTCTGCTCTCAAGTCAGAGGAACCCCTGTGGCTCTGGGGGGAGATTCCTTTCCTGGCAAGGAGGGCCCAAGCAGGAAATCATCTTCTCCAAGGTTTCATAGCACCATCCTCAGCACCTCCTACAAACTCAGTACCCCTACTCGAAATAATAATATCAGGGTCATAAAGGCAGACAGCAACTTTCTTCCTACTTTTTAGGGAAAAGCAAGGAAGGGGAAAAAGGATTTTGTGCCTCAGGTTTTTTTTTACTAACTCGTTTACTGATCACTGACATTTCACTTTCTCAAAATAAAACCCAACCCAAACCCACAAAAAACCAAGCAGACCTGTAAGGTCTGTAAGTGGAATGCAGTAGCAGCTCTCAGGCAGTCCTTTAGTGTTATTTAGATAAACAAATTAATTCAAACACATCCCCAGATGATTGCTTTATTATGAAATTAGGGGTTTTTTTTTAGACCAAGACCGTCTTGTTCTCATAGGATGCCCCTCAGGGAAAAAAAGAAATAAAAATAAAGTCTTGTATGAGGACACTGGATGAACACTTTGTTTCTATCAAACTATGTCTGAGGTTTTATCCTCTTTCTGCTTGACCCAATCCCAACAGCATTGCTCACAGCAAAAGCATTGTCAGCACCCCTTGCCTTGAAAGCTCTTCATAAAAAAAGCTGTGTACCACTGCCTAGTCACCTGAAGGACGGGGGGATTATTCTTCCCCGTGGCTGAGTTTTATCCCTGTCGGTATTAAAGTATCTGGGGACTTGATCATTTATGGAAATTGTTTTGATCCCAACAAGTTTACCTTGCCAGGTCCCTGTAAGGGTAAAACTCCAGAAGATTTTGTCCAGAAATCCAAGAGCTTTTAAGGCACATGTTTGCAAATTGCTTTCTATCCTCAAACATATACATATATAATATTTCCTCATTATTTCCACTAAACTGCCAGTGTAATGAACAAGTTTCCTTGTGGCACATTAAAATAGTCCCTGCCATGAGGCAGTTCAAATCCAAATCAACACATTCTTAGCAGTTGTTTCTGCCCGATAAAGAATTATTCTGTTAGCTGGTGTGGTTGTTCAGTGGTAGCCATGATAGACTTAAGGACACAGAGAAGTCTAGGGAGAGCTAACCCAGATGGATTGCCCCTTTTGACCCCTCTCCAGCCTTCATTAAACAGAAGCAACCAAGCTTTTTGGGCACACAACCCTCCATCCGTAGACCCCCCCAGATATTACTACATAGGATTAACCAAGATTTACTGCACAACATGAAAGACACAAAAGCTGGGATAAACAGTGGTATCAACTTTGTATAGTCTGCCTTTAGTGATTTTTTTGTGTCCCCCCCACCTGATTTTATTAATTCAGATACTGAAAGTTATCCCGACATTTACAGAGGCAAAGGAATGAAAGTGATTTCATGTTACAAGCAGCTGTAGCAGACGCTTCACTCTGCTTCCAGCACCACATTCCTACCAGGGAACAATTTTCTGGGAACTCCATGCACTACTAAAACCCTCTTTCTACTCCAAAGAAAAAAAAATTAAACCCCACAACCCCCAAACAACATTCCCAACCCCAACACACTGGCACACTCCCTTTTGCTGGGAACACTTCAAGGCACACAGTAAAGATGGTTTCACATTTCTGCTTCATTCAGAGTTCGTAAAAAGCTGAGCAGTCGTGGATGAAGATGTGTTACTGAAACTCACAGAAATGTAAAAGGCTTTCAAATTGAAGCTGTTGGCCTTTAAGTGGCTGGAGATAATAGCTGAGCTGCAGCCATGCTGCTTTTAATTTAGCAGCACTGAGTGACAAATGATAGCATGACATGGAGAGAAATGGCCTCCCTGCAGAGTCTTGCTCCTTGCTAAGTTTTTAGTGTGCTTACTAATCAAATATGAAAATAAGCACACTGTAAGCAGCACCTTTTGGTTTATGAAGGGACTTGAACTAAAACCTCACAAACTTCTCAGCTAGAAAGGTTTTCCATCTGGAAATTATCTTTTGCTGTAAATTTCTCTCTCTCACCTTTTCTGTTTAGCAGAAGACCAAACAACAAAGTATAAACAAGGGATTTTTGGAAGTCTTTAGAAATCTGTAGCACAGTCAAAGTCAAAAATGCTATGTAAACTAAGGGTGTAACGTTCCTCAACTCCATCAAGGTAGTCTTCTCTAATCCTGGTGCTTCTTTCAGGACTTGTTTTCCTCAGCCATTCTCTTGCTGACCACCAAACACCATAAGATTTGTCCTCAGCGTCCTATTTTTGCCATTTTATTTACTCATGTTTTACTGCAGTCTGGTGACAATAACTGTGCCTTCCTACTTTTGAGCTTAAACTTGGAGCTCAAGACTCCCATTTTTTAGCCTTTACCATTGGATGATTTTTGCCTTTAAATTAACCATTCAGATCATCATATTGTCCCACAATTCAAATGTTGCATGAATTCAATTTCTAAATGTGAGTAGGATCTGATAACCCCAACTACAAAGCAAGACATTCAACAAAGTTTATGCAACCCAGTAAAGGCTGGTTTGCAGAGGATAGCAACTTTTGCCTCCTCCTGTCAGTAGAAGGCTTGTTCAGGCATTGAAGTTTGATGTAAATTAGCTTTGAAACTCGATCACAGCAAAGCAATTTTGGGGTATATAAAAAAATTGACCCTACATTAGATTATGCTGAGAGTGCCAATGTGGAATTTTATCAATAGGGCAATAAATCAAACTAAGTTGTGCCTGTAAAGAAGCAAGTGGTGTACCTTTGCTTCTCCATGGCAGAGCTGGGCTCTTTATTTGGGTGAGAGAGGACAGTGTAGCTGCTGTGCTAGAAAAACGTGCAGGGTCTCAGGTGCAGCAAGAATTCTTGGATCCCAAAGCCTTTGTTGGACCCCAAAGCACTCCTGTTTAGAGGAGATGCCACACCCGCCCCATCCCATCCAGGAGGAGGAAGAAAGCAAGGCAGGGTGGTCCCCAACACACAGGGGTGCAGGTGCCACAGTAGGACAGAATTCATACCCTGTTGCACCAGGCACTGCCTGTGGCCACACACAGGATCCTAAAGCAGGAAAAATTGTGCTGTCTCAGAGGACAACACACAGCTCTCGGTCTCCGAGGATTTTCCTATTATGCAAAGGGTAAGTCAAAGCTCTGATTTATGTGAGGCTACAGCTTCACTGTGTGAGAGGGTTTTTGGTGTGTGTTTTAGGCTTCACGTTCGTGCCCTGTGCCCAGGACAAGCACAAAGGTGGTGCAGTTCAAAGGAGCGTAAGGGACTTGCACTCATCTGTCATTCAGTGACAGCAGAGCTTCGGTGCTTGACTCGTGCTCAACTTTAAGTTTCTGTAACTTAATAAGTAGGTAGGAAGGCTATTTGAAACCCTGTGCACCTACCTAGTGTAAATAGGTAACAGTAACACAGAAAAGCGAGGGACAGAGCCAGAAAAAATGTCAGCTCAACTGACAAATTCAAGGAGCTGCTGCTATTTTCTACTTGGATTTATTTAGGGTAAAAGTAGAGCACAGAGATTTAAATAACTGAATTTGCACAATTCACACCAAAGGAAAGGCTGTCTCTTCAATGGCAAAGACTCAGCAGTGTTTGTCTAGTCGCAGGTACACAAAGGTGACATGGACACAGACCAGACTTGGCAAGTCCTAGGATGTATCTCTGGCAATATTTTAATTGCTGGAGCCAAGCTCAGTCATCCTATCAATGCTATCGAACAAAAACTTTCATTGGAAGTAATGGGTTTGCATACTAAAATTAGTCTTAATCAACTACACCTTTAGGTAAGCAACAAACACTCCTAAGGGGTTTAGTTTCCACAGCCCCCACTGAAATTCTGGTAATGGAAATTTGACATGCAGAACCCAAATCATCCAAAGCCACTAGCCTTGTTAATTAAGGGCCTCCTGCCTTCAGATTCCTTCCAAAAGTCAGATTTTCCTTTAGCTCCTCCAGACCTCTCTTGTGCTGCTGTTTCAGTTGCTTCAGCCTCAGCTCTGAAATGCCTTTACCAGAGCTGTGGGGTTCTGACTATACAGCAACACTTTAAAAAAGCTTTAATCTTTCACTAAAGCTAATTAGATGAGAAACAGTCAAAACTCTGATGAGCAGAGCCTAATTAGGGGAGGTGTGGCCCTCTATCCCTCCCTGCTGTAACTAGCGGTAAAACATGCAAAAAACAAAGGGGAGGAAAGGATGGGGTAGAACCAGAGGTGATCATCTTAAACAACTGACTAATCATTCATAATCTTAATTCACATGTGTAGTAAATGCATCCTCTTCCTTTTCATCACCATGTGTTGACACCCAAGGTAATTACTCCCAGAAAGTTGACTCTGAGGCAATATTTCCATCCTGTTAATTGCACAAGTACCAACTCGCAGTCCATCACTGCTGATGAGCAATGACATCCTCCTGTCAGCCAAGTAATTTGTTGGCAGAAAATGCCACAGACACTTCCTTTTTTCTCTACCTTTCATAGCCTCTCATGCAAACAAGGCACAGTAATTAGGGCTGACCTTTGGCTAATGCTGGTTGCCAATCAGTGGTACTTCCCTACTCAGCAGCTGCATTTGTACATTCCTATCTATCAACCAGGAGTACTAAATATGCACGCCGAGTTCACAGCAGCCCTCACAATCTGCTCACCATCCAGGTTCAGGATGTTCCCCTAGTACTGCTAGAGACTGCTGTTACAGGTGCCTAGAAAGAACAAAACCCCATGACACTCCACACCTCGTAAGATTAAAGGCAAATTTTAGACTAAAACCCACAAAACCCACAAACACAAACCAAAAACTTGACAGGCAGTGATAAAAAACTCAGGCAACCAGGAAGTTGCAGAAAGTGAGGGCAATCTGAAGTATTGCAAGTCTGGTCTGGTATGGAACCTGTGCTGTGACAACCTTGTTTATTTGAAGCTTCAAAACACTGAGGTTCAACAGTTACAAGTGACCATATAATGCTCCATTGCTGTTTTCATAAGCGACTTCCCCAGAGCAAGAAAGGACACGGGGCTGTCCAGCCTGTCCATCCCCCCAGCAAGCCATCTCCCTAAGCCTTCAGGTTTACTCTGAGCTCCCCTGCTCCAGGCAAATTGGTTACAGTCTCATTCACTGTCAAGCAAATCCAAGGGAAGATAAATCACCTTGCATTAATCTTTCACAGTCTACATGCAATGCAAAAGAGCAGTAACCTGACACTTTAATCGTGGCACTGTTACAAGCTGCTGTTCTCCACCAAGCTGATAGCACCTTCTGCATTTGGGCACATCACTGCAAGCCTCAGCACAGCTGTCACAGCATGAAAAATGCCATCTTTGCCTGTTTGTAAGTATAAAGATTAATATAGAAGTCAATGGAAGCTGCTGGTGCCTGCCAGGACAGAGGAGGGAGCAAATGGTGCTGGAACACAGGTATCCAAGCACCACACAGAGGGTTTCAGCTTGCACTAAAGGTACAGAACTGCTGGCACAGGGATCCAGGAGCTAAAGGTTGTCTTCTCCATACATCCCAAACACAAACCCAATAGATTCTCTGCCTGGTTCAGCCTGACTCCTCAGCAAAATAAAATTTTACCCTAAGAAAGCCTTTTGTCAACAAGATACCTTTTTACCTTCCACATCCACAGGGTTAAGCAACTGCAAAAACTCCTCTGCTATTTACAATTTCAGCATTTCAATTTGTCCAACGTAGCAAAAAGGATTCGTCCAGTGACAGGCACCATCTTTCACAGATAGACATAGAGGACAGAATGACATCAGAAACCCATAACTAATCAACTAGGCCACAAGAAAATACAAACTTAATTGTCTATTCCTAATCTACACTTTAAAGAAGACACCTCCTTCTGTGGAGAAGGGGAAGGAAGATTTGTATTATCATTATTAATTAATGACAAGTGAGGTCATACTCCTGCAGGAGTCCTGCCCAAAGAATTTCCATTAGCCAACAAGGCAAGACATACAGGCTATATCTAGAAGAATTTGTTGAGGTGGACTCTTAAGTCATGCGTGTTTCTCTCTGTAAATTATTCCATGGAGGAAGTCTTTCCCTTTGGACCAGAGGAAATATTCTTAGACAACTTTTCTTGAGGAGATCTTGAGCCAAAATCTTCCTCTGAAGCCAGGGAAAACTGCAGTTTCTCAACACCTTCAAGCAGATACAGCTTGCAGATATACACAAGTGTGTGTGTCATATATACATAACACACACAGAGCTGCAGGAAGATGTTTGAAACAGAGCAGCCTTTCATATTTACTTTACAGCCACCATGGGACACAGCAAATTAACTGAACTAATCAACTAATAGAGAACATTAACTCTTGCAAAATCTAGATGCTGTGGTTCCTGAATATGAGAATTGATACCAGACAGTCCTCAGTCACTGACTGTGTTACTGATTATGTCCAATTATGGCAAAGAAAAAGGAGGCTGAAACATTTGAGCTGGAGCATAATTTGTGCCTTATGCTAGGCAGATCCTTTTCACTACTACAGCATTATTCAATTACTCACAATCTATTTACCATCAAGGAGACAATCCAGCCATGTGCTCTGTAATATTTACCATTTCCCCAAGCTGTCCGATGCTAACACGTTCTATTAATAGAGTACCACGGGGTGATGCTGAGCAAAACTGCACTGGAGTGGCTCAAATCATGTTCAGCTCACAGCAAATTTGTCAAGGTGGGAGGTTGAGTTTCAAGCCTGGAATGTAAATTTGTTTCAGTGCCCTGACAAGAGGAGGCATTAGTGCCTTCTGCATGCAGGGTAAGCGATACTCCACAAGCTGCGACAGAACGGCCACGTGGTTATCCCACACATCCTCCACAAAGAAAACCTTCTGTGTTCCAGTGCCACAGAACTGCTCCTTCTTTGTGCCAGGATGATTAACTGTGTGATCTTTTCACTTATCGCTGTGTCTGGCACACACAGCTCTGACACACACGCAGCATTCAGCATAAACCAGAACATGCTCCCCGAGTACAGTGACGCTTTGGGCAAAGTGCTGCTTTGGAGAAACAACAGATATCAGTGCCTTTCCACTCCACACCCACCTCCTTTCCCGAACCCAAAGTAAAAAACCAGCAATAATAATGAACAAAGAAAAATCAACATGTATCGACTCATAAAAGAAACTTGTAATTCAAAAAAAGATTTGCAGCTGCAAAAGAGGTGAGAGACTCACTCTTCTCCCTGAGGATAGCTGCTAAGGTGTGTTTAACACCTAACCTGTCCCCAAGCATAAACTTATCCCCCTCCCTCCCATCCTATATAACTTTGATTTAAGAAACATCTTTATGGTATGTTAGCCCAGGACCTACCTGCCCTGGAAAGGGTAGTTGGAGGAAGCTTGGAAGTGAAGGAAGGCAGGCAGTTCCTTTTCCAACATGCATGTTACAGGGAGTTTTACTGCTTGTTTTGGAAGGATTCATACCACCATATCTGTAAATCTTATGGATTACAATGCATTTCATAAAAGCAGAAACTATTGGGTCTAGCTAACACTAAGAAGAGCCAAGCATCCATCTCAAGGCACAGCAAGCCTACTGAAAACAAACCTAAGTCCCCTTACCTCCAACAGTTCAGGAAAGAAAATACTGCAAGGATTGAAACAGAAACAGAGGTTCAGGGAGACACAAAAAGGAAAGAGAAGGAGGGAAAGCACTGGTTTCATGGTCACCTCCTGGAGCTGCAAGGATGGCATGTGGGTCCCAGCTTGGTGGCCCCGTGCCCATGACAGCTCTGGGTAAGTGGGGAGTCCACTTCCCAGAGTCAGCATTCCCCCTCATGGCACAACATTCAACAAAATGAAGGAGGGTAAACCCAACAGAAGTGTGAGAGGCTACTCTCTGCATTGCTTCATATTTTAGTCTAACACAAAGTCACTCCCACAAGCTCAGAACATGATTTTATCAGCATTCCCATAGCACTGCACAAGACTTATGCTAGTAGCAGGAAGTTTCTCCAAGTGCCTTGACCAGAGCCTGGGATAAGCTACATGGGGAAAGTTCTCACCATCTTTTTAATCCACATCAAACCCCAAATTCCTTGCAGCCATAGCACTTACTGGGCTTTGAACCACACGTTAAGGATCAGTTAACCCGAGCTATAACGTGCATTTGTCCACACTGTTTCCTTCTAGCATGCATGGCAAACGCAGCCACAAGCCCTTCACTCTCCAACGTTATGATCAGAACCACAGAGATCCACAGATCAGCTTGTATCTGCCCAGGCAGGCAGAGACATGAAGGAAGGCTACCACCACTCCTGATTTCAGACCAGGAACTTTCACTTCTCAGATGGCAAAGAAGTCTCTGCATCACCCCCAGGCAAGGACAGGCACAGCAGAGGTCCCAGCCCGTGCAGCATCCCAAGGTCACAGGGCCAGGCACCCATACCAAGGGGCTTTCCATGGAGACAGGCTCCTACTCTATCTCTGGGGCTTCCACTCCACTTGTAACACAACAGCCGTGCCAGGAAACCTTCCTCTCAGCTGCCTCTGCAGCCAGATTTTAACCTGTGATAGCCTACAAACTAACCCATACCATTTAGCACAGGACAGCTCTAGGTTTACATCACACTTGAAAGCACCAAGAAGAACAATATCAGGAGCTATTTTACCTTTTGCTGGTCAGCAGACAGCAGCCCTCAGGAAGACACGATATGCTGGATATCTAGAGAGAGCCAGACCCCTCCTTGCTTTATGCACAGCTGTGACAGGGAAACCTTCATTTCCACCCAAGCAAAGCAGCTGCCTTCAGATTACCTAGCGTTTTAAACAGGTGCTGCAGATTACACGTGATAAAAGGCCATTAAAAATAAGTACATTGATTCCAGGGGCAATTTGTTGTTTTGTTTTGTTTTTCTTTTTTTCTCTACAACTGGTTTTAATTGACTCTGCAGGATAGAAAGCCAGAGTAGCTTATTAATCCCAATATAAATTCTGTCCCTGAGTAAAAGTTTGGAATGGATTTGCTTTTATCCAGATCTGTCCCCTGTGTAATTCTGTGGAAGACAATCAAGTTACAGCATGGGAAAATACACACATTTATATCTAAATGCAAGCTCTCTTTATTACTCACTGCAGATGGATGCAGGTGTAGGTAGTAGCTACTGATACCATTTAAAAACTCAGATACACAGTTTCCCCTAAAGATATGTGGTTGCTAAAATGAAAAGGTTGAAGCTGCACAGGTCAAATGTTAAGTTCATACAACAGAAACAGAGGTTCCTGTGACAGGAGGGCAAATTTCTGGCTGCTTGGCTCTCCAGTGTTGCTCCCCGATGACCACGGGGTCCATGACCAGGGAATACACATCTAGCTGACTGGGAGATGCATTTTGGGCCCCTGAGCTTATGACACATTTCTTTCTCCCATGTCATTATATAAAACCACTCCTGTATCAGATGATCATTTCCAAAGCATTTTCTGGAAGGAGGTAAATCCTTTAACTGCCTCGGAATAAATCTGCAAGTCATTAGGCATCTCAGGGGGACACAGGGCTCCAGCTGTGCCAGGCTGGAAGGCAATGCTCCTTCCAGGCTTGGAATAGCAAGAAAGGGGACAGGCATCTTTCTATTCAAGCCTAAAAAAAGCCCAAGATACAAGCACAACATAATTTGATCATCTTTCATTTTTGTTTCTGTTTGGCTGCAGCCCAGTTAGTTTTGATTTGCTGGGATTTATTGACTCTCATCAGTTAACAGGAATTAAATCAAGGGGAAGGCCCTGGACGTTTGATCAACCCACCCACACAGCTTTGTAAACATCCAGTGAGTCTCCATGTGGTATCACTCAGTTAATAAGTAGAAGCTCATGCTTTCCGCATGCCTGTTGCTGTGTCCTGGAAGGCAGTGCAGTACACCAGCTCCTCTCAGACAAGCAGCAGGATGCTGGTTTCCACAAGCTAACTGTGCTAGTGGAGCTAATGTAGAACTGGAGCTCAACAAGACACAAACCAGGATTTCATAACACCTTCAGAGACACATCTGCAATCTGAGCACACCACAGGTGTTCCCATGCGTACCAGTGACACAAACATACCGGATTGGTCTGTGTTCTCTGTACATACCTGGGCCAGCACCTTGCTTGCAATCAGACAACACCTTCTCATCAGAAAACGCTCATTCGTGGAAATTCCAACATTCTATGGAAAATCTAAGAATATTTATCCCCAAAGCAAGCTGATAAGCAGCTGACAAGCTTACAGATGGCCCCACCTCGGTGGTTCTGCTACGAGGGCTGTATCAGAGGAGACACAAAGCCATGGATTTGAGGGAGCACAGGAAGTCACATAAACTCCAGTCACACATCTGGTTTGAGCCTAGAAATTTCCCATTTCTTGGCAGGTGGGCATGAATATCCACATTCTCTTCCCTTGGGCTTCTGGGAGTCCTGTGTAGAGGCAGGAATCCCAGAAGGTCTTTTCAAGCCTTCAGCAGGGTTGTAAATCCTGGTTCTATTCTGGCCTCCTCAGGCTTTTATGCTCCACGGACAAGAAAACCCTCCAAAGCCTTGAGAATCAGGATTGTCTGAAAAAGCCCTCCAAAGGTAATGCTGTGGAATCCACAGCTAGATGTACTCAGTCACTTGAAAAGGGAAAAAAAGATGGAGGCTGGGGTTTTTATCTCTTTTGAGGGTGCTGCCCAACATCATATACTAAGAAAATTAATATTATCTGAGGTGTGAGTAATGTATACTGATGGTATTCCATGCATCACATTTTTTCCATTGACAACTGCCAGTATCCACTAAAGAGGTCCTGCTTTTAACTGGGAGGGGGGAACCCAAAACCCAAAGACATATTTTATTTTTAACTCCCTGGGATGCTGTTGTGAGGTCTAAATGACCATTAAAATCTACTCTGAGTTCCCAAATGAAGGCAGAGGCATTTGTTTCAAAACAGGACAATCGGACAAACACTTCTTTTAATTTTGTTTTATTGTCCCTTTCCCTTCCACTGCTATGAATCATTCTCTTATAATAAAAATAAGCTCTATTATGACCACATGGAGTCAGGAATCTGAAGCTTTAATTGCCATAATCATCTCCCTCCATTAATGCAAGAAGAAGAAAGGTTACAGGTAAGTGGGGAGGTGAAAAGACTTTACTCAAGCCACAGGACTCCTCCTTCAAGCTTTTGATCATTGTCAATACACACTCTAGTGAGAAAGGTCCTTGGGAGGTAACATTAAATGATCTTTAATAGAATATTCTTTGAACACAAATTCGGCAAAAAACCCATGCAGTCAACAAACAGCAAAAAATCACCAACAAAATCAAGTTGTTTGATTGATTTTAGTTTTTATTAAGTCATCCAGGCCTGCTACAGCCATAGTCTCCACGTTAAAATCTACTGCAATTTCATTTATTAAACATAAAAACCCCCATACAAGCCCATGTCATATTCTTAAATTTCTCGAAGCTACAATTGACTTGTAATAAAATCCCCCAGTGCATTACAAAACAGGGCTGTCAAGTCATAACAGCTCTATTACAGCTTCTGCTTCAGTCTCTTCTAGTCCAGTACAGACTGACAAAATGTTCACCTACCCAGGGGAAGTTATATACAACAACAGAGGAGAGGAAATTGTCCTCCTATGAGTTGTTCTCTGGCTGAACAGCTTGCACAGGTCATTCTCTTGTTACTGAAACGGTGAGGGTGGAGGGCCGAGGGAGAGGCAGAGAAAAGCCACTGATGGGCAGCAGGAGAGCAATGAGCAGTTGTGGTTTTCCCCCCAGTGTGACTCTCCCGGTGTGTCGGTGTTTTGTAACGATGAACAGGCCAGGCTGAGCAGCCCGGGGGCAGAGGGACCACGCTGGGAGGGAATCATCCCTGATTCAGGCATCAGCCATGTTACTGTCTGCCTCTGACAGCTCCTGCAAGTTTTGGCATCTGCCTGTGCCCAGCATACCAGGGAAGTGGGAACCATGATAGTCTTTTAGTCCCAAGACTTTTCAAGTGTAGGGGTGAGAAGAGCTCTGTGACTCCAGGTCAATCACCCGGTCTGAAGAGAAAAGACCCAGAGGTTTTCTGCCTCAGGCCTTGTTTCAGTACACCAAATGACTTCTGTGAGATCCCAGACTATTGCTTTCTTAAAGAACTTGGGTGACGTTTCAGAACTGCTCTCGCTGCTGATTTTGAAACACAGCTGTCCAAGTTAAAACTTCTGAATTATTACCATCACTGTATTTGTTTTCCCCTTTGCTGTGATTGAGTCATTCCAACCCCTTGTACAAAGCTGACTTAAGCCACATTAAGAAGTTTGAGCAGAAGGAAGAAAATTTCCAGTTGTTAAGCTACAAAGCAGACCTGAGATCTAAAATGCAATGGCAAAACCAACGAGAACCAAAGCTAACGAGGCATTTAACAAAGTCTGCACTGCTGCCTTGGCACAAAAGATATAAACAGAAAATGAAATCCAATGAGTTTCAAATGATGAGCTTTTTCCTTGAAATTCTACCACCATCCACCACTTTGCCTTGCCAGAAGTGGCATTGCCCCGGCAGGGGCCGGGGGGGTTGTTGTGCCCGGTGCTGGTAACACACAGGGAAGCTTGGCACTGAGCTCCTGGGTTTGCAGCCTGAATGGAGTTCCCTCACTTGCTGCCTCCCCCCAGAGCTGCTGTTTTGGGCCCTCATGCAGCTGGGAAGCTGTCCTGGAAATCCCAGCCCCACAGCGAAATCGTGGCTTTCAGATTCCCAGAGGCTGTGGCACCACTGTGTGTGATGTCATGGATGCGGTGGCTGGGTCTTACCCCCAGCTAGCAGGAGACCTTGCCCACACATTGGTGCCTCTGACCCAGGAAAATCAAAGCAAAGAAAAAAAAACACCCCAAAATTAACAGAGACTTTTTTTATTTTCTTTTTTCCCCTCCTTTCTTATTTTTTGTTTTTTGGTTGTTTTTTTTTTTTTACCTCTAAAGTCTGGATAAAGCGTGCGTGGCCTAAAAAGAAAAATATGAGCACATTACTCTAAGCTTATAATGGTAGCAATAAGTCTCAAGGGTGTTTCTTCAAGCTGCAGTTGGACTTTTACAATATGCAGAACCCCCTTTTAAGACAACTCATTCTGCTTTCTCACAAATGCAAAGAGCTAGGCAATTATTGAGAGGTTGGAAATGCCACAATCCTGAAACAACACAAGAGTCAATATATTTTTCTTCCAAGAGTCTTACACTCTTATGCTCTGTAAAGAGATTTATAATGCACTGTTCCCATTCCACATCCAAGACCCTGCACAGCATCTCTGGGGAGAGTGGTAACTTTAGCCCTGTGTCCATCCTCTGCAAAGGCTAAATGGAGGAAACAGGAATGCTTCCCCCGAGTGCTCTGCTTCTGCCTCTGCTGTTACCAAGCTTGGTATTTCGGGGACACACAACCAGAGACTTTTTTTTTCCTCTTACTCTCCCATTGGAAAATTAATCAGCTTCTCACAAACTGTAGGTGAAATTTCTGACAACTCTTGTGAGATTTTTCAGATTCCTTTGTACTGGAAGATGTAGTTTTTCTCTGCAGAGTAGTGGCCATGTCTCCCTCACGATACAGGACTAACATTTTGCCTAAAACATGAAGTGGATTTCATATATCTGGTGATTCAAGCCCACGTAATTTTTATTTGTTAAATATTTTTAAAATATTTTTTAATACTGTTTTAAGAATACTTTAAACGTTTTATAGCTTCAGGATCACAGTAACTTGGACCACTGCACACAGACCTGTTACAGCAAACTCAGGATGTTTTACAGTGTGACAAGAACAGTTACTTGGAGAAAGAAATCCTCTCTTGATAAAATGATAGAATAGTAGAATTAGGTTTAAAAGTTTCCTTTTGGGAGAGCCACTGAAACATTTTTGACCATTGATTCATTTCAAATTATTTAATCTGTAGTTTTAGCTCTCCTCTAGCAGGCACTTGGCAACAAAACGCTGTATAGCCAAAATCATCACACGGTCTCTTTAAAAGGCCAAGTAACAGCTAATGATTGACTTCACCGAAGGTAAAGATTTAGGCCAGGGAAGAAATCCTGGGAAAGGGATTCCTCTGAAAAGGCACCTAACAGATACCAGTGGGCTGTCATTGAAGCAGAGAGACTGGGGAGAAAGGGTTCTTTGGTTTTTTCAGTTCTGATTGCTGGCTGCTGCCACAGACACGGGTTTACTTCAATCATTGTCTTGTTTTATATTATTTTATATTTGTTTGAAGGAATCTAATTATTTCTTTGACTTAGTAACAGTTCTTTATACAGTCCACACTGGGGAGGTGTTCACATACACATTTTTGGTATCTTTGATAGTCTTGGTCTTCCAAGAAAATCCTATGAAACCTAATATGAAGGGGAGAGCTCATACATGAGGAAGAGGTAAAAAGGGAGAGAAAAATAATTTTACTGTGGGTAAACCCTTCTCTCTCCAAAAACCCACATGCACAATGACAGAAGTTGGGAACAGAAAGCAAGAAAAATGAATCAAGTAATAACAGAAGATTAAAAAAAAAAAAAAAAGGGCCAAGGCAAGTACTTAAGAAAACATCGATATCTAAATCTCAGAAAGAGATTTTATTTGTTCATATTGTTTCCTATTCCCATCTGAACTTCTTGGCAGGTAGCCCAGTGATCCATCAGTTAGAAGAAAGGAAGTTCCAGCACCACATTGTTGTAAGCATTGGATTTTATTGCTTTGCTGTTACAATTAGGCAAGTATTAACTCAGTTAATGAGGCGTGATTTTTTAAAGTATATACAAGTGGGAGCTGTGGGTTCGTCCTCAACTAAAGCCCACCAAAAACCCTTTATGAGAGTGAACGAAAGAGAATAAAAATAGTTAAACAATAAAAGCTGATGCAGCTTTAAAGGGGCACGCTAAAAGTCGGGAATCATTACTGTTGATTAGCTGACAACCAGCCTGAGGGGAAGCTGCATGTTTTAGCAGTGATCAAACTTGCTACAATATCCAGGTAGGTGTGCAAAGAGCAACCTAGATAATGCAGAAAATATGGGGAGAATACATAGAATCCCTACTTTACCAGCCTGTGTCCAAATTACGAGCTCAAGAGACAATACCCACCTCAGTAACCTTCATTTTGAGTGGATTTTGCTGTGTTGATTTGTGGGTTTTGGTTTGGTTTGGTTTTTTATATTCTTTTGCTTTTTAATCATCGACTGTTTTTATTAAAACCACATCATTCTGTAGCTAAAATTATTATTCTACCACCTAAATCCTGAGTGGGAGGAAACGTCTACACTGAATCTGATTTATACGGGGTAAACAAAATCACAGGCAAATCTCACCGTCTGATGGGATCCACACGGATAAATTTGTGCGGTGCAAGATCAGGAAAGGGGAGCGCAGCGAGGCGAGCGAAAGTGAAACTCCTGAAATACCGCCTTGACTCGAAATCATCTCCCATCCTGACTCCGGGCTCTGTGGGAGGCTGGGCTGTCACACACAGCAGGTGGGGAGCTGCTTTGCCAGCACGGGAGGAGGCTCAGGGCGATGCTCGGTGGGGACAGCAAGGAAAGGCTGCAGGAGAAAGGCAGTGCTGGGACACACCGAACTTCTGTGGTTTGAGCCTCATTTTGGGCCCCCTTGAATTGCACGAGCTCTGAGAGTAGTGAAAATGAAAGGCGTGAACCACCCTGTGGAAATAAACCCCTACAAACTGTAAACTACACCCAAGCACTGTTCTCCTCTGCGTGGGGAGGGGGGCCCACAGGAAAATTAACATCAGAGGTGCTTATTTGAATCCCTGGCCAGACTGTGGCAACAAGCTACCAGCCCTTCGTTTTCTTTTTCATTTAAACAAACAGTTTTTAGCATTTATATTTTTTTTCTGGCATCACTTTAGCCCAGTGCCTTAATATTAAACGTTTTTCTCTGTGCTCCCACCAACACAGTGGGACTGGATGCTCGGTTTTTTGTCCTTCCACGGGTTGTGCCAGCAGGAGAAATCCAGCCCTGTGTGGAGGGCTGGGCTGATGCCTCAGGAGCATTCTGGGATGAGGATCACAGCATAAATTTCAGCACTTGCTTCCCTAGATCCCTAAACATTCAGAATAAAAAAGCTCTGGTTATTTCAGACCCTTTTGCAAACATACGCTTCTTAAAGGCTGGCAATCTAAACTCAGAATTAATTACAAATCCACTGTGATTAAAATCACTGTGCTGAAGAGATGTAAAAACTGACCTTTCTAAGAATATTAGGATAAAATGTATAGAAGAGCAGTGGAGATAAAGGGTATTTTCCCCTTTATGTGGATAGAATAGAGTGAATTAAAAGATTTCTAATGATCCTGAACAGTGGACCTCAATTGCCTTCCTAAGTTGCTTGACCTCATCATCCAGCTTCCAAGTGATACAGCAGTGATGAACCTCAGTTGTCCACTTCTAATTAAAAGCAAAGAATGACATTTGCTAACCAAATGCTTCTTTAATGATGACAGTAGTTGCTTCGTTGCAAAAATCCAAAACATCACCTGGTCATGCAGTAAAAACAGTTGTATGTGTGTATTTTATTTCTGTTTCACAATTAGGACCCTGGGAGTCAGACAGTGATTGATGCATTCAGGTTTGCAGAGTCTGAGAGATTTTGCTGTAGCAACTTAAGAGAACAGTGCAAGGGCAGCTACTGGTTATTCTCTTGGAGAAGTGCAGGCAACTGGAGCAGAGCAAAGATCATCTTCAGCTTTAAAGGAGGAGAAAAGCAGAGCCAGGCAATTACAGAGTAGGTATGCTAACCTCAAATACCCAGAAAGATATACATATATCTCACACAATACATTTCTAAGCATCTGCAGGATTACAAGGTCTTAAGAAACCAACTAAGATTTGTCAAGAATAAACAAATCACGTCAAACGCATCTAATTCATTTCTCTGACAGGATAATCTAGAAAGTAGTAGATGTGATTTATCTTGTCTTTGCTAAGACTTCTGGTGCTGTCCCGCATGACATTCTTATGAGCTAACTGGGGAAATATGGGCTATTATGAAATCATTTTAATGTGAAAGCAGAGTGAGCTGAAAAATTCCATGTACTGAGTATTCTTCCTTTATCAGAGGTTCTCTGGCCACCTGAAAACCACAGTGAAGAAGCCAGGAGAAAGCTGTCCTTTCTGTTTTGTGCTCTTCACCATTTGCATTAGGAACCTGCAAGGATAAGCATGCTCACGTTCATATGTGGGAATGGAGCAGAAATACTTCTAGGATAAATATTTTTAAATAGGCAAAGTAAAATTCATTAAGAGATACCAAAGAGTTGGACCAAGGACTAAAAAGGACACACATTTTAAATGGGGAATTACTGACCAGACAGTGATAGTTTGGGAAGGATCTGAGGAATCAGAGTGGCTAAGAAAATGAAAAGAGGTCAGTAGTATGGAGATCTGTCTGAACTAACAGGAGTGGCACATGTGAGACAGCAGAAGTAACTGTCTGATTTCACTCGGCACTGCTTGGGCTTTTAATGACATAGATATCTAGGTCTGGCCATCATCTCTGAGAAGAAATGCAAAGGGGAAAAGAAACTTTTGGGCACTGCTAAGAAAATATAACAAGCTCATCCGAATTTGTGGTACTCATTATCAGCAATTTATCCCCTGAAATTTGAGCTGAAATGAGGTTCTGCTGCTCTTCGTGTCAGCGCATCCTACTTGCCATTCCAGAACTGGCTGTGAGTACTAAAACTGTTTTACAGTAAAGGTGACAGTTATAAAAACACCAATAGCCATTGTGTCCTTTAGGATATAAAACAAATACCATGTCCCAGTAAAGATAAAGGGACAGACACAGGTCAATGTAACACAGCTGCTGAAGTAAAAGCTGTTCACAGTGAAAACGGCTTGCAAACTGCATAGTTTAGAGCCTCAGAGCTGCTCCCCTGTCCTTCAAATATTGCATTTATATATAAACTCACTTACTAGAAGTAAAAGTGACACCCTATGTATCCCCTACAGCACAGCACGAGGCACACCAGTGCTAGGAGGAACAAGTGGATCTCAGTGCAGCTGCTGTTATTTAAGTCAAATCCAATTCTGGGCCACTCTTTCCTGTGATTCTCATTTCTATTAAAGACACCAAGAAAAATGCCAAAAAAAAAAATATGTTACACCCATGTCCATAAAATTTATCAACTCACAGACTCCAGGACAGGTATGTCATTTGTTGTTTTGCACGAGGAAACAGAGCAGTATACAAAAGCATGCAGAATCATTTATGGTACAGAAATTACCCTGTCAGTTCAAGGAACTGGCAAACATCCAAACTGCTCCTGTTTTTCTAGGGAAGGAATTCCTGAGTTGAGCATGTTGGCGCTTTCAAAGACCCTGTGCTTCTCTGAAGCATACAGAAACAACTTGGTGGGGACATAAAACTGGGGCAAAATATCTAATACAGATACTCAGAGGCAAGAAATGGTCATGGGGTTAAATTACAGTAAGCTGTGGGCTATTTTATTTTGTTGAAAAGTACATCTTTTACTTGATTCAACATAGTAATAAGATGAAAAGAGGTCCACTGGCAAGGGAAGAGGAAAAAAACCCAAACTTTTGGACATACTTGACACAACTAAAATAAATGACAGCTTTTTCAATATCTCAAAGGCAGGCTGCAGAAGATGATGATTTCCAGTATCCATGGAGAAAGTCAAGTCTTTGACTGACGTAAGTCAGTTTAGCACAAATGCTGGTCTGTTTAGTTAAAACCTGCACTACTTGTTTCTTTTAATAGATAATATAGGTAATATCTTGCTTTCACTTTGAACCCATGCTTTAACACTCAGAATTTATCTATATTTAATTACAGTTTCATCACACTAATCAAATAAATTTGCTTTGTCCTCCAAGCAATCACCTCAGTATTCCAGTATGTAAAAAATACTTTCATTATGTTTATTATAAAAATATAAATGTTTCCACTACAAATCATTTTACATTAGTAAGAGGCCATCTACAATTGCACAATATATAATCTAAATGAGTAAGTAATGCTTTGAAATACAAGTTAAAGTAAATACATATTGCCAATCAAATCACATCTATACATTGCTTATTGAATGCTAAGTTACAGCACGAAAAACTAGATATGTTAACAGAAATAAATAAAACTGGAAACTAGATTTAAAGGTACAAAACCAATAATAGGGCATGTCATTTTAGGAGCAGTTGCCTTTTGCTTGATGCCAATAAATGATGCAAGTCCTGTACAGGAAGATGGCCACACAAATTCTAGCTTGTCTACTCCACAATGAAGAATTGTACACTGCTATGTATACATATGTACACAGGGACAGGGAGTATAGGATGCTTGCAACAGAGGCCACTTACAGTACAAATCAACCTTTTGACAGGGAGAGATAAAAAATAAATGTGTTTTCAAACTCTCTACCAACAGCAAAGAAAAGCAAAATTGAATCTCCTGTTTGGTTTTTTCCCCCCGAGCATCAGTGAGATTTAACCTTTATGCTGAGCGTGCCTAAACAGTGGGCAAGGAACACGATGGCAGGAGGAAATTGAGGGTGGTTGGTGCAAAGTTTTCAGTCATCATCTCAGACTCTATGAGCTGGTTCTGGATTTTCAGGAGTGTCTCACAGATGTCTGCCCCTCCTCCCCCCCCAAAAAAAAGCCTCCTCACCCCCACCCTCCAGCAGCACAACGAAGCTGAAGAGAAATGTCACGAGGAACGTGTTAAAAAAGCTGTCCCCACACAGATAAAGTTTGCAAATGGATTTTGGTGACTTAAATTCACTGGCAGTGTCTGATTCAGAGAAATCTCAACTTGAAGAAAAGAAAGGTTCGGAGTGAATTAAGCAAGGGAAAGCACAGCTTTCTACTCAGCATGCTGCATTTCACCACAGATCATGGCAGATCAACAGAAGTGCTCTTTACATCTTAAATGCTTTATTTTAATTTTCTTCCATTTTTTCTTTTTCTTTCTTTTTAAATTTCAACTTACTTTAAAAGGCATTCATTTTTCTTTCAGACAGTGTTCCTAGTTATTCTCCTGTGAGTGTTTCAAATCTAGTCCTTTACAGTTTGCTTACTGCTCAGTTCCGCGCACACTGTGTCTCACCTAAAAAATCCAATGCGCAGGCTGGAAGGTGTAAAGACCTTCCCCGGTTCTTCGTTTGCGAAGACTGGCCATTACTGCCAGCACTCATGAAAAGGTCTCCAATTCTGCTTCTATTTAGTAACGTGTGCTAAATATTGTGTCTCTGTGTTTCATAAGTCCTGGGCCCACAAAGAGCAATCTCAGCCCCCCCAAACCCTAGAAACTAATTCTTCCCTAAGCTTAGGAGTCGGGAAGCTACGTGGAAGGTGCTGAAGATGGGGGAGGGCTCTCAAATGCCACCTCCCTTTTTTCCTTTTTCCACTGAGAGATGCGAATGCCCTCCTAATGACAGACAGGCTCCTTCCTGCCCAAGGGGCCTGTGCCAAAAATTCAGGTCCCCTACAGGATGGCAGCACCTGGACAGGGTGTATCTATGTAAAATTATAATCCAAAGCCCCATTTCACAGCTTCAGTCATCCTTTTAAACAACCTACTCCACCTTGGCTGCAAGTCATCACCTCAGCATAACAAACTGTGGCTGTAGCAACCCATCCCAGTTCCCAGAACTGGGAGCAGAGACTTCCACCAGATGGAATATCTCCCAGTGAACTCAAAAAACATCATCAGCTAATGCAGGATGTAACAACCCTGGCTCTTTTTTAATATTTTCTAGGCAGATGCACCTGAACACAACCTGAGAATAGGGGTCCTTATTAAGACATAAAACCAGGCTTTTGGGAAGTGAGATGTGCTTGAGTGGGGCAGATCCTGATCTAGAGATTGGTACACACACAGCTGGCAAAACTCAAGCCTGGCTTAAAATACCACTCACAGCAAATGGAAGAAATCCCAACAAGTCCACATGCTTTGTCTATTGTCAGAGATGGAAAAAAACCCCCATCTTTCTTTCCTTCTGTACTTCATGTATTATGAGTATAAAATTATCTAGTAATTAACCCTCAGACAATTTCTCAGGTTGAACCAACAAAGTTTTGATAACATTTGGCACTTGGCAATAATACAGCCAGGTTAAGGTATTTAAGCATAAATATAAACAATAATGGAAAAAACCCAAAGAAAATAAATAAGCCTTTTAAAAATTAAGTCTTGTTTCTGTTTAAATGAACACAGTGAGGGAAGCTAACATAATGGTGAGAATCTTTTGCCAACTAACTCAAGGTCACTACAAACTTTATTTCTGTGTTCCTTCCTGAAGCTGAAACAACATGTTACAATGACATTAGAGTAAATATGGCCAGACAGGTTGTGAGGTATAGTCCTCTATTTTCCTTGCTTCTAAAGAAATAAAATACCTGTTCTGTATAAAAATACTGCAAGTCTTTCTTTCTTCTTGTTTGCTGTATAGATCAAATACACAGCTTTTGTGTCCATGTTTGATTCTTGTGTTATTCAGTCACTTGAAATTCAAATGGCTCTAGGTTTTAGTAAGACTGGTTTTTACTTGGTAGGATTTTTTTAAAAGATTTTTTTTCCTTTTGAAATTTATCATCTGCATTAACAGTCAGCCAAGAGTACCCACCCTTTAGGATTGACAGATAGAAAACAAGTTTGCTCCTCTTTTTAAGGCATTAATACTCAATACTTGAGTGTCTCAGTGGGTTTGAAATCTCAACCATTACGTTTCCAAAGCTGTTACAAAGAACTCCTTTAAATTCAGCCGTCACTTTTGATCTGTGACACAACTTTTCTCCATTTTTCTCTCCTGAGCGACATCATTTTGGTACCTTACACATGAACAGGGCTGTTCTTGGTGTGAGTTTCTAGAGCTTTGATACTGCTAACGACCTTCTTTTGAGGCCCCACAACTGTAACTCCGACTTTCTTCATGTCACTGGAAGAAAAGAGAAGATCATTGTGTGAGTGAGGCACTGTCTCTGTTTCCCAGCACTGATTTGAGCAAACAGTATTCCAGTTGCTCGTCTTGCACCGGAGGAGCCTCCAGGTGCAGTGATTTTGCTGAAACACAAGCACCTGGTGTGAAAAATACTGAGCCACTGGATGGGAACACAAGGGGGCCACAAAAAAAAGACCAAAAAGAGTGAAACCTCATTTAGCCTTGTTGTGTTTGCTCACGGGGAGGAGAAGACAATGAAAATGTTCTCCGGTGATACAAGCACTGGGATTTCGGGGCAAGGGCCAGCAGTGACCTTGAGCCTCTCTAACACCTCCACACCCCCCCCCCGGCAACCTGATTGCCCTTCCTGGGCACTGCTGACATTTCCTATTATATTCTGAACCCTCTGAATGTTCCTCTGGACTCTGCTATCACCGTTAAAATGTAGAGCTACATGGCCAAGCTTCCAGAGTCCACTCTGTCTCTCGCCTCTTGTTTCTCCAGAAGGTCCAGTCTTATTGTACCTTGCACAACACAAAGTGGTTTCACGCTTGTGAAGGGCTAATTACCCAGTGGCTCACAGGAAATTGGGCATTCCTAGAGGATTGTTGCACCGTCCCCAAAGGGTAATTGTTATAAAAAGCCATTAGCACCCTTTTTATAGTTGCAATAATACAGTAATTAACGGCATTGGCGTGTTTAATTGTTGGTACCACAGCTGCTTACTTCTTCATAACTGATATATCCAGCTAGCCCAGCGAGGAATTAAGATTTCATTTGGCATGAACTTCATAACTGTACTTGATGCATTTTCAGGTGCACAAAGAATAATACCCTCCCCTCTCTTATCACTAGAACAAAGGTAGATTGCATTTAAAATGTAGTAACATCGCCAGTTGTAAACTTCCAGCTGTATCGTGTCTAAATGTCAAAACTGGAGGCAGGAGGGAGTTCAGCCCCTGAATAATTATTAACATGCAGGAGGAAAACAGTTACAGAGAGTGTGAACTGTTTCCCATGGTTTGATGGAATACGGGATAGGCAATAAAGGAAAAGATTGGCACATGCACCAGCTGTGAAGAAACCCCCATATAAAAGGCAGAATATAAAAAATCAGGAGAGAAACTCCTAAACTGTGAGTGAAATAAAGGGATGTTGGTTACCAGATGATTAATGGTGCTACTGTAGCAGAAGAAAGAGGGTATTTCCTTGTCTTTATTGAGAAAAAGCTGCAGGACCATGGCATTTACACAGTAACTTGCTTTTGTATCTTTACTGCAAGAACATTTTCGCTAAAAATTGCTAACTCTGTATAAAAAATGCTATTCTTATGTTTTAAACTTGTCACTGCAGCCACAAGAGAGGATGAAGAGCCACAGCCCATTCCAACTTACTCAGTAGAAATCTTGGCTATCGTGTCACAGGAACTGTACTCCACCCCCGTGAAGATGTCCTTGCACTGCCCTGCCCGAAAACCATTGAGCCAATCCCCCGTCGTACGGAAGGCTGAAATGTCAAGGTTGCTTTGGTCCAGGAGAAGATTTGATGGCCTGAAAGAAAGGCAAAAAGGATTGCAATGAGACTTCGGGAGCAGGGATACATACAGATTTATTTTGTATCTAAGCTTAGGTCCAAACAAGAGCTTCCAGGCTGCATGTGGCTTTGCTCTTTGTCTGGGGAAGCTACGGATAAAACTGCACTGACACTGGCAGCTCTGACTGTTGCTGTGTCATCACCATGCTTAAGAGCACCAGCTTCTCATGAGCTTAAATCACTGAAGCATCACCAATTCATGCAATGTATTGTTACCTTACAAAGCATTAACAAAGACAAGGCTAACTTGGATTATATATATGTGATTCACTTATCCACAGCAACAGACAAACGATGCACACTCTTAGGCTCCAAGTCGAGCATGTTGGTAGAATTTACTCATATCAAATATTCAGAATGTTGCAGCCCACTGAAAAATCCTAAATGCTGCTACTAAGTTAGAAGCCCAAATAATAAAACACTAGTGTCTTTAAAAAAAAAGTACCAAGCCTAAAAATCAAATGTAAAGTTGTAATATGTTGTCTAACTTTTGTCCGTAAAAAAATTATAAGTAACTAGTTAGAGTTATACAATAACCATTTCTTTAACAGCTTAATCCT
>JAWMRA010000001.1:2745160-2755761 GCA_035584735.1 Pseudotriccus pelzelni | reverse complement strand
GTTTGTTAATAAATTTTACCTTTTTTTAATTATAAACTGGCTCTTTAATTTATTTGGCCATTTAGTAACTTATAACAAAGTGAAGGTGTGAGACAAATGCAACTGCATGAGACTTGCACTCTGCAGTGCACAGGGACAGAAATAAGGAGGTTTCCTATAAAATATGCTCAGTTAAATGTAAAATGTAATTGCCATGCCTAGTTTAAAGCTGATGCTCACTCTGAGACTGAAACTTCCACAGGGATATACAAATACTTTAGAAGTGAGAACCAGATCATCCTATGCCTTTGAAATTAATGTGGTGCTCATGAAGGATTCCAAACTGCCATAATTTGTATCCAAGCTCTCTACTAGAGACAACAATAAAGAAACCAGTATGAAACACACAAAAAAGTGCAACAGAAGACACCAGAAACCTGTCCTACCCTTGAAACACTAACGAAGGGAAAGCACAGCATGTTTGCCCTGACACAAAGACTGAGCTGAGGACAGAAGAGGCAGCTCACTTCATGTGCTGATCTCATGCTTAAAACCATATCTCAGAAACCTCCCTGATACCCACCCTTAAACACCCTCCAGCTAAAGGCTCAGGCTTGATAATCATGCCCAAGATAATTTTAATCAGTAGCTGTAATGCCTGTATTTTGTTGACTACTGTTTGTCCCACGAAGAGCCAATGCTTTTTATTTATAGTTGTCTGGGTATAGTCTCTGGAATCCCAAGACATTAATTAAGAGTATTTATGAAGTGTTCTTAATGATAAAGCATGGATTTTTTTTGTTCCCCAGCCTAGTATGCTTTTCTAACTTAAGTCTAATAAAACAAGGCCTGACTCAAGAATCACTAACGAAAAAAAAAAAAAGTATAAACAAGTTGAAATAGAACAGGTCTCTAGGATTAGGAATTAAGAATGGCCCAAAAGAGCTTTTATGTTTATTACTTGGATCAAAGTATCAACATGACAAAAAATATGACCTAATTTTAATGCAAGTGACCTCAGAATAACCAGCACTGTAAAGTATCATTTTTCTTCTTGTAGGAATCCAAACAAAAATTAGTTCCTTTCCTCCTCAGAGAGGACATCTGGACTGTTTATCAATGAACAGGAATTTGCCTCGCTACGAAGAGTCTGTGCTGTCTCCTCACATGCACCAAGGGAAGGCTGGGCTTTCAGAGCATCTGCACACACTGGCAGGTTTTTCTCCCCCTGACCCAGCCCCAAGACAGAAGGTCTGAACACGAAATTTATGGTCTGGGTGATGTGCGCCATGAGCTCACACTTTACGAGACAAATTAGACGGGCTGCAATCGGTGCAGCTGTAAACGGCGTCCTGCAGGGTCCCACCTGATCTTCCACAGCTTTCCATAAATCAGTACCTACCAGTTTCAGAAGAGAGCCATTAAAAAGAAATCATGGAAATTACATGTTTGCTCAGGGGAAGTGAAATAGAACATTTCTCTCAATCTTTTCTTCTCTCTCCTTTTTTTTTTTTTTTTTTTTATACTCTTTTTACTTTGTCACTTCAACTATGATATACCCTACCATGTTATCTTTCAACAGCCATGGAAGGACTTTCTATCCTGTTGATCCTGTGTATCTGTCTACCCAGTTGTATTTACTGACATGTGCTGCCTTCAAAAAAAAATAAAATAAAAAATCAGCAAGACTCAGGTTAGAGAGACGAATTTACCAGTGAGATGCCAGTTACAAAATGCCCTGTTGCTGAAAGCTTTCTCTGGATGTGCCCATTACTTTAACAGCTGGAATTAACCTTTGAGCCATCTGCAGTCGTGAGGAGGACCATAGTTTATTATCATTAGCACAGGTTTAGGTCACAGCACAGGAAAACTTTTGCTGTGCTATCTGGTAACAACAAACACCACTGAAAACATAATTAGAGCCCTTCCCGATACAGCATGAAAACGTCATCTCTGGTTGGCTGCTGCCTGACAAGAAAGGGATACACACCGACTTGTAAAATCCAGGAACTGAGACAATGAAAACCAAAATGTCCTGCCACGTCTCCTGCACGAAGGGTGGTATTTCTGCAAATACACTGAGGAGCTGTCCACGTACAGTCTTTGTATTGTAACCACTTTGTATCGTAGGAGCCCTTCTCTTTCCATCTCTTCCTCCAAACAACACAACCAACCTTCAGTTTTTAAACCTGGACTTTCCCTTCCACAGTCCATTTCTTTTAAGGGGGAAAGCATTTAAAAAAAATAAAGTAATTTCCTGTGGCAAATTTTAGGTAATTAAAAGCTGATTTTGTAAAGCGAAATTGCTCCCTGTGAGGGAGCAAACCTATGAGCCTGGTTTGAGCACAAATCCTATGGGCTCTATGATTATGGCAAGCTGAAGCACAGAATCCAGGTCTAATAAGAAGGCCATATCCAAGCTAAAGAGAAAAATAACCCCCAAAACAACAGGTGGCATGGAAAGCAAATTTTAGTTTTATCTTCTACAGCAATCAAAATCACATGTGTATATCAACAGGAGACCAGGAAATAAATGCCAGGCCAAGGAGAATTAGAGCTATTATGTTTACTTGATTATCCCTGGACCTTAAAGATAAAAGTCTTTGGAGTTCCACCTCTTCATGCCCATTTTTAAGGTATTCTCAGCAGAATTTGTAACTTGGTCCCTAAAAATATAATTTCACCTCTTAGAGTGGCCCATTTGCTTTTGCCAAGGGCCTTCATATGATGCTTGTACACTCTCAACTAACAAGGCTGTCACTACTCTTTGGAGTACAAGGAGAGCTGGAGCAATGAAGAGGGCTAATACAAATAAGCAGAGGAGAAAACAGCGATGTCACACCTCTCTAAATGCCATCCTGGATTTCTTGTTTTCTAGCTCCACGTTGCCCACTAGCAAAACCAACTTCCCATGGCTTCCTCTAGAATAATGAGCAAATACCATTTCAGCTGCCCCAGAGCTCAGTCCTTCAGTCTTCCCTACTCCTTTACCTGCCCCTCAAAATATGCTTTTCAAGGGGCTTATATCTTTTCAGCATCCTGGTGGGGTAATAAACCTTATGCCTGGGTGTATCAATGCTCCTTAATTTAACTTTTCCCAACACCAAACCACTGAAGGCAAAAAAAATCTCAGTACATTGCTGAAACGGTTTTCTTTTTCTCATAATACAGCCTAAGCCATGAAATTTATTTGAAAGGTACAGAAATACAGGCACATGGTCATTTCCTGGGACGTGTAGCTGACCGACAGACCCTTAACAGCAACCAGTCATTACTGTTAGAACAGTGTAGAGGGTCTTCAGAAGAAAGGAGTGAAAAATAACTCAGAGAGCTCTTAAAATGCTTTTCTGGCTCTTTGGTGTGAATGGCTTGCCCTTATAGCTCACATTTGTCTGCGCTGTAAATTTCTACAGACTTCTGCTACAAGATGAGTGGCATCAGGCAGGTTCTTTTTCCAGCATTTCCAGCACAGAATTGCCATAAACTCTAACGAGGGCTCCGTGTTTTAAAACCAGCCCAGAGAGCTGAGAACAGCAGAACAAACCCCCTCAGAATCACAATAAATAGCGATCCCTCACAATAAGGCCACCTGTTGATCCAGCTGAATTACTATTTAAATTATACATTCAAATCTACCCAACTTGGTCTGCCGTAAATTCCTGCCCGACTTTCTCCAGTGGAGTCAAATTAGAAGTGTGAAATTGCCAATAGATGATTTACTGTCCCTGTTAACAGTGAGCCCTGGCAACTCCTAACTTGGAAGGAACAATGGGTGATTCGTGTCTGCCCCAGGCTTAATATTAATGACTGCTGGTGAAATCAGGTGAAAACAGGGCTCCTCTGTCTTTGACTGCTAAAAGAAGTCCCTAAAAATCCCCTCAGCCTGACTCCTGGATTCCCTGCACAATCCAAACTACGTTTAGACACCAAGGAGTATAATTTACTGTCTTCTTCCATTTTTCCTTTGTGATTTGTAGTTAAAGCTTTTTTTCCCCCTCCATAAATTCTCTACTTTATGTTTAACAGGCTTCAGAGAGAGAGAGAGCTAGTGTTGCAGGCTTACATTACTTGAATTCTTTCAGCACAAGCAGCCTGCTTTAGGACAGAGATTATGTTGTTGCTGGATTTTCAACAAAGCTTAACATTTGCACATAATCTTGCTCTACGGAGCCTTTGGCCAAAGCCAGACGTCCTGACAACCACAAAGCCTAAACCCTCTCTGAAACCTTCCAAGTAAAACTGAAATCTCCTTCCTTCAGCCCCTCATCCTGGAAGTTCCTAACAGGGAGAAACAAACAAACAATATCGCAGCAGGTCAGCAATGTATGTCAGGCATCTGAAGCCATTTGACCTGAATGACAAAAAAACGGGAACGTTCAGCCAATACAAATAGACAATTTTTTTGCAAATATTTTTGTAAAAACAGGGCTTGGATTATGCTGCATAAAGGAGCAGCCTGAATTTTTTATTTGGCCCGTTCACTTCTCCTTTTCGAGTCTGATTTTCATAAATACCCCACCAAGCTACAATACCAGAGAGCGTTTCCACTGAATCATCAGTTTTTAAGTGGAAACAAACGCTGTGAGCGGCAAACGAAGAATTTTAAATTGCAAACAGTGCCCCTGGACTTTGGAGAAGGACACCAGTGAGAGCAGCACAATGACAGGCAACAAAGCACGTGTTTAGCGGCGAACACTTGCAATCAGTTACTCCCAAATCACAGGTCCTCTAAAGGCTTCTCAAGGAAATCACTCCAGCAAGTAATCCAAACAACATCAAATTCCACAAAATCAAGGTAGGGTTGTAAACAACTCACTAACACATCAGAGAAGGTATAAGGAATTAATTATTCATATACAATTTTGAACCCTTTTTGTGTTTTCATCGGGAAGAGTAACTGATCCTGACCCCCTAAATTTTCTGGGCTTCACGAAAAGAATTTCAACTGTGCTTTTTCTGAAAACAAGTGACTTTCTGGTTTTTCTAGCCTTAGCTGCAACAGCAGTAGTAGTACTCGAATTTTAAATGGAGAACTTTTAAGAAATCTGAACCCAAATCTACCTGCAATGCTGCAATACAATCCAGGAACAATTATCTTTTTTTTTACCCCAATAGTGTCATGAATTACTAAAAGAGATGTGGGTTTTTTGGATTAAAGAAAACCCACCTAAATGTTCATAGATTGATTTATTTTTATTTCCATAGTCAGATATGCTGCTTCTTCACCACAGAACTGGAACTTGGAAATGAATGGAAGATGTGGAATTTGAATAATAGTATGGGATATACAGTTTTAGGCCTCTGAGTGAAGTTCAAGGGGGCATCTACACATTTTATAAGCTTCAGTTCCTGAGTCTTCAATAAAATCTTAAGAATGTTTATCTATGTACTTTAATGGTCATAAACACAAAGAATAAGATCAAGATGCATATTCATTATTGTAAATCAAGAATAACCCCACTGAACTTGTTGGGGTACCTCATTCTGGTAAGAAAAGAAATGTTGGGGTTAAATTTATTTCAGTTCTATGCATAGAAAAGGTGCATAGTCAACATCCATCATGATCTCCACTTTGAAATTAGCATAAATGTAATCTAAAATTATTTTTTTTTACAAGCAGCATTATTTCTATCAAAATCTGGGTTGGTTTCTCTAATTTTAATCAGTTTTTCCATTTGTATGTCTGTTCATAAATCCTACATTTTGCAACACGAAAGGTTTATTATCATGTTGACCAAAGCAGACTAGTGGTCTGAAATTAACACTTGAAACTACAAAATAAAACTTTGCTTCAGAAGTTTCTAAACTTAGGAACACAGAGTCAGATTCTTTGAAAGCATCTTAAGCCCAAAGACTGACTCGATAGTTTGGCTGGTTGATTTGATGGAGTCAAATGGCTTTACTGAAGCTTTCTGCCTTTGCTGAAGGTGTCTTTTCCATGGATTTCATACTAAAGGCAGCTCCATGCCAGGAGAAACAGATGTTGAATCCTATTAACAACTCCTGGTTAGCCAGTAAGTAACACCTTCATCTTCAAAGATTGGTGGCAAACTTGCTAATTAATTCTCCTGCGAGAAAGGTAATTTAAATTTTCAGAGAGACAGAGAAGTTAGCTAAAGAAAATAATCATTTTTAAAAGTCCCAGTCAGGAAGCTGCCTTTGAAATGGATGAAGTTTTGACATTTTCCAGAATAAAATGAGGTCCAACAGATTTTACAGAACGATTCATAGCTGTGTTTCCAAATGGAGGACTGTTCTCAACATTTGAAGTGACACTACCTGCAGCTTATTAATGAGTGAACAAAAATCACCAGATGATCTTACAGAACTCCACACAAGCAGTAAGACGTGTCCACGAGATTCCATGTCAGGTGCTTGGGCTCGGGTATGGACCGAGAACGAAGAACTGCATGATAAATGCCCCACTGAAACCTCCTTCCTCTGGGATCCTCAATTTGCAATACGAAATAAGCAGCATTTTCCATGAAGACCCAAAGAAAGCAAAATCTCCAGCTGTTAACTCTGAGCAACTCATAAAAATGATGATCTTTTTTTGCACAGAAGACTATCAGCTGCTTATTTTCCGCATTTGATACATGAGACAAAGTCTTACAATCCTGCACTTAGACATAACTATTAATACAGCCAGAAATAAACAAAAAGACACTTAATACAGAAATATCCTGAATTCTCAGGTGCTCTTCCCCCTTTTTGCCAATATAATTCTTTCCTCTTTCCTAAATACGTGCCTGCAGTTCAAAGAAACAACAGCAGCAATACTTGCACTGACTTTCACTTTACCAACAGCTGATATGGAAACAAAAGCAAATACAGGAGCAGGTTGGGGGGTTCTTTTGGTGCAGATTCTGTGTCAGTTTTGCAATCAGAGGCCTGGCAGAAATTCAGAATTTCTAAAAGTCACCTGCTGCAACTAGAAACAATTTTTTTTTTTTTTCAAATGCTTTTTGTTGGCAGAGGCTGTGCATTAACTGGGCCATTCCTGCTTTATAGTGAAGACTAAATGCCTTCAATTTCACTTACATGACAGATGTGAACACGCACAGAAACTAAAGGAAAGCTGCCGCATCATTTGAGTTGCCTGAATTCTGTATCACAACCCTTATATCTCAAGACCACATTATCTTCTGACAGCCTAATTCATTGTGGGATACAGAAATGCTTTAAATGTATTGGTAGTTACACAGTAGGTTTTAAATATTTTTTTTTAAAATTGCCATGTAAGATTGATAGACATAAAATTATGATGTACATTGAGAGCCATCCCACATATATTTATATCAGAATACAAGTGAAAAAGTATGAAACAGATAAAGAAAATTTCATGAGTCCATTTAAGATTTGTACACGAAGTATTTCCAGTTGCATGACTCAAGTTACAATTTTTTCCCCACACAAATGGAACAACAGCTAATAATCGCTTTCAGACCACAGCCTCACCAACTTGCCAGCAGGTGGGTGAAGTGATTCTGACTCTCCAGCTTGATTTAAAAAAACTTTCCATCTGCTTTGTGTCTGTAAGAAATGCTCACAAATGTGAAGTAATACACAGTGGACTAAAAAAAACATAAGCTCAAGAAGAAAAATAATGAACTTGATCAAAACTGGAAGAACAATGAACTCACTTCCACCCTAAAGATATCCAAGGACTCCGTTAGAAAAATGAACAACATGTTCAGAAAACAGGAAAGAACAGCAAGACATAAATCAAATAAAAATATCATGAGATTGTGCTTAGAAAACCGCAGGACTTGTACTGAGTTCTGTTCCTACAGCCCCTTACAGGGCTGGTTAACTCCAGGCATCCTGAGGGACACAAAACACCCACGTGCCCATGGCCCTGTTAGACAGAGCTCATGGCAGCCACCTGATTAAAAAGTGAGTTTTGACAGGTAAGAAACAAATCAGCCGTACTCTGTCCTTTACAAGGAATAAAAATAAGGGATTTTCATGTGAATCTGAGATGAAACACAACACTAGGAAAGGTATCAGGAAACGTTTGCTACGCTGAGGCTACAAAAACCCTTTTGTCAAAGTAAGGTTCAAAAGCACGCAGAACGGTCTGCAAAGTGAGGATCAATAAGAATAAAAGACATCCCCTCGGATATCAAGAAGTTATTAGATGCTATGGAGTGGCCTGAAGGGATAGAAAACTGAAAAGGAAATGCAGAACTGAAGGCTTTGACTCCTCTCCTCTATTCCTATGAGGTATTAGTGTAAAACATGCCTGGGCTGTGCTCTGGAATCAGATGTACAGTCAAGCACATCCTTCAGCTGAGGTCAGTTAACAGCAACCTACCCAGAGGACAGGGATATCCCATGCACCTCCAGCAATATGTTTTTAAATAGGATACAACAGTGCTGTATTTTAAACAAACATCAGCTCTAAAATCTGTAGGAAGACACATCCGCAACAGACGTCGTCAGGTTAAACGTTTTCCTTGACCAAGTACATTCTGAACACCTACAAGCATATGGTGGGCATAAAGCTCCAGCATTCCTCCAGTAGCACCACAGACATGGGTAAAAGAGAGCTGGGACTCCTCTGATTTAGATTAATTGCTTATTATGGGTAGGAGGAGACGTGCTGTGGGAGTGCTACAGCCTCAAATAACAACTGAGAGCAGCCATTTGAGCTGGTGCAATCCCCTGAGCCCTGGGGGCTGAGTCACTGAGTGCTTTACCCCTGCAGTGGTGCCTGTCCCTCTCTGGTTGCTGACAGCAGAAGAGTATTGGCAAGAATCCCACCGTGTTTCCTTCTCAAGGAGCTGCCCTGACTCGGCACCCTTTGGTATCAGTTACATATTTCTGTACACCAGGCTACAGCAAGACCCAAATCCATTGTAAGTCCAGCTTCTCATTTTTCTTCCTCATTTTTCTCTGTCAGTCTGTCAAAAAAAAGTGGTGCTGAACCTCCAGGTGCTCAGCCCCTGGCCAGCAGCACCACAGGCTCCTGCTGCTCCCTGCCAGCTGTGCCTCTCTGCAGGACGTGGAGGGCGTGTGGAGCCGCACGCAGCTCCTCAGCCACGTCTGAGCTTTGAGTTTAGTCTATTCTGACAATGGCTGTGATCCAAACGTGCACAGGACTGCCCAGCACTCCTCATTTGTCATTCTTGCTTGTATTTAAGGATAGCCTGGGTTGACCTGCAGCCAGGGTAAGAGCGAGATGGAGAGGTCACGGATCACACATTCCCTGAACTGCAGTAAAGTCCTTCGTAGAGGGGCAGCACTTGGACTCAACCATGTGCCCACCACTTGGAGCCCACAGTCCCCTGTCTACCACCAGCGAGTGAGGAGCTGCAGAAAGGGAGATTGCACTGCTTGGGAATGTGCAGGGATGTTGCAGTGGAAAGGTAACAGGGAGGGAAGAAATAAAAATCCCCTTTGACGCTCCACTCCTCAGAAATGTGCTCCATGTCAAGGTGAAAGCAGCAGTCTGCCACAAGGAGCACTTCACTGAGAGCTCACCTAAGGCAGCTGTGAGAAGTTCCCTGCCATGTCAGCAGCCTCCTTCCTTCCCCCTGCTGTGCCATGAGCAGAGACCTCGGCACTGTGTTATGGATGTGGAGTCTCTGCGAGCCGTGCCAGTAAAGAGCATAATGCAACAGGAGCAAAGAGAGCAAGAGAAAGGAGAGAACAACATCACACTATGGAGCTCCTGCACAGACCCCAGCAGGTACAAGCAGTGCTCAGACTGATTTGGTCTCCACTGGAGGATATCAGTTTTTCCTGGCTATGAAGAGGTAAATGCAAGCGATGGTTCAACATCGTTTTCAGCTCTGCTGCGGTTCAAATCTGTAACTAGAAGGACAGTAAACAGAGAATATTTTGCTTCTGTTTGGAACACAAAATATGCAGCATTGGTTTCTGCAATCAAATCTCCAAAACTAGATACGATTCCCAATCCTCCTATTCAGCAGAATGCTGCAGTACATCCCTCTAAAATAAATATTTGCACCAATCATTTGCTAAGATGCTTGGAAGAAATATACTTGATTGAAAAGATGGTGTTTAAACAGTTTGGGTTTTTTCCCCAAAATGTGTTGTGTTGTTTTTGTGTTCTGTTACCTGCCAGGTAATAGAAAGAATTCCTTCTGTAAGCATGTTGGTTTACTGCGTGTTAAAAGCTCACCAAACAAACGTTTGAAACACAATTAGTGTGCAAGCCATATGCTCTCAATACATATTTTTTCTCATCTCTGGAGTGGCAGTAGGGGGTAATTAGAATAGTCAGTCTCCAGCTCAGGATGCGACACAAAGCCAGGGGGCAGGGAAAAGAAGGCAGTTTTACATCTTCTACATCACTTCAGTAAAAGTGTGACATTTTGTGCATTTTACAAAGCAATTCACTTTAACCCTACTTAACTAAAGCTCCTCTTTCACCACATCCTCCTTATGCCCTTAGGTGTCAACACGCTCTTCAGCTGCTCTCTCTCAATGAGATAAGAATTATCTCATTGTAGTGAAGTTCCAGAGTGTGTGGAAAAAACAGGATTAAAAATGAATGTTTTTAATGCAATTAGGAATACTGCTGTCCTAGTTAGAACAACTGGGACCAATTCATGGGTGTAACCCAATCTATGTATTCTATAGCCCTCCATGCC
>JAWMRA010000001.1:2687978-2742180 GCA_035584735.1 Pseudotriccus pelzelni | reverse complement strand
TTGTTATTCTGACTTATAATCTCTCTTTTGAGTTGAGTTCAATTCCCCTGCTGGTTAACTTTTAAACCAGCACAACTGCACAGGTTGAAAGTTAATTCCTCGTTAACACATTAATCTAATGGGGAAAGTAAGTGCATTTTTAAGTCTGTGAGTCCTACTGAAAGCAAAAAGATTATTAACATGATTAAAGTTAAGGTGACTTGTCGGAGAAAAGCATAACGGTGTATTTGGACCCAATTAAGAAAGTTACTTCGGAACATGGCTGTGTTCCTTAAAACACCACCAAAGGTCAGAAGGAAAAGGAAGATCCCATGACGGCCAAATCCGCTATCTCTGTTTTTCTCAAAAAACTCTTCCCAATCTCGCAATAGGTTCCATATCTCTAGCATAAAAGCTTTTCACAAGTTGGATAAATAATAGAAAATAATTAATAAAAATAACAGCAATAATAAAAATGATAACAAGGTCAAAGCCTTCTGCCAGAGGAACAGCCAGGCAGCACTCTGTAGCCTTCAAGATTACAAACAGAACAGCTACAGTGTAAAGCTGAAGAGGCAGCAAACAAAGTGGACCAAGCCTAATTATGGACAATGAAGAAATCAAAGACATCTGTGTGTGTGCGATGTGAGATGCAACACGTCACCTTGCCGCCGCATTGGTGATTATTTTCAGGCTGCTGGGATTACGGATCAGCTTGTCCAGGATGCTGACAATCTGCTCAAACTTGGGCCTGTTGTTCCTGTCTTTCTGCCAGCAGTCCAGCATCAGCTGATACAAGGCCGCTGGGCAGTCCATGGGAGGCGGCAGGCGGTACCCTTCATCCACAGCCTTGATCACCTGCATGGGGAGAAAAGTTTTGGAGAACTTAAAGGCACTTCCACCGACTTGTTTTTATCAGTTCTGTGAGCGTTACCGTGGACATTCTGTGTTTAAACAAATGTGTTTATTCACTAATTGTCTCCTCTTGCGATGCCTCTCGTTTATCTGCAAAGTAAACCAGGCAGCAGATTAGACAGAGAGGAAGGGGAGTTAAGATACAGTGTGTGACTTTGAGCAAGGTGAGTGTGTAGAAAGGATCTCCAAAACGCACACTCAGTTGAACTAAACCCACAGACAAAAGCTGCAGGTAGTGGGTGCCTCCTTAGCATGCCAAACTTCAAAAGGTCTTGAATTTCTCTCCTCTGATCACCCTTAGCAGCGCGCACTTCCCACATTCTCCAGTGGACACTGCACCCAAAAAACCAGCAGGACGAATGACCTACCCTGCAGAAAATCAACCTGCCCTCTCAGGGGACATCCTGAACCAATAGGCAGATCTTGGGGATGATCTCACAGGGCCAGAAAACATTGTTAAAACTCACCTGAAGGAAAACCATATACCTCCTACTGGGCAGTGCCAGCCCAATTCTTGTATCATTTTCCCAGACTGATAAAATTTGTCCAGATTATCTATATTTTAGAATTTATGCTGTTCAGAAGCTTTTTAATGCAACATTTTCACTAGAATCTAACACCTCTTGATCAGGCCTACCCAATGTATTCAAAGTAGAAAATGACAAAGCCATATTCTCTTAATCTTTCCTTTTTATCTGGATCAGTTAATTGAAAAGCAGGACAAACTATTCTGAGTCAGAACAGGGAGAGGAAAATAGTTTATGGTTTAAGCAGCCATGAAGGAGAGGCACATAAATAGGTTAATCCTTCTGTTTCTGATTTTAATGTGATATTCTTACAGGCATTCCACTGGTATGTCAGCCCATGTAACAGGATACATTAATCTCCACAAACAATAGAGAAAACGTTCATGACCAATTAATAGAAATACACTGCTTTCTGCAGAGACCTGAATTCCAGAAGTAGTCATTTGAAAGAAAGTTTTCTTCTCTGTTTCTTTGTTTAATATAAAGTACTACAGAAAATGTCTGATTACAACTGTTACGGACTCTTTTTTTCTTTAAATTTAGTGCTAGTAACAAGATATATCAACTCCTTGGAAAATCTATTCGTATTAAAGACTGCACTTCAGAAAATGCAGTTCACAAGTAACTCCCCTGGAACAAATTTAAAATTAATAAAGCAGCAGAAAAAGAATCAAAAATAGATATATTAAAAATCTCATTTGGGGCAATGTTATGTTTCTTTAAAAAATACAGGGAGAGATCCATTAATCATTTGGATTGCAGGCTTGGACAGTTTACTAATGTAACAAAGAAGCCTGTATTGGAAGTCGTCTAATCAGATCACTCTACTCTTTTTCATCCATTGATTACTTCCAGAAGCATTTTGGTTTCATTAAACTCTTAGTAGAAATGCTTTGCTTCTCTTTTTCACAAGTGCCAAGAGCAATTTATTCTGTGTATTTGACGTCTACAGAAAAATTCTCCAGCATATTATACGAGTGGAACCAAAGGGGATCAAGAGAAATTTAGGAGGGCTTTCTAACAATAAGCTGAGGAATGTAAAAGGCAATGACCTCATTGCAGTGGAATTCTTTGAATCATCCTACAGAAAACCACCAGTGTGATAAAGTTCCCTATCGGAGCTCCAAAATACCCTGCTGTAAAGATGATGGCTCTTTGTTAAGTTCTAATGAACTTCTAGTTGACGAGGGAGCGGAGACTTTCATCTCCAAATTTTGTTCCATGTCAACATCAAAACCTCAGAGCCACCTGCTTTCACTATGCTCCGCTTCGCTTCCCTTCACAGCTTGGTTCTTCAGTTGACAGCATCACTCCGATAACAGTGCACTTACATCTTGGTTGGACATCTCCCAGTATGGTCTCTCTCCATAAGACATCACCTCCCAGAGAACAATCCCATAGCTCCAGGCATCACTGGCTGACGTGAACTTCCGATAGGCAATGGCTTCTGGGGATGTCCACCGGATGGGAATCTTGCCCCCCTGGAAGCAGAACAACATCAAACAGTCCATTGGACAGCACTGCAACGAGTATGATTTTGCCTGATTGATTATTTTATCTCTGAGATTCTCAATTATTATCGTATTGGTGTAAAAAAACCAGAATTGAGGTACCAGTACAATTAACATTGCACTTGAGGGAACACCTCTCTCTGCTTATGGCCATCACTTGGTGCCAGAGGTTAAACTAGTAAAATGTACACAGGCAACCTCAGGCTGAGTTTCTGAAACACAAAAATTAGAGGAAAGAGACAATTTCCAAAGGTGCCACCCCTGACAGAGGTTTTCAGTGCCGTTTAGTGAGTCAGACATGAGAAAACTGAGTCCTAAAAGATGGTGGTGCAAACCTTGTGACTGAAGATTCTGGAGCGAATATATTTGAATACAGAAAACCGGAAGAGTTTGAAGTAGTTTCCAGTTCTAGGGATACATACCAAGTAGAGAATATCTTCTGAAGATTTCACACTAGACTAGCTATTTGCTCTCCAAGCCCCACTATGCTCCAGTCATACACCTGTCCTCACAATAACCTGTGTGGGAAGGGAGTGCTCATATTTTCACCAAGTAACCAGCAAGAAAAAAGATTTAAATATATTAATGCTTTGCTTACACTCTCATAAAGTGTACCTGCTCTGAGGGCAGCCATACATTCACCAGCTTTACATGGACTAGCCTGGCTAACAATAGAAATGCAAACATTATTAGTTTTAATTAGAAACCTAAATACAATCTAAATAAACTGAAGCCTGAGTTTCTTCATTTTAATGGCTAATATTGCCCAAATTAAATTAAGTGTAAGAAACATGGACAGGCTTTACTTAGGCCATAATTTAGACCCCCAGAATGTCACTATATATGTCTTAGAGGTTTGGCAAAGGCCAGGGAGGGAATTATCTTGGCATATGGTTTTCGTGGATCCCATTCTATTTATTTATGACTGTATTAATAAGAAATATTATACTCTCTTTACAAATGTCCAGGGTCCCTCAGTGAATCCAAGGCACAGCCAAGAAACAAGGAAAGCTGTCATGTATCCCAGTGTTTTCACAACAAATCCTCTTACAGTTTTAGATGTTGGGCTGATAAAGAAATCAGTATCTCTTTTTCAACCTTTTTTCTACACATACTAATAGTGAACTCTGATTTCCAATAGTTAATGCCAGTTCTGGGGGAATGCCATATCCTAAATTAACACAAAAACCCCACCACATCTGCCAGGCCAAGGTGCCCCAAGTTTGGAGTTTTCAGAATACTGCTCTCTAAAAAACTGAATTTCCATGGGTGGCTTCAGGCTCCCTTTTTAAATCTCATGTTAAAATACAAAAATGAAGCCCTTCTTGCTTAACCCTAGAGAAATAATTGCCAGATCCCACACACAAAAAGGTGCTCAGGGCTTGAATATGAGTGCTTTAGACAAGGGCAGGAAATATCATATTTGATAAAACATCTTTACCTTTGTAATCTCATGTAAAAAGTCATTTATGCAACTGGAGAAACAAATTCACAAAAAAAAAAAAAAGACATTAATTAGCCTCCTAACATGCTGGGTCTGTTTTACTGCAGGAAGATTACAAACTCAATGAAACCAAATTCTTCTGGCTTAGCTTTGGTGAAAAAGGAAAGTGCATCAACCCCAGATTCCATTACAAGGAGCCAGTGGCTTTCAAATTTTCTGTGCTAGGTCTCAGCTGTAATCCTATACCAGCCTACAGATACATGCAGCATTCTTGTAAACAAGACAAAAATAAGAAGAGTATTAAAATGTAGTTGAAAAAATCAACTGCTACTGAGTAGAGTATAAAACCTGAATTTTGCTGTTCTGCTCCCAAATTTATCATAAAAATGTCAATCTTATATTTGGTTATTTTTGAATCATTTAATATTTTTTAATAATTTAAAACTAACAATAACAACAACAAAATACTTTTCACACAAATAAAGCATTTTAACACAAAAACAATTGCCCCCAAAGGATTATGCAACATTCGTGTTTTAGCAGATGTCCAAATATCAATACACGCAGAAAATCTGAAGAGTTTTATTCAACTAAATGCATGGTTTTCTACTGCCATTAGCTTTGGAAATTGTAGTGCTTGCTGTATTTCACATACTCTATTCTAAAATCAAAACCCCACGATCATTCAGCATTAGAAAATGCCTTTGCATTTCTCTACCCTATTTTTGAGAAATACTCAACTCCTTTGAATAAACATAACATTTTCATTTTTCTGCTCTGCCAGAAATCAGGGTATTCTTTGTAATATCCTTTGTCAGTATCAAAAATATCTTACATAATTTACCTTCACATAAATAAAACCAAACCAAGGCCAGAGAGTTGGAGCTGGGAAAACTAAGCTCCCATATGTGTTTCTTTCCTTGTCTCTTATTTTTTATCCCCCTTTTCCCCAATCTCCTAATATTTAAGTTAGTATGATGACACCTGCTAATACTTGTACTCTATCTACTGATTATTTTCTGAAGATAAATACAGGTTTCATACATTTTTGTCACAGTCTCCCTTTCAGGCCGTGCTTATCACGAAGCCAAAGAAGCTGCCTGAATTTGAGTAGAAAGCAAGCTTCAGTATTAGAAACTGTAGGAGTTTGTTATTGCAGCCCAGAATCCCAGGCACTCCAGCTCAGAGAGCCTCTCTCAGGGTTTGAAATCAGTGAGCCAGCAGTAACCCCAAGCTTTATCTGCTGTAGATGGAGCTGTGATTCCTGCCTAGTCAACATAATTCACCTAAAGCCAGTGGAGCCCTCGATTTATTTCTGGCACGTCTGGCACTCCAGCACAATGCAGCTGTTTCCAGGACTTCGTAACCCATTCCAATATTCTGATTTATAATCTGCTACAGGGTGACTGCCACAGGCACCTAAGCCACAGAATCAAGAAAAAATGGATTCTAACAGAACAACCAGAAGAACTTTGCAGAAAAACCTGAAGGTAAAAACCTGGCATTACTTCGTTACACCAGGACAGGGGATAGCTCAGGAGATATCTTGCTGGTACAGAACAAGAGTTTCACATGAGTGAGACGAGCCTGACTTACCCTCTCACATGTCTGAAAATTATCTGATGCTACTTGTCAGTTCCTTCCTAATGATTATTTTATCTTGAAATTATCTCCTCCTTGAGTAGCCGCTGATAACAGAGCACTGTTTCTCTCCCTTTTGCTTCTCACACAAGAAAGTTTATGGGGCTTGCTTTCCTGTCACACCCTTCAAAACATTCAGACTGTATTATGGGGGGTTTGCACACATAGGGAAAGCACAGCAGATTTCTGTCAAGCACTGGCTGCAATAATTTCTGCCCAACAGAAAGAACCGCTGCGTACCCTGTGGTACCCTCCTCACTCTGGCCCTGTTAGCTGGGGGTACAAGGTACCAGAATACTTGCCATCCAGGCACAGTATTTTTAGAAGTGATGTACATTTAATGAGAAGTTATCCATGCAAGTGTTTTACACTGAAATGCCACAAACACCAGTGATGTAGCTACCTACGCAAAGTTCCTCTACTGATTACCCAAATATTATGTCTTTGGGAGACATAATTACAGTCCCTCTACAAGTGTGATGGCTTAAATTTACTTCCACTTCATGCTGTGTCATTAGTCCACCCGCTTGTCATACAGACATCTAAAAATAATAAGGATAAAACAGATCAATTTGACAATGACAATTTTAATACAGTCTTGGCCTTTCAATTAAAAGTGAATAGATATGGAGGATGGAGATAATTACAGTACATCCCCTCAGGCACAAAGACTCAGTTAAGAAAAAAATAAAAAAAACCCCAAACAGTCAGTCAGCCTGATTCTCATTCTGGCTTTGCTTCTGTGAGCAGGCAGACCCCAGGCTGCCAAAGGCCTTTTGTGATATTGTCAGTGACAATAATTCAGGAGGTAAAAAACGACCCTGCCAGGTAGGAAAGTTTCTTACAACACCCGACTGCCTGAATTTCACATGCACGATTGTGATCTTTGCATTGTCCTTCAGACTTCTCGGACAATAGCAGGAATATCACAGATTATGCACTGATATACAAAGGGACAAAGTAATGATATATAAAGGGATACTTGTTCATATCCTTTATGCAAAGCTTCAGACGTGGCTTCTGAGAACAGCACAACGTAAAATTTCAGCCAGTCAGTGGTGTGTGGACTGAAAGACTGAGGGGCTTGACTGGGTTTTTGGGGGCAGATCGATCCTCACATGCAGTGATGAATTAAAGCAACGGGATCATTCTCAGGCTTTGACATTTACAGGTGGAAAATCAGGGTAGAAAAGGAGCCTGAACATATGAACCCTCCATCTTTGCAGCGAACTCTGTAAATTTGCCCATAACACTGATAGTAAATGGACAACTGGGAGTAGGAAAAGGTGGAGGGGAGGAAAAGTCTGTAGCCATCAATATAATACAAACCCTTTACTGTTTGAAACTGTAGCTATAATTCAGATTTTTTTTTTTGGTCTTTTCAAAGATCTTCTAAAGTAGTTGCCATCCTTTGTTTTTAAAGGCATGAAATAATTTGGGATGATGCCATATTTAGGCACGAAATAGCCTGGGATGATGCCATTGTTTTCAAGAGTGTCAATGTTTTTGTCTTGGCTTTTTTTCATGTAATTAGGGCTTGCAAAATGCACTAAGAGCAGCCTAGGAGATGGCCCCGTGTTTTGTGATATGACTAAGCAGCAGGAACATGAACTATTCAGCTTTCTGCCAGCAGAGTGAAGCTGTTTCACACTTGTGGCCCCCCCAGTTCCTTAAGCTGGGGATCAAACATACCCCATGGAAACACTTGACATGTGCACAAGATTTCACTTCAAAGGAAATTAGGTCACAAAATGCATAGCAAATAGCTTTGTTTTTCTCACAGAGCCAGGGTGTGGCACAGGTATATTTACAGCAACTACTTTTGAAGAAATTAGATGTATACAAGGTTGTGTTTGAAGGTTTTAATTACCTGAGGGTCTTCCTGCAGCAGTTTGCACATACACCATAAATGCCAGATGGAGTTTACTAAACACAGATGATTACGCTTCACCAAACAGTTGTTTCCATCTGATTTCACTATCTAATTGCAAAGAGGCAGGTAGGCTTAGGAAAGAGGGCACATGAGATAAATATGCTGTGCTTGGTACTGGGCCAGATTAGTGTCCTGTTTGGGCACCACATTTAAGGAAAATGTAGTGAAATTGAAAATAATCTGAAGGAGAGCAGCAAGAACAGTAAATTGGGGAAAAAATGTTTAGAAAGTAAAAGAATGGAGAGATGTGGGTGAAGAGAACAGCATCCTCCATGCACCTAAGTAGGTGTTTTAAGGGGGAGATCAATCTACTGCCCCTGACAGCGGTGGCAGGACACAGAGTAATTGCTTTAGTACAGCCTGGGGGAGGGATGTTAAATCTGGGACCAGATAAACACTAAGAATACTATTCTTAAAATTGTTTACCCTGGGGACAGTAACACCCATTACTTTCACAGGGGTTCTTAAGAATAGAGCAGGCAAGTGTCTGACTCAGCAAGACACCTCTGGCTGGACTACGGGTCATTTTCTCTTGAGGAATTCTTGCATTCTATGAATATTTACTTATTAATGCTGAACCTATGCTGGGCATGAAAACTGCTTTCTCCTACTAATGCCTTTTAATATTAACCATGACAGATCTCTGCAGACAGTTCTCCAAAGTGCTACGTGTTGCACATTACTAACAACGTGACAACGCTTATCAGATATCAAAGAAAACACTGAAAGGCGTAAAGAATAGAGTCTTTATGCCTGGTAAGTTATGATTGACAAATATTTATCTATAAATGTGTGTTTATAATGTGTAAGAAAACAGTTAGGATTTCTTTATTCATTTGTCACATGTTGTTTTATTTCAGTCATGAAGTAGACAGCAATGAAACTACCACAGTAATTGATTGCTCCTGTCAGTGTTCAGGAATAAAGGAAGCCCTAGAAAATCCACATTAAGATTGTGCTGATACACTCTAAGCTGGTTTGTACAGTGAAGATGAGATGATTACTAGAAGCAATGCAAATTACTCTTATTAAGGTACTGGATATTAACGTCCTTTTTTCTAAAGTTAACAAAACCCACTTGCAATAGCAATAAAGGGAACAATCAGTTATCCCAGTGTAATATGCATGCACACAAAGCGGAAGGCTCCCACAATAAACCAGAAGTGTTATTCAGGTGAGAACCAGAGGTGCAGCAAAAATGTATCCAGAAGACATTGTGGCTTTCCTGAAATTTTCCTAAGCTAACAGTATAACTTCCAGGGAGCTTTTCAGACAGGATAAAATTCAGAAAAGAAACAAGCAGCAGACTACCCTTTGGACAGTCCCCTATCTGGCAAAAGCTTCTCTAAAGATAAATCAGAGCTAAGTCGTCTTCTTGATATCATTACCTCTTCAAAAGAAAGGTGACGTTTTGCATATATAATATAAGAAGGAGACAGTACAGGAGGTTTATTACACTGTTAAGCAAGATTAATTTTTTGTTTTACTCAAGTTTTTACTCAGTTAGAGGTACAATAGCAGGTAGAACTGATACACTCTTGAAGAACAGTGATATCAGTAAGCTCCAATCACACGTATGTCCCATCATACTAAAAGACACACATAAAAAACCCTAGATGGGTAGGATTTTTTTTTTTACTGTGTGGGAGTTAAATCAGCGGTGCAACTAAACATGCTCAAAGCACACATGAAGTTTTAGATTATTGGGTGCCAAACCAACTCAGGCCTTAATTATGGTGTTCACTCCTTTACACATCCGGAAGAAAGAAGCTGAGCCAAGAATTCTGCATGCTTTAAAAAAGTAGTCTACCAACAGACATTATATTTTCGCCTTCTGTCTTCTCCAAGACATGAAATAAAAAATAGCTGCGATGAGCTTCTGGTTTACTGAATGCCTGTCGCCTCTCCAACACTGCCTCAGGGACCCCATCACAGTTCAGTCTTCGTCACAACCAACAAGAATTTTAAAAGGACAAGGAATCACAGAAACTCACCCTTGTGGTGTAAGCAGCTTCGGGGTCATCTTCCAGCACACGAGAGAGGCCAAAATCTGAGACTTTGCACACCAGGTTACTGTTGATGAGGATATTACGAGCAGCTAAATCTCGATGGACGTAACCCATGTCTGACAAATATCTCATGCCAGATGCGATGCCTCGAAGCATGCCCACTAGCTGGATGACTGTGAACTGGGCATCATGTTTCTGGAAAACATTTGAAATGTCATTTCAGAGACTGCTCATGTTCCTCCGCACACAGAACTCTTGATGAAGCCCCTGGAAGCTCCCCGGTGAAGAGCTCATGAGCCGGGCGCTGTGATTTAAATGTCACACGTGGAACCACGTGGAGCTGAGGGGGACAATCTCCCAGGCAGCTGAGGGAAGGGGACAGATTTGCAATTCAGATAAAAATTCATTTTTCCCCTTCTTGCTGTCATCAGAATTTTAATTTCCTAGAAGGGACCTAGATGTATGAAAGCAGCACATAAATCTAAGTCGTGCGTGCTCCTGAGACTGGAGCGTCAGGACATCAGAGAAGCAGATGTCCAGCTTCCTTGAAAGGCCATGGGAATTTTCAGTGAAAATCCCAGACTTACCCAACAGACTAATGAATGTTTTCTATTACACAAGAATTTTTTTATTTTACAAAAGCAAATGCTGATCTGAGTCAGTGGCTTTCAAATTCTGTTAACTTTAAACCCATTCCTCAAACTTTTCCTCAACTTCAGGAACACGAAAATTAAACACACCGGGACTCAGCCTAGAAACCACTGGTCGCATATATTTCTGATCATCCACTTCTAGGTGCATGGTTTAAATCTCCCAGCTTTTACTCATCTGTTTGTAAACACCCAGCTCTTATACCGATACAGTTACACGGACAGTAGGACAACAGCGTGTCACTGTGCAGCTCTCAAGGGAACTCCCCAGCGCTGCAAATGTGTCACCACGGGCACCTCTCCAACTCTTCCTTCTGCTGCTTCCAGAGTTGTATTAAATGCACAGGAGCTGGCTCTGCCACGTGAGGTGATCTCACATCCATCAGTCTGCAAGGCTGATTGCATCCATCTCATTTTGGATTAGTATACTTAGGGGCAATATTAGCACTGTAAACGTTGGACAAATACATGCAGCAGACGCTTAAAGAGTCTCCCAGAACTCCCCTTCACGAAGAAATTATTTTAAAAGATATTTAGCAGCTCCCTGTTTTTTTAGAGCCAACACAAGAGAGTTTATATAGACCCCTGAAAAAAATTTAGCTAGAAATCAGAAGGTTTCTAAACACAACAGAATCAGATGTTCAGATAGCCTTCAGATGGCCATGGGGGAAGCAAACTAACTAGTTTCAAAAGGCATTTATTAAAAGGGTTATATGCCCTGATTCGCCTGTGATATTAATGAATCACAAGCTTCTTATCTCTGCTTCCACACAACATGAGCAACAACAAAATCAGACTCGAAAGAACAAACGAGCTGAACAACTGTTCTGTATAGTCAGAAATTACTCCCCTTTCCTCAGAGCTTTCTTCAAGGTTTTTAAGCCTAAACAAAATATATAGAGTTCAGCGCGGATATATTGCATTCAGCCACACTGACACTTTATTTATATGTATTTTACATGCTCCAGTGGACACCATAACATATATAGTACAGACTGAAACTGAGGTTGACAATGTATCGCCTTTTGGGGTTAAATGTCTAGTTCAATGTTATGAATTTGGGGGATAATGTCATTCAACCGTGGCAGAACCAAAGCAGTCTCCCAGCCACAGCTGAGTTTGCCTTAACAAATTAAAATTAAACCAGTGTTTCCCCTCAGATGGGATTTCATTTCTTCTACACTTCTTGTTTTGCCACAAGTAAATCTTGGTGACACAGGGAGCGCTCAAATTTTTTTAGGCTCGCTACCAACTTTGACAGAAAACAAAGATAAATCAACAACATTATTAGCGTGCCTAAGGTTAGAGAAAGAAAACAGGCCAAAACTTTGCTAGCTAAACATTTCTAACATCCTCAGGTATGGGGTTATCCCCTAAACTTTTCATATTTAGGGAAACAGCTTTTGACTCAGTACTATTGGTTTACTGATAAAATTCCCACAAATCCATTCATTTTGGAAATCACTTGCTAAGGCATAGAGGCTGCCAACAAATAGGCATAAGTGCATTACAGATATAATTCAACTTTCAGAAAACAATTTTCCTTTTTGTGTGCCAGAAAGTTGTTCTGTTTCGTTCGTTTTTGATAGATTTGATATACCAGTGAAACCAAAATGGTCTTTATTTTTTAGCAATGCTTACTGCAAATAGTCAAAATGGACCAGAAGATCCCAACCTGGCTTTCTGAGAACATCACAACACACACCAACCAAAATGGAAATAATGAAATATCAGGCAACAGGAGCTGATGATCAATCAGAGCAGAGTGGCAGTAAATTCAGCACAAGAGCCAGTTCTGCACCATTTAGTTTTCTTTGCACTTACCCTGAGGAAACTGTCCAAGGAACCATTTTCCATATATTCAGTAACAATCATAACTGGTTTACCTGCAAGTAGATTACAGGGGTAAGGCACTTAAAATGAATACATAATGACCAGCAGAAACAAGCATTTCAGAAATGCTCTCCCTGGTCTGCACAATGGAGGTGGCAAAGACCACGGAACACTGCTCTGCTGCATGGGCATAACAAATGTATTCCTCGGGTATGGGAGAGAATAAACAGAGCCCACTGAGGCATCAGCAAAACCCCCTCTCTCTCAGCAGGATATTTTCAATACATTTAAACTGGTTAGCTTCTGTATTTTGAGGAGGAAGCTTCAGCTTTGAGGAGAAGCTTCAGTATTATGAGCCGGGGAAAACATTGGGGTGGGGCTAAAGCTGGAAGGAAAAGTGCAGAATGAAACACAGGGCACTGGAAAGAAAAGTGGAGCTGTAACATGGTTATTTTCCAGGCCAGCCCTCCTTCCAAGCAGTCCTGGCTCCTGCTGTGGTGGGATCACTGACAGCACAAACCTGGATGGGAGCTGAACATGCTGCATCCATGGGGCAGCATCAAGCTCTAAGGAAACAGCCCTGTGTCCTTGAAATTCCTTTAATATCTTGAAAAAATACATTCAGATCAATTTTTGAAACCATTCTTCCTATCCTGGGGTATTTTGTAATATAACCAAGCCTTATATGAAACTCTGACACGCTGGGGAGAAATGAATGCAAAAGTTACTGTGATTACGGTGACGTTTCCACACAGAGGTCACTGCCCTGCTAATATTTTACCATCATGTGGATTTTATTATTTCATAATATTTTCTAAAGCTTTGTTTGTTTTCTCTTTGCGGTAGAGAGGGAGAAGTGGGTAAGGGCATGAAGTCATTTAAGGAGATGAATTATTATTTCACATATAATACAGGAAGGCACCTGACCATAAAAGTATGATGAAGGCTTGCACATTGTACAGCAGTCATGGTGAAATTTTAGCTCCTAAAACTGAACAGCATGATGCCTGAAAGAGGTATCCAGTTTAATTAAAAACAGGAAAGTCATTAACAAAGCAAGATAAAGGGTAGCAACTCTTTTTTGTTAGTTTTTCAAAATACTAGTTCTACACGTGGAAATACTTAAAAGAGAAATAGTAATTTCAAAGAATAAGCTTAATATCAAGAGAAGACAGCCCTTTGTCCTCTTTGCATGGTTTAATAGGTTTAAATATCTACTTTCTGTGGTACAAGTGTGTTCTATCATTTGCATATGACATAGGACAGACATGTCACATCTGTGGGAATCACATTAATGAGTAATTGACAGTCATCAATTAACTAGTAGGAAATACTCTACCCAAAACATTCTTCTTGAGTTATGAAGGGGATGGTACAGATAAAAGACCTAACAATGTAAAAGCTAATAAATAAATAAATGAAATCTGTTTGTGCTTTGTCTTGTGAGCAAGAAATGCACAGTTCAGGCAAAAGCCCCTAACTTGCAGTCCGTGTGTAATGTTACCCAAAAGGGATGTCTGGTAACACCCAGAACAGGCTGCGGGACTTTTCCAATGGGGCTCTCCAAAGCTTTCCATGATAAATCCATGTACCTCGAAACCAGGAAACAATTGTCTGGTTTCTGTACAAAGTCAATTTTATGAGACTTATCAGAAGCCTTAAATTAGAGTAAAAAGATACGGCTTTCAAATCATTACAGGGCAGCAGCAGGAAGATGTGGAACAGAAGTCCATGAGAAGCAAAGGAACAACTCTGCACTGGAGCAAAGGCTAGTAATCAGAGCCACCCCAGTCTGAGGACTTCTCATACTAAAACGGGCCTGTTAGGGGGACTGTCACAATTGGAGTCATCAGGAGTTGCTTCAGAATATCTGTTTAGTGTGAAAGTAAAAGAATTACTAAGGGCCACCTGTCAAGCAAAATTTGGTTCATGAATAAAAGGTCATATCTCCTGTTTATCATGCATAACCTGTGCTGAGAGTGAACCAACAAATACTCTACAAGCTCTCTACCTACTGCACATATGCTAATGCCTTTTAGGTGTGATTTAATAGCTATTATTAAAAAACATGAACACTTGTTAACTTGCTAATAGAGTATATTGGTTTGTTTAAAAAACCAAACCAAACCAAACCAAATTCAAACCCCACAAGCTTCTTGTCCTTCTATGTTAAAGAAATTAAATTATTAACTTTACTTGCAGCAGAATGGAGACAAATAGCTCCAGAGCAGATTTCTCAGCTCCTGTACTGAAGCTGTCTGGAGAGGGTGGTGTTTCCCTGAGGCTTTTATTGCCTTCATTTGGTAATGTTCAGAGCTGTCCCACCCAGAGATGTGAAGGGCAGCTGGCACTCCTGACCGCCTCTCAAGCAGACAGGACTGTGCTGTGAATACAGCTGAGTAGCAAACTTAGTCACTTATATAGAATGCAGGTAGAATTAGTAATGCACATTCAAGAGCAGTGCACAAATTCCGGCATGCATAGCAATTAAATTATTTTCTCAAATGCCCCAGGAATACAAAATCTGTGTACAGAGTGATGCTGGTGTTTCGAGTGATTTCGTGACTGCAAATCTTATTCTGACTGTACAAAGAGTGTCATTACAAAGCAGGAGATAACCTTCACTTACACAGGCAGACCTGGCAGCCCTCTCCTAACAGGGCTGTGAGACCTAAGATGAAGAATAAATTCTTTTTTATTTAAATCAGCAAAATAGACTTGCATGAATCACACCTAGAGAAGTAGTAATTATCATAATAATAATTATGTATCTTCATAACGTATAGGGTTTTACATACCTGTCACTAATTGTTTTTAGACATAAACCAATGGGGTTTTTATTTTAAATACTTTGTTGCAGTAGACTATGAAATTCTTTCATACCTGTGTTTGTGAAACCTTGAACCAAGCAATTAAAAAAACCAAAACAACCAAACCCATAACAAAACCCCAAAGGTATATTTAGAAGATGCCTTTAAGTAAGCATATCTGTCTAATCACAGAAATAAAATCAATATTACTACTGACAGCTTAAAGCCCCAAGTAATTTTTTTTTTGAGATTTTTAGTAACATGTCTAAATTCTGGAGCATCAGGATCTTCAAAAAGCCTAATACTGGTATGTATTGAATGGAGTACTTCCTCTGCACGAAAACCACGTAGGGAAAAGGTTTGGAATCATTTAATAATTTACTGGTACCGGTTGCTGCACCCAGGTAGTCTGTTCATTAATTTCTGCCAATGACAAACCTAATGATTTAGCTCAGAGCAGAACAGAGCTCTTCAATGCATTTAGGAAACCTTAACACATCAGACTCCACAATTCCTACCAGATTATCAGCCAGAGCCTCTTAGCCGTTTTGTAGCAATGTGTAGCTTTGGAGTTTATTAAACCTGTCAATTTATTATTGACCTTCTGTGTTCTTCAGCAATGATCCTTTTTCCTCCACCTTGGCTCTATTTTTTTTCAAGCGGACCACTTTTATTCCCCCATTTTCCCCAGCTCATCAGCATCCTTTTTCCTCCACATTTGCTATATTTTTCTCAAGCAGACTACTTTTATTGCCCAATTTTCCCCAGCTCACCAAGTCAGGGTAAGTTCTAAATTCTTTTCTAAGTTCTCAGCAGCCTGAGAGCAGCAAGACAGTGCAGGTCGTGCAGCTGCTCCGTGGGCAATTGCCTCAAACCCAACCCTCACTGGATCCATCAGTGTAGGTTTCACATGGGTGTTTTCACACGGGTAATTTGTTTTTTCCTGCTTCTGAGGAAATACAATACACGCTGCAGAAGACAAGCTGTGTGTTTCTGCTGTTATCTCCTTTGCAGGATGTTTGGTACATATTGGCGTGGTCATAACATAAGCATTTCTGGAGGGGTTTGCAGAGCAAAAACATGAATGATTTAGGGTGTTTTTCTTTGAATGATCAGCAAATGACAGAATGATTTGGGTTTGGAGGTACCTCATGACACTTCCCATGCAAAACAGATGCCCCTGTCGTGTCTTACTTTTAGTGACGACTCCTTCCAGTCGGATGATGTTGGGGTGGTCAAACTGTCCCATGATACTTGCTTCCCCCAGGAAGTCCCTCCTCTGTTTCTCTGTGTAGCCAACTTTCAGGGTTTTGATAGCGACTGAAATTTCCTTTTTAGAAGGCAGCTTTAGGCGGCCACTGCACACTTCTCCGAACTCCCCTGGAAAAAAGAGAGGGAAAGCGACAAAAGCTGAAATGTAGTTATTTCACAGGGATTTAAGAACGGAGACTTAGCCTTCAGCAAAAGCCCCTAAAAAGTGGTGTTTCCTGTTAGGCCTTTTGTCCAAACTGCTTCACAGTATCACCCTTGGGTTCCCCAGCTGTCAAACTGGACAGTGTCGCTGATTTACTCTGCATATCCAGGTGACTGCAGAGCAAAGGAACACATAAAGGAGATCAGAAAATTCCCCTTGTGCTGCTGTTAATGCAGTTTGAGACAGCAGTAGGAGGGTTAACTGATCAAGAAGTATCAGAATGGCAGAACAGTTGTGCATTCTTGTGAAGACCAAACTATGCATTTGTACCAAACAGTGACAGTAGAGTTCCAAGTTCTTTAACTTCTGCAAGCCAAAATGACTAGTGTACTTCAAGAGCAAATGCCTCTTCAGTTCAAATACCAACTCCAGCCCAGTACTGTCAGAGCTCCCCAAAAAAAGGAAGATCAAAGAACATCCTGAAAAGAGAAGGAAGGGGTGAAAAAAAGGCTTGAAATAAAGCTTGTAGGGTCCAGCTTCATTGTCCATTTTCTTGATGTTTTAATGGTCCAAGAAGCTACGCTTTGAAAACTATTGTTCAGTTACTGTCAATGGAGAAAATAGGCATAATTTCAGCAAGCAGCCCAGCAATCAATTCTTCATTTAAAACCAGAACTGTATATCTGATATTGGTTTAACTTTTGTGAAGGAAAAGTTAAACCCATTTAACCATGGCTGAATAGTTTAGAACTTGAGTGACTAATCAGATGCCACAAGTACTTCAAGGCTACAGGATGCTTCAAGAAAAAAAAGTTGGACCCTTTCTCAGCACCGCTTTTAAGAGATGAGGGTGATGGCTTTTCATACAAAGCCATCCTGAGGTGTTTATTTTTACTTGTGCTACACACATAAACATAAAGCTGCCCTGCAGAGTGATGTGTCTATTTACACGTGGAAGGCAAACAGGCACTGTTTAGGAGTGCTGTTCACCGTATAAAGATCTCTCTTCAGGAGATCTTAATTTCTTTTTAAATGGGCTACTCAGAACATCAGTGAATGGCATTTGCTGTGCATTTTAGGGGACCAGGGGACCAGTAAAGGAGGACTCTGAAATCAGCTACTCCCTTTCCTTTTTGCTGTCTTTTAAATCCTGATTGTACTGGTGTGCACAGAACTCCCTCAGCATCAAAGCTGAATGTTTCGTAAACCCCCTGAACATCAGTGATGCTCTAATCCTCACTGAGGCACTGCAAACTTTCCCAATAAGTTCATGGACAGGTAGGCCCTAAATTATTGAAATACTTTGATCAACAAGATGTTATGCTACAAGTATATTTCAGCTTGGTAAGAAAAGCAAATGCTTGCTTCCTTGTTCAGCAAAGCACATCTTTAAATCTACCCCAAATTAAGAAAGTATTTTCTGTAGCATTCTCTTACAGTCCAATTGGATTTAAACTCCTTAAGTGATTTGCTGACCTGAATCCGTAAAAACAAGCGAGTTATTTTAAAAAAATTACTGAAAAGAAAAATCTGAAAAAGTGGCTGCTGCCCTCAATTTTCTCATATTTAGGCTCCCACAAAATCCCTCAAGTTTTTCTTGAAGTTCTTTTGGACAAGAGTATTTCCTTATTGCACTTGTGAGTGTTTTCAAAGATATGGGAGCTGCCCCTCTCTTCTCAGAGACTTCTGCTAAAGCTGTGAAAACCACTCGGGAAAGTGCTTCTGAACATCCAGATTACTTGCCTGACTCGAAGGTCTCATTACTTACGTCACACTCCGACACAGTTAAATGAACCCCTTCTTCTCAAATCACTGTCTTTTTTATGATTTCATTCACACTTGTGTTGCAAAGGACAAGGGCAGGAACAGACCAAGTCATTCACTCAAATAAAGCATTGACTCAAGCAAGAGGCAGGAAATGCCTTTCTGGTTTTTGGGGAGGCAAGAAGTGTTCCTGAAGAAGTTGCCTCAGAGCCACTCAGTCTGAATGGAAAAGCTCCCACGAGCTGAGTGTGACAGCAGTGTAAAGGAGCAAACTCATTTTGGAAGCTCCCAGCGCTCTACAGCCTGATTTTCATCTGTTCTTCCCTGCCTGGCTCTTCCTGTTGGCATCTCTACCAGCTGCTAACAGGAAATGCTCACTAGAATGCCATATGTACTTCAGGCTACAGGAATCTGAGTTATGGTGTCCAAAAAATGGCATTAGTATATCTGGAGTCCGTGCAGCTTCAATGTGGAGGACCTACAGGGACCCTCTGTCCCTCAGTTGGCTACAGCATGGTGCTAATAATGCCAGCCTCAATCCCCACATGGGCCATTCAATTAAGATTTGGACTTGATAATCCTTGTGAGTCCCTTCCAACTCAGAATTTTCTGTTATTTTCACGGGAATGGAGCAAAGAGATTTGCTTTTGAAACACCTGACTCCTTTAGGACATAATCCTTTTATGAAGCTTCTCAGAAAACTCTTTCTCCATTTCCAGAGGCCATATTTGGCAAATTTTGGTTTACTTCTTATTCTAATGTGTATCTTGATTAAAAATAGATCAGAACAACTGAACTGTAAAACATGACATATCACTGATTCTTAGCAACTTGTTTTCTAGACTCATACACTGCACATAGCCCAAATTTAGAAAGCTTACCTTTGTGAACAAAGGCTCCTGAGAGTCCTGCAACGAAACACTCTGCTCCTGGCCTTAACTTTACAATAACCTCCTTCTCTATCCTGATACTAATTCTCTGTTATCTGCAGTAAGCAGAGCTTTGCTGCCTTGACTGAAGATGGTGGAGAACAGTGCACTCTTGTGGGGCAAAATTAAAACCAGCAAGGAACAAAAATTCAACCTTTCCAGAAAATAACTTAACTTCAAACTACAAACAGCTGAGTAGCTTCAGTAAGAGAGGATGAACACTGGTTCTTGTTTTGCTAAGTGGTTCAGGAGATGCAATGAGTACAGTAGTGTGGTTCTACACTTTTTCCAACTGAAAATCTTTTGCTGTGCACTGTGAGTCTGCCTCTCTCACACCTCACGATTCAAATCAGATATTTAGAGAGGAATAAAAAATTCAATAATAAAAGAACTGGCATTTTTCAATGGGTTAAAAATCAACAGTGCTTCCCACAAATGCTTTAATATAGCAGGAAAGCTACCACTTCGTGATCTTCTGACACGATGAGGCAATCTGTCACTTCACTTGAAGGAGGAAGCACACAGCCTCGTTTGTGCTAAGAACTATACCTTGCATTGCAACACAGTCTCAGTGTAATGAGACTTTCTGGAATCTGGCTCCTCCGTTACAAAATCTGCCCATTTCAGCAGTGTGTTTTCTGTAAACCCAACAATCCATGGCATCTGTTTGGCTCAGACAAATCAGTTACCAGACAGACAATCCCTTCTTCCTAAATCAATAATTCAAATGCAAAGCAGTGACCAAAATCAATCCAATGATCAAAGGTGACTGCAGCGTGATGGATTCGTGGTGGCTAGTATGAAATGAGTCTGTGGTTCCACTCAAGGCATAATAGTCAACTGTCCTTTTAAGGGGAAAAAAAAAGGAAAACATCTTCACAAAGCACATTTTCTGTGCTGACAGGTTCTAAAGAGAAGCCTAGGAACAATCTTTTTCACTCTCAACAGCGCTGCAGCCAAGTGTGGTCTTGGTGTCCTTTGAAAAACTGCCTTGTTATCTTGCTTTCTTTGAGGAAAAAAAGAAGAAAAATAGAATTGTGTGCCTTTAACTTTTCACATGCACTGAAAGCAGCTGTAAATAGGACCTAGTAATTTGAAGACTTTAGAACATTTTCTTTTCAGTCACAAGCATAAACACAAAGATTTAAAACAGTCTATACAGCAAAAAAGTATCTTTAGTTCAATATATCTGGTGGTCACTACCTGCTCCAACTACTTTATCAATGGATATATTAGAAGCATCCAGTTCCTTGGCAAATTCATGCACAGCTTGATTGGGATCCTCATATGTATGTGGATCTACGTAAGTTCTCAGGCCTGGGAGTTTTACTGTGGAAAAACAAATTCAGAGAGAAAATGTTACTTAGACTTAATTAATCCTTCTAAAGAAAGCTCATGAGACAACAGAAACTCAATCAGTAGGAGAAAAGAGGTATTCTTCAAATCAAACTGCTTTTCATGGGTCTTCAGGAATCTTAATCCAGAGTAAAACCAGAGACACTAAAGTACATCTGCTCTAGTTGTATTTAACTGCTGTTTAAATATTAAAATACTACTCACCCCTCCCATGTTGCTACATTTAGATGCTGCCTTATCTTGTCTTTTTCAAAGGAACGACAAGGAGGCAAGGAACAAAATGTCTTGCTACAGCCAACTGAAAAGTTTTTACAACTACACTAAGAAGAGCCCATTAACTCAACTTTTTCTTTCCAATTCCTCCAACAAGAAAAGAAACTAAAAACATGAAACATGAAAAAAGCACCCCTGACTCAATCCATCTGCCAGTACATATAAGGATGTCAGAGAGCTGTTTCTTAATAAAAAGTGGTTTAGTCCTCAGTCGCCCAAACATCCATGTTATTATTTTGTCCTCCTCTACAGTTTCCTGGCCAGGGATTGTTTGTTTGCCCAGGGCAAGTGCTACTTCAAACGACTGAATGATTTTAAGGGCAGTTTCAAGCTCTCCACATCTCTTCCTCCAGCAGGACTGGAGAGGAAGAGACCATTCCCAACCTTTGCCTCCAGCAAAGACGCTGAAGGCAAAGCACAACCTCATTCCCTCTTCCTGGCTCACAGCACTGCTTGTGTTTGTACTCAGTGCCTTGTGGGCCTGCCTCTGTATTCATTTTATAACAGAAATATATTTTATGTACAAAAAGAGAAACAACCAGCTTGAAGCTTTCTGCTTCTGACACAAAACCTACATTCCTGGAGTTGTATTCTAGCTTTTCCTAACTGTACCAGTTGGTCTCATAAAAGATATTAACTCTTCTTATAAACACTGCTTTAAACCACTCAGGAGTATCCTTTCCAGCTTGGCACTATGATACTGCATCAATTTTGACAGTTAGAATACTTAAAACCTTCTTTCTAGAATAGGTAAACCCTTCTTTCTAGAACAGTTTAAACCTTCTTTCTAGAATAGTTAAACATTTTTTGCTAGGATTACACAGATGGGAAAAAAAAGAATTTTATGGAGATTTATTGGCCTCAGAATTGACAAAGAAATGATAAAACTGAGTTCCCAAACTAACTGCCTTGCAAACAATGCAAAGCAAGAGCCATGTTTGAACACAAGGGCTGAGTGTGCACGGCCTTAAATGCCGACTGCGTTTCCTTCAAGAGCCCCACGATTACAGAATTACTTGCAAGTAAAACAAAAAGTAATTGGCTGTATATTGCTGTTGGTTAAAGATCTTGTAAATGCTCCTTTCCTTCCATACTGAATGTACATTGCAGGCTCCCTCACACCCCCAATAAAAATAACAATTAAAAAGTCTGCACTATGGAGTTTTTGGCTTCAGGTTTTTAATGCTGACCCCAGAGGTTCCCGAGATCAGGTGATGGTGACTGCAAGGAGAATAATCCCTTCACACTAATAATTAGGGGCAGGCTGCATAGTAACTGGGTTCTGTCATGAAATACAGATAATAAACACGTGCACATGTGTTAAGCTCTACTACTTTACAGCTCATTCTGTGCAAACATAATAATTTACATTTTCATTTTAACAGCATGGATTGCCCTAAAGGTAGCAAAAAAATAAAAAGGGCCCAGCCAAAGAAGGCAAAGGGAAAGGATCTGAGGAGGTGAAACGTTTTTGTTCCTTTGAAGTGATATTATAGGATTTGTAATAAGGCTGCAGGGAATAGTTCATGGCTGGAGCCTTTTTAAAAGTAATTCAGAATAAACTGACTGAAATAAACCAGCTGCTGTATTTAAGATGCTGAAAGTTTACGACAGCCATGGAAGTTTCTTTATCCTCTTTTAGCTCATAGAAGCAATTTTCTTATTCTTTGGGAAAGACTGCAATTCGGTAGATTGAAGCTTCAACAGCCACACACGTACATACATACAAATTCTAACAGATAAATATCTGCAAGGTCTATAATAAATAATTTTCAAGAATTTCTAAGAGAAATACCAGGTCCATAACTGGCTCTGTTCTTACTACACAGTGAATCAGCATGGCACTGCTCAGAAAACAGTACATAAATATCTAAAACCAAATTAAAAGCAATTTAATCCACAGGAATTTAACAGCACTGACATGTTTAAGAATAGTGATTGCAACTTTCCATTGTGTGGGAGGAAAGAGAGCAAATTCTGACCTGTTATTTGTCCGTGACACTTATTTTACTGGCTGCTTTTATTTTATAACCTCATTAAATTTGGATGATGAAGCATTAATTCTATGGGGCCACATGTAACCCTATAGATTTTTATTTTTTTTTAGAATAGTTGGTTGGGCTGCATGAAGCAAATCCACTGTTCCAGCTTGAGGATCCCCTGACAGTGGTGGGGAAGGAGACACATGTTGTGGATACTGATGGTCACGGCTCCCTGGAGATAAGGATGGGTTTCAAACTCAAAGCAATAAGAATGTGAGCAGTCTGAGAACAGTCATGCCATTGTCATGAGGATTAGGAAGCAGCTCTTATTTCCAACTGCTGCAGGTAAACTCCTCATTAAAATGTTGATTCAATTATATTTGGTGAGGAGGCACCACTCAAGCACTTTCACCTTACAACATGCTAAGCAATAGAAATATATGGTTCAGCAGAGTTTAGGTGGTTTAGCAGGACATTCATCTGGAGCTGAAACTGTTTCAAAGACAAACGGCTGCTTCTTATTAAATCCATGCTCATTAGACACCCAAACCAGGAATTTCTTGGTCTTAGTGTCCATGAAGGGCGTTATCTTTGCCTGTAAAGATGAAAAAATCCAAAATGCCATTAAAAAACCCTAAGAAATCCCCCCTTACTCCTGATCAGGAACTAAGCTATCAACTGATTTTCCCCTCAGCTTCTCCTGCTCCAAAACCAATTCCTTTCCATTTGAAAGAGTGTACGGATGGAGTTTCTTCCCCTGAGCATCTCCTGGATGTGATGTTGCTCTACACTTTTCCTTTCACAGGGCACTGCTGAGCGACCCAGAGCAGCCATGAATTAAACCCCATTTAGCTTTGTTAAAAATAGGTACAGAAACATCAAAAACAGATAGGCTCTGGGTTTGGCTTTTGAACATGTTTCATCCAAATTTTGTCATGCAAAGACAACATAAGTCAGTGGAAAGGGTCTTTTAGTCCTGGATGAGACCCAATGAAAGCACAGACATATTCATTCTTGCCAGTGGGGAATCAGGACTTGAACAAAACATGTTTGTAAACAGAGCTGGATTTAAAAAAATCCCATTAATTTGAGACACTTGCTTAGCAGTTATTCTGAATTTAAGAAACCACTCTGTATCACTCCATATGTTTAGAATAATTCCAAACTTAATTATTAGTGGGCCAACTCTGCCAAGCAAACAGTTTTCCCAGTCCGTTCAGTGGTCAAGACAGTTTTAAATTGATTTTATATTTCGCTTTGAGGGGGGGAAAAAAGTATTTCTTAGACTTTATACACCTGCTAATGAGGAAGCTGCAGTTACACTCTGCGCTTCAGTGCTGCACAGCACAGTCGATATCACAGGTATTGTTTGAACACAGACAGTGATGTTTTGCTCATTGCTAACCAGAACACAGAGAAAAGAATTTGAAACAAAGAATAATTGTTTGGGGAAAATCTCTTCATCCACAAGAGAAGAGATAATTCTCAATTTCACCTTGGTTTAAGTGAGGGATGACTTTTTTTTTTTAAATTGAAAAACACCAGTTATCTACAGGATGAATTCAACAGACCTGGAGGCATTAAAAAGCTTCAGTAACTTACGGTGGCCATTTCCAAAATGCAGTCTTTTCTCATCAGTGCCATGTTTGGACTTCTTGTATCCACAGAATCTACAAGTAACAGAGGAAAACAAAAAAAGAATATAGAGAATTTTACGTGTTAACTGCAGGTGGAAACAGAATAAAATGTTTTCCCTCCACAATTAAATGCCTGTTTGAAAGTTTAATGATATTTACATTCTGTGTGCCCTATAGAGGCATGTGATGTTCTTGGGGAATTTCAGGAAATTGGCTAATGAGAGGATTTGTTGATTTTTGACCCCTACAGTTTAATTTTACAATTGCCTGAGAATGTGTTTATAGCATTTTTTAACAACTGCTGCGTGACTGGGGCTGCTGATGTTAGAGGGCTCATTACCAACTGTGAGGCAGGATTTGGAGCTCCTGGGCAGCAGGACAAAGGACAAGGTTGCAAACCCGGAGGACACCCAACCTGCCCTGCTCCTCAAAGTCCCTCAGGGAAATGGAAGAGGGAGAAAATGTGCAAATCAGACAACAAACTAACCTCCCAATCAAGATGTACACCACGACTGTGAGCAGAATAATGGCTACTGCTGCTGAAATGGCAATCATTACCACCTGGCTGTTCTCACTGGAAATGGAGAATGCTGGAAAGTTAACACAAAAATACATATAAATAACCTTGCACACACAGAGCAGTGATTCCACCACAACCGATATGTATACGGGGAACAGACAGGTTAAGTCATCACTCTACAGCATTTGGTCTCCTGACAGATATTTCATCTGCTACATAATTTTTCATCAAACAAATAAATATAAGGGAAGAGAACATAAGGCTCTGGCCACCTTTGACAATGTACCAAAGTTGTTTCTGCTACTGTTGATTTGTACTTGCTGACTGTAGCAACTGCTGGTAAACTGCTATTTATATATGCACATACACATAACTACAAACATACATGCTGTGACATACATGTGTTTTGCCACGGTCAGAGGGAGTTTCTCCTTGGTAAGAAATCCCAGCCAGTCAATAACCATCACCCTGACTATCCCTTTTTGTGTGATGGAAAGGGCTTTAAGGAGTTAAGTTTCCCAGTGCAACATTCACATGAAGGTTGTGGAAAGCAGAAGCAGATAGAAGGACTATCCCTGGGTAATCCATGTCTACAGGAAAAATAAGGGCTGTTTTCTGCCCTGTACATGCCTGTTTGGAGTCACAGCATTCCTACCTCTGCCTCTTACAGACCTACAACTGCACTCACTCAGTTACAACTTGGCAACAGGAACAAAGTTATGCAATTTGTTCAAATGGCTAACTCGAGATACGCACCCTTGTCTCCTGTCACCTTCCACATTTCTACTTCTTCCTTTTTTCCTTATTGTTTGGTTCCATTGCTTTGCAGAGAAAACCCATTAAACTCAAAGTGGATAAATTTTTCACCTCTGCAACTGATTTTTTTCTCCTTGCTATAACTGTTTGTCCTACCTTGGGTTCTACTTTCAACTGGAACGCCAAAGTTTCAGGTCATTGTAACAGCAATTTGTAACTATTTTTTAAAACATGAAGCTGGTTTGCTTTTCAGAATTAGAGCTGAGGTGGAAGAAATTGGGATGAGATACATAACTTATCTCCAAAAACACATGTAAGCCAAGTGAAAGACCATTTGGCTCGATGTTACTCTGCTTGGTAGAATGTGTTGCTTTTAGCAGAACACTTTGCAGGCCACGAGTTCTCAAGCCTTATCATGAGTACATGAATAAGCCTTATGAGAGTGTATCAGAACTATAGTCCTCAGCTGTGTTATAAACCAGAGCAGCAGATATGAGCCTTCAGTGAAAGCCTGACCTTCCACAAAGCAAAAAATCTTTGATTATTCATCAGCAGTCTGTATCAGGCACCTCAGCAAAGGCTGATTTTTGATGCATTAAGCCACTTTCAGCTTCTAGCAAAGAGAAAGTCTGATGAACCATATAATACCAAATGATGAGAAAGCAACATTTAAGACTATAATCTCTATTAAGAGCCTTTCTGATGCATTAACCAAGCTTGTAAAGAACACAAATAAGGTCATCAGTTAAGTAATGTTGTTATCTGCGTATTAAAGAAAGAGGAGTGCCAGGCTACCAAATAACTACCCAGGACCACCCAGAAATGCAATGACAGAGAGAAGGGACCCAAACAGCTCAACTTGTGACCAGCAACCGAACTGAATGACCATCCTTCCCAGCCCATGCATATGTTTCATCTCGAGGCTACACAGACACATCAGCACTCTGCAGTAACACTGGAATTACACAGCAGCAATGGACCAATACCATATCAGTTCTCCAGGAGCAGAGGTTTATAGTCCATGGGCTTCAGGCCACAAATCTGGGACAGTGTGAGGCTGTGAATCTGTTTTTCTCTCAGAGGTCCTATCTTAACAAGAGCCATGGACTAGCAAGGTATTGATTGTGGCATGAGGTAGAATTAGGGTAAGGAATGGAAGAAAATACCACCTGTGACAGATATGGTTTACTCTTTAAAGCCTGTTTCAAGTTGAATGATAAAATATAAAGTTATACAGCAATACAACCAAGAAAGACACATCCTAACTAGTTATGAGACGGATTTCCTAAACTAGAAAAGGAGTGAAAGCAGCCATTCAGATCAGTCATAAACCTGGCAGGATGTCAGTATGGACCATTTGAACCAATACATACAATCTGGACTGGTTTCAAACTCAAACTTGCGGCTGTTTGTCCCATATCCAGCTGCAGTTCGGGCTCGGATTTGGAAGACATAGGTGGTATCAGGTTTGAGGCCGCTGATGGTAACATTGGTGCCTTTGGCTCTCAGAATAGTATAGCTTGTCTCTTGTTCCTGCTTTTGAAAAGAGAAATTATCATATTAAAACCACACCCTAAAAAACCCCAGAAACAAGAGGTGGTGGACATTAAATTAGTACAAATGACGTGGGGAGGACTGGCATATTTTTGAATATTTATAGCCTGACAAATGCTTGTATAAACATTCATTTTCAATCACCTCTTAGCAAGAAATCTAAATCATTAGATTTTCTATGGCCTTATGCCGTAAACTGAATACTAGACATGCTGAGTATCTGACATTTTTTTAAATGGCTTTGCATAATTTTGTCCATAGTCCGTAATAAAACAAGAAAATTATTAAGAATGTTATTAAAAAAAAAAAAAAGTAAACCAGGTCAGCCTAATGCACAGAACTGGAAGTTGTAACAGGCCAGGATACAGTTTTTACTGCCTTGCATTTTACCAGACGAGTGGTTACCTTTGTAACAGTCAGCAGAAAAACTCCACTCAGGGTCCTCAGCTCAAGGAAAAGGGGAATTTAACTGTTTTTCTATTATGCTATAAAAGCTGTAAGATTGACATGCTCATCCTCATTTGGGCAAAAACTCCCTGAACTCTCTCCTGGACTACACTCAGAACCACACTCCGCCTAACAGTCACCTATTTCTGACCTAATGACTTTCCATATAAAGTAAGAAGAGGACTATCCTGTAATTTAGTACCTTTGGATACACTTCACACCGTGTAAAAAGCTAACTCTCATAAAAGTGTGCCTCAGCCCCACGGTAAGCACATAATCTTAAAATTTAAGCATGCATTTGGAGCCTGAGGTATTGCTTATTTTACTAAAGCCATCCCCTACCAAAAGAGCATTTTTGGCTTCTTCAAGATGGCAGCTGGAACTGTCTCCGAAAAAATCTTGGACAGCAGCCACACATGTGGGAAGCTGTGAGAATCTCAATTGTTTAGGTTCCCTACCACGAGCTTTTTTATTCTGGAGGTGGTGGGGATTTCATATGCTGTCCTTTTGCTTTGAACACTCTGCAAAACACTGAGCCCATTGAGTTCTGCCTGTTTGAAAACAGAAACTGAGTTAAGGCCTGTCGGATGCAAAGAATCTCACCTAATTCCCACTTTTTTTTTTTTTTTTTTTTTGGTGTGGCATTGCATTAACTTGTGAGAGTTTGATATTTTAACTTTGACAACACTGGAGTGCCCATGCATGAGTACAGAGGCTGGAAAATCCTCAACACACTCCTTGCCAAAGCCATTTTCACCTTCAGGTGTAAAGTTCAAGTGACTGGAGTTGTTCGAGTGTGTTCTCTCTGCAGTGCTGTCTGCAGTAATGAAGTTGGGACATTCCAAGTTAGTAGGCAGAAACTGTTCACATTGGTGCTAAAGAAACCCGAGTCCCCTGTTCTTGGCAGTCTTTGACACAAAGAAACAGAAACATTTACACCATCATTAGGGAGATTGCCAGAATCTCCACATAATATTCAACATTATGCACGTGAGAAATCACAGCAAAAGAAAAAAAGGAAAACAAAACAAATCAAGAAACCAAACAGAACAGCTAAGCTTGTCCCTAAAAGTTAACGTCCAGAATCAAAACCTCAGGTAGGGTAAGCTGGACTCAGTCTTCAAAGAATGACCACAAAAGGGTTTACCATGGCCATTTTCTTTGCACACTAAAAATAAAAAGGAAATCAGCATGAGACCTCCTCAGAATTTCTCAATACTTCTCTAAAAAGTTTTCTGTAATAAATCCAGGACAGAAAATTTACAGGAAGACATTCTAAAGAGCTAACAGGCTTGAGTAAAATTAGCTATTTTTGAACTTACAAAGGCCTAGTATTATAATTTGCAGGCTTCCCTTATCTCATCATTCAGTTGAATGTAGGCCACTATTTTAATTTCAAAGACATAATAATCTTGTCTTTAAAACACAAAAATCTTTTGTGTATGCTATGACTGGACATTCATTTTGATCTCGCTGTTCTGAAATGCAAACATTTCTTTCTGGTGCAGATACAAATGTGCAAGGGAAAACATAGTCATGGCCCTGTCTGTTAATAATCCTCAATGGAACTTGGAAAATAAATGTTTAAAACAATGGTATGGAGGATGTCACGGTATCTCGGTTTATGGGAAGCTTTTTACACACATATTTTGTAAGTCATTTTTTATGTTACTCGTAATCAAATCAGGGAAACACCACATAAAAGCCCGAGTTTATCTTTCTGGGGGATAAAGGAAAACTTCAGAGATACAGCACTGCAGCTGCCATGAGCAGAAGGGATACACAAAAAGGAGAGTCCGTCTTCACGAGGCAGAACTTCAATCAAACACTCTGGTGATAAATTTGAGCTTGGATGCACAAAGCATATTCTTCCTGAATGTTTCTGCATAGTTTGCCAGACACAATCTTTGCTGGGAGGCAAACCCCACTACTGCTGGTGTCTCATTTGCAAATGACATTTTATAATGTTTTGTAAAACACATATTTTGAGGACATTTTAAATTTATAGTGGCAATACTAGTGATTGCTATGTCCTTTTTTCAGATCAGCACAGAAAGTGCTTATATTATATACCATTTCGTTCCAGCAGCTTCATGTACACTTGAGAGGCCAAAACCTGCCTACACATCCTTGGGAGGGATCCACGGCCCTGGTACTGCTTCCCTTATAGCCAGATGGGAAATCTTCATGGATATCACATCTCCTACAGATCTCGTGGAGGATACATGGCCTACCTACTCAAAAAGCCAGAACAATATGAGTTTAAAAGCAACAAAGTGCACTTGCATATAATTTACTTTATCAGCCTCAGAAAGAGTACAAAGTGCACAGTTATGGGTTGGTTTTAACCAGTCTACTGAGCACAGAATTTCAAATTCTCCAAAAGCAAATCTCTTTTAGCAACGAGAGATTGCAACTAAATTTCACTCAGAAGACTTGCAGAAGACTTCACCTTCATGAGGTGTGTGGGATTTAGTTGGCATAATTGTAAGGAGTATATTTAATTGAAACAATTAATAGTTTATGAGTGGTATTTAGGAGATGGCTTTTTTTCCTGTATCTTTGCATGACAAGATATTCCTTCAAGAGAACAAAATTATGTGCACAAGGACAAGGAGAGCACAATGTATATGGCTTGTGTAAGAAAAAAACCATGGCTTTGTTATTTGTGTGCTTTGATAGCCCAGACACTTAGAATTCAGCACAGCATTGTATGGATGGACTAAACTGGGGTGTCATTTAGTACAGTTAATAATAAAATGTTATCCCTTACCGTAAACCAAATGCCTAGATGTTCCACACTGTATCTTTCTGAAAGAAGATTTTATTTCTTTTAAATAAATAGTGTCTGGGGCTTTATAACCGGCCTCTGAAGATTTACGAAAAATACAATTCTATTTCAAATGCTGAATCCAAAAAACTGCCACTCTCAGTTCATAATTCTGTGAAGTGTTTAAGGCCAGGTTGGATGGGGCTTTGGGCAACATGGTCTAGTGGAAAGTGTCCCTGCCTAGAGCACAGACTTGGAACTAGGTGGTCTTTAAGGACCCTTCCACCCCAAGCAACTTTGATTCATTCCAGAAAGCTAAAATAATTTCCCAAAACTATAGTTTCTAATTTCCCTACAAAGACATAAAGCTCTACTCTCTCAGCTACACAAGTGCATTCATTGATGAAAAAAACCCACTGAACGGGTTATTTAATTCTCCTTGCAGAAAATAAATATTTTCCACATATTTTATGTGAATAATGCATTAGAAAAACTACACAAAATGATAATTTACATACATGACATTCTATTCTTATTCCAAATCTCTTCAAACATCTCAAATACCAGTACCATGAAGCTGCCCAAAAATATCAGGTATTCTTTGAAATTTAAGAACAGCACAGCAAAATAATTTCACAAACAAGGTGTATGGCAGAATTGGGCTGACCTGTATTACTCAATTAAATGCTCTATCTTTTAATTTCTAAGAGATTACAAAAGGTATGTCAACTAAAAACAAGCAGGATGGAAAAGAATGGCTCCACATAAATCATCTACCAGCAATCAAGTGTGACTTGTCAGGGGAAATATCCAGATTGCTAAATGTGAAGGGTTTATTTCCTTGCAATTGCCACTTTACAGCAGTGGAGTTTCTGATGAGCACAATCAAGAAGATAATTTCTGAAGCAGAAAAGCAAACAGACTGGACTGGTTTATAAAGAAAGATCTCTTTTCAAAAAAGAGGAGTGAAGAAGCCGTGCTTAGAGATTTCAGATTTAAACCCATCATCTTCCAAAGGTGTTTGGGGAAGGAATGAAGAGTAACAGTCCAGAACAGGCTGCTCCAGTCTCAAGTAAATTTAACAGAGCATTAGTTTTATACCTATTATAATTTGCAAAGCTTAAAAGGACAATAAAGTCTCCTCACAATAGATTTGCCTTTTTTTTTTCCTCATAAACCCTGAGAAGTAGGCTTCTGACTCCCCAGCAGACTGCAGAACACACATGAAAAAACACTGGTGCCAGAAGGTTTTTTTAAACTTGGTTTCTTAAAAGCCTTTTTGCTCTAAATGGTCTGGCTCCTTTTGTCAAGCAGTTGGCTCTCTCTGGTTTAAGAAAACTGTCCGGTGCATGTGAACTCCTGATTACAGACTTCAAAGGGAAGAAACACATGTGCGAGATCAGCTTCCTAAAACTGGTTGGTTGTCTTGTAAAGCTGTCTTACAGCAACCAGTTGTTCCATAAGAGTGGATACACCCGGTGGGAAGAGCTTCATGCTCTGTCTGTGCATACAACAGAGCTGGAAGGGGACAGTTTTCTTGAACAGAAACCCCCAATTTCAGTGTAGAACGATGATCAAAACATCCAAAATCAACAAACACACAAATAAAACTTATTGGTGATTTAATTAAAATGAATGAATGCCCACAGCGAGGGGAAAAAATCTCTCCCTTGGGAGCAACTAAAGCACAAGAGATCACCTGTGCTGGCTTTGGCTGGGGTAGAATTCATTTTCTTCAGAGAAGCTGGTAGGTGGTTTCTGGATTTGTGCTAGAAACAGGTTTGTTAATATAGAGATGTTTTTGTTCTTGCTGAGCAGTGCTCACACAATGTCGAGGCCTTTTCTGCCTGTTGCACCACCCCACCAGTGAGGAGGCTCGGGCTGCACGAGAATTTGGGAAGGGACACAGCCAGGACAGCTGATTCTAACTGAACACAGGGATGTCCCACACTACCTGGCACCATGCTGAGCATATAAACCTGGGGAAGAAGAAGTATGAGCTGATTCTCCTTGATGTCTCAAGCCCATGATCTGGACTTGATCCCCACTGAAACTGAAAAATCTAGGTAAAAGTCCACTGGGACTGCTCTCTGAGATCAGACTGAGCTGAAATGTTTAGGAAGCTCTGCTTTTCTCCTTTTATCTCTAGCACTGCGCATGTTTAGATTTTTACCAAGGTCTTTGAAGTGCTCACCAGAAAAAAACTCCTCCCAAAATCATATTCCATAAATTTGGGAGAAATTTTCCAGCATATGACCATCATTCTTCAAGATCAAGTGTGGACTATCAATGACACCTTGTAAGCTCCAAGAGAAAACTTTCTGTGCATTAACTGAATACTCATGGAGTCTTTTTAACACCATTTTCTAAGAGGGTAGCAGTCCCACATCTTCTCTGGTACATATCAAATATAAGCCTGATTACTAGATATGAAGAGCGTTAGTAAATGCTCAATTAAACCACTAATTCTGACATTTTTTTTTTAAGTTAGTTAACTTCAGTAGCAATATGGTCTGTCAAAAGGTCTCTGTGATCTATCAAAAAATGGCTAATACCACTCTTCACAATCTTCACAGCTGCTGGTTTTTCGATTCTAGCAGTAGGATTTACCAAAAGAAACCTTCTATTATGAAGACACGTTTTCCTAAATACAGATCTATACAGGATGTACAAATAAACAGCTGTTGATTTAGACAAGAAAATGTCAGTAAAAAACAGAACCTATTTAACGGCAGATTCCTTCACTTTAGTTCTTTACTTACAATTTGTGAAGAGTTCAGTTACTAATGAAGAGTGTGAACTTTCATAGTGGAAACCAGCCCCAAACACAAGTCATCATTCTCCAAACAGTTTTTGTGTCAAAGTTCTTTGTGCCACAGGGAAGCACCAGCACAGAGGTGCTGATAGATCAGTGTGAACACTGACAGCACAACAGAACTGAGAAAGCCAAATGTACTCCAGAAAGAAAGAAAACAAAGCACTTGAGTGTCTTATTTCCTGTGTTTGTTCTGATGTGCTTGGCGATGAATTTGGTAGACAACACAACATAACAATTTCAATGTTCTCATTACCAAAACCTGAACAGTTTCAACACTTAATGAGTTTGAGGAGGCTACTGAGTGAATGGGGGTGTTTCTGAGTCCTTAACATAGACAAGATGCAATAATTTCATTAAGTATTGTCAAGACAAAAGCCTCCCCTTTGATCTTTCTTCCCACCTTTTCATAGTATTTGACCTCATAGTCCAAGATGATCCCATTTGGATGTTCAGGTTCTTGCCAGGAGAGAGACACACTGTTCCTGGATGTCCTGTCTTTCCTTATGACTGTGATGGGGGATGGAGCTGCAGAGGGGATGGGGGGGAAGAGGAGGGGAGAGAGAAAAGCAAATTGAGTTTATCTTTGTTCCAGTTCTTGGCAAAGAGCATGGTTTCCATTTAACAGACTCCTGAGCAAAGTCTGGATACAAGTCTGGACTTGTATGAACAATCCAGCAGCTGGATTACTCCAGGTACACATCTGGGAGCACACTGGCCTCCTGGAAAATGAACTGAGAGTCTCTGTTAGACTGGAGCACTGCAGATGGTTTTGATCCACTGCTCCAGGGTAAGCAATGAAATATATTCCATACACTAAAATACAGAACAAAACAGCAGTGCTACCTATTTGTTATGATGCTGAAGTTGTACCATTACCAGACTGCAGAACTCTGACAACCTTTTCTTGTGCTGGGATGCATTATGCTCCATGGTCAGTAATAACCACCGGCTTATTGCAGAGTACAGCCTCTTCTGGAATGTTATTTGGTGAGCTTTCCAGAGAAAAAGTGCTCCCAGGTACACTTCTCCTTCACCACATTTCTTTGAAACTGAAATCTGAACAAAAAAACCCCCAAACTAAACCGCAAAATAGCCTAATTTTTTATATGCATTGATCAGAGTTAGGCATTACAACAGATTGCGTGCCACAGACTCACCCACGGCTTGGAAATCATATCAATGAGACACACAGACACAATCATAATTACGTAAGATTCTTGAACATCAGTTCACTTTTAGACCACCCAGCTCTGTGCCTTGTTCCAAGACAAGATCTAGGTCACTGAAAGCCATGCAGTTTTTTAAAATTATTTTTTTTCCTGTTTCTCTTGGGTTAGCTTCCCACTCCAAATGCTTCTCTTCCATGGCTTTGGCCAAAATTCATCAGATTTTATCTTACAGATCGCACACTAAAGGTTGTAACTGTCATTTTAAAAAAAATCTTTTACTAATAAATGGCCTTTTATCTTAACATGTAAAGAAAATGTGTTTATAAGTTCAACATTTTGCTATCCTAATAAAAAAGCTCCAGAGCTGATCTAAACAATTTAATATCAGCTGAATCCTATAAAGTTTTTACTGTTCACATAAAACTAGGTGTACTTTACAGGCATGACATATTTTCATGCTTTAGCCAGTGTCCTTTCTGTTGCGGTTTGCATTTCTGCAAGAGAACTTTCAATAGCCGGGAAAAAACAGACAAACAAAAAACCAACCAAACAAAAAAAACCCTACCCAACAAAACACAAAAAGCCCCAACAAGTTTTAATTAAAATAAATTTTGGAAAATTCATTCTGCTTATGATTTTGCTAAACTTCCATGAAAACATACCTTTAAGTCCTGAGTCATAATCTAAATGGTGACGTCCTCCTTTAATTGAGTTCATTCTGGGTTAAGCACACCCTCTGAGCAGCATTTTCATATTTTAGGTGGTTCACAATAGCCTTTTAAAAATACTAAAAAGTTGGGTTTGGGAGTTTTTTAGGTTTTTTCCTAGCAGGAAGAATTTATCCTGACGTTAAATTGCTAAAATCAGTTGCTGGGGGGTTTGTTGTTTTGGTTTTTTTTTAATGAGGTTTATTTATTCCAAGTAGAAAGGGAAAGAGTCTATTTTACTCACATCTACGTTGGTGAAGAGCTGAAAAGCATTAAGGGAAAGGATACGGGACTTGTTTGTAATTAACATCCTTCAGTAATTCCACTTGAATTCCACTCTAGCTAGAGCCAAAACACAAAGTGCTTAGCAGGCTGAACTTCTCTACTGTAACCAGCTCTATAACTTGTATACTAATACTTGCTGCTTTTATGCTCTCATAAGTCATTTTTATGTCTTCTTTTTAAGCCCAGCTATTCATCTTTTTTTTAATACGTGAATAGATCTCCAAGCCCAGTACCCCAGCTGGTAACACTTCCCATTAAGGTAATATTAATACTGATTTTATGAATAATTAATATGTGATTAACAGAAATGGCTTTTCCCCTAATAAATTATGGTAATTTGTGCTGTAACAGATTCTCAGGGAAGGCTGAAACAACCCCACATGCTCCAGTACAGATATGCTTAAAAAAACCCTTTCTTCTAACACAGTATTAATTCTTTGGGGCTCATTTGCACACATCTCTGCAGATGCTACCAGTAACTTATCTCCCAGCAGTTTATTAGAAAAGCATCTGCTGCACCGTTATCAATAACGTTATAAAACATTCATGTACCTTTTCTAATCCCCAGGGCTCCCAAAGCTGCTTAAAAATTATACAGTGTCTGGAAGAGACCCATGGGCAAATGGAGGGAGACAAATAATCAAGTGAACACAATGTTTCAGGCACCTTTAATCCCACACCAAAGTAAGATGAAATGAAAAAAAATTACCAGCACAGAACATGGCATAGCCTTTCTTTGCTGGTCTGTGAGCAGCTGGACTGTCAAAATTTTAAATGTTAAGGCAATCTTTTTTGGTTTTTCTGCTATACCTGTTAGATAGGTGGCTTCGAAAAGTGGTGGAAATCTTGAAGCCAACTGAAGAAAATAACTTGTTCAGATGACTCCAAAGTTCTCATGGATTTCAAAGGGTGACTTTTAGTTTAAATTAATGGATTAAAGATACAGCAAGAATTAAGGTAACCTGCCCTGTGGTCCCAGCCCAAGGCTGAGGTGCAGTTGGGAGGAATAACTTGAGATTTGGGCCTTCAGATTAATTTCTTTCCATTTGCATCCCCAGAATGCAAAGTAAAACTTAAACTGTGTTCTAAGGAGTGTCCAAGCACAAGTCAGCCTTAATTTACATTTTGTAACACCAGAGCAGCTCAATTACTGTATTTTATTATTTAATTGGAAGAATCTGAAAATTCAGCAAAGAAAAAACATAGAGAAAAGTAAACATTATAAACCACGAAACAGCAAAGGCATCACAATGTGCAGCAATGCATATAGTCTTTAGTCTTGTCTACCAGAAAGAGGGAACAAGGAGTTTCCTGTTTCCTGAAAAGATTTAAATAACTACAATAGGATGAGACTGAATTCAAAATCAGGCTACAAAAAGGAACAGAAGTACTTAATAATTAGAATAGCCATTTTTCCATTGAAGTTCCACGATTTTTCTATTTTAAATTAACACAGACAATTAGATTGTGCAAGAATAGAATGTGAGACCAAATATTTTAAATGTTTGCACATCCCACCAACAAAAAAAGTTTGCACTATGGGTTAGCAAACAATAAGACATTATCAAGCCTTTTAGGATTAATTGGAGTTTTAAAAATTACATTGAAGTATCAATAGCAACACAACAGTCAGTTTTTCATTTAGAAAACATGCATTTAAAGGTAAAACTTAAGGAGAGTACTTTTTTGGACTAAGAAGATGAATCAATTCCATGTCAGTGATTTTTTTTAATTAATCCCATGTCTCGTTTGCCTCTATGTACTTACATTTTTATTGTTATTTTAATACATTAGTACTCTCAACTTCTTCACTTGAATAAGAGCTGTGGTTTTTTATAATTAACTTTAGGCTTGTGTGGCCATACATGAGGAGTTTTGGTCTCAGCAGTCTCATGCAAAGCACACAGAGGTGTTTTTACAGGTCAGATGTTCTTATTTATCTGCTGCTACAGTCCAACTGCTTCCAGCAGTCAATACGAGCAGTCAAAACTCCCCAGAGTTCCATGGGGAAATGTGCTTTGAGCGCTCAGTGCTGTTAGGGAGCACTTGTGACAACGGGGAACGTGAACCTTGAAAAAGGAACAACCACAACGATCCAGGGAGCTTGGACTCACAAGTGTAAAACCCCCTCAGTCACGGCTGTTAAAGGTGCAAGCAAATAACATGAAGGATCGAGCAGGGATGACAATAAAACTCTGCTCAAATTGATTTCCCAGCGAAACCGACCCCAATAGATCATTTGTTTTCCTCCAGTTTAATAGCAGCTATATATAAATTTCCTTATTGACTTCTCCCCTATTCCTTGGTTATTGTTTTCATATGTGACTGGCTTACAGATGTACATAAGTACTAGGAGAAAATTCCTTCTCCTGTGACAGGGAGAACTCAGAATTAACGTGGGGAAGTCAACAACTGCTGAAACATTTGCAGGCTTTTTGTTTCTTGCTTAGGTCTCTAGATCACAAATTAAGTTTTAGGAAAAGATTTAATTCTAAATGACCCACAGCTCACTTCCAGCTTTTGCTTGCAGCCAAGAGTAAAATACGCTTTGCCTAGGAGAGCAAACTATTCCAAACTCTGCTGAAAGATTGCGACCAAGAACATATCTGAGACAGCAGAATTGCCTGTATTACCCAATTTTCAATTTCTGCCCTGCTAAACAAATAGAAGGCTTGTTCCTTTTTCTTTCTTTAGAAAACTGATGCTTGTATTATCTAATCATAATACTGTGATCTGATATAACATATAAATTTTCTTTAATGTCTGTGATGCCCCTAGGAGGTAATGTGGAACAAGAGCAATAAATAAAGATCATAACCTGAAAATTAAATCTGCATTCTCTGACAGCAGGATCCACTGGGACCCAAACACAACTCTGTGAGTCTTAGAGGACCAGCATCCAAACCACAAAACTATCATACAGTTCAAAGTAGAAATACCAACGTTTGAATGAACAAACTGATATTTCACTTAGAGGCATTTTCTCTACAATACTGGAGTCACGTCTGCAGAGTCAGGACACAGGAGAACTTATCCTGGCCCAAGGCCTGGTCTGGCTCTGCTCATAATGCTGCACATACACATTCTGACTCACACAAAAACACCAGCTTTTCCATCTGTAGGTTTATCCATCCATTCCAGCATTCAGTTTGTGACAGTGTCCTACGTAATGACTCCCCTATCAGTATGACGATGTCACACCTCCATGACATGCTGTCTGTATGAACAGCTACGCTTGTACTCGGATTCTTTAACATCCCCAACATCCATTCGGGGGATTAGTGTACCTGCGGGGTGTCCTATAGAACCCTGCTCACAGAAAGCAGGATCTGCACTGTCCTAAACCCTGTCTGATTGCATTGTTCACTTTTTTCCACAGTTAAAGGCACTGCCTCCATCTACATGGCTGTGCTGAAGCAAGCAAGCCTGATCCCACATTCTTGAGCCCACAGGCACATTCCAAGAAGGTCCAGGCAGCGTTGGGGTCCCCAGGTGCCTCCCAGGAGGCAAAAGGAGGAGGAAACACTCACTTTAACAACACCTTGGAAACCTGCTAAACCGTCCCCGCTCCTCTTCCAGATACAATTACCCCACCACTTCACGTGTGTGCAGACACAGTCTTTAATCTCCAGGACACATAGTTAAACCAGCCCAGTACCTGTGTTTGTGTTCCTGCACCTTTTCCTTGAGTTCAATATTGTTTTATGACTAGGGCTGTAAAACGTCACCTGATCCTGTAACATCATTAGGTGACCATCAGCGGGAAGGCAACGTGCCTTCCCTGCCACTGGGAACCAGGCACTAGGGAGTTCAATCCTCCCAAAAGCAAGGGGTCCACATCAGCATACAGGACCCTCACACCAGATCCAGGCTGCATCCCAGTAGGATGCAATCATAAGGAAGTGGGAGAGGGCTATCAAGATCTGGGCATTTACACATAATCAAAACGTGGAAGGAAAGAAACAGGGCAAAACTTCCAAGACAAACAGAAGCAGAGTACCTCTGGATGAAACAGAGCCGTGTGTGCTTCTCCCAGAAATAGGGCAATTTTAAGGACTCATTTGCTCAGGGCTGTTTTAATGGATGAGTGCCTGCGTTATGGCAGAAGTACCCAAATGCATCTGGAAACTGGAGGACTCCAGCCTGTGGTTCCAGACTCCAGGGTGGCTGCAGGCATTTCACAGGTGCTGGGAAGGAAAGCAGGCAGGGAGCTGGGAAGGGCAAAACAAGCAGCTTCAGCAGGAATTACACTAAAAGGCAGCTGCTTGATTTCGCTCTCAAGTGCAGAGAAAGGCAACCTTCTGCCCAGCAGCTGTCACTGGACAAGTGATTATCAGAGATCATTTCTCACTTTTACAAATCAATCCTAAATTAAAAGCCAGCTTCATTAAGTGTAGCACGTACACGTTCTTATTCCTCCCTTTTTTTATTAAAAGAGATAGCAAATGCCTTCCACAGAGCAAAAAAAATGCCTGTTTAACACATGTATAATAAATCATGGCAATGCCATGTCCATTTGGGAAGTATCAGCCTGCATGAGGCACTTGCTTCAGAAACTGAAAATTATGGTGCCACGGCGTTCCCAGCTGTTATTGCAGAGAGGAGACAAATGCTGCCTGTGCTTTCATAAGGATTCAGCTCAAAGGTACTCATAACACAAATGTTATTCTTTCTGTTCTCTGTTGAGATGGTGCTGGTGGGAGCTTTGAAATACTTCATATTTCTCACTGAATGTGTTAAGACCGTATTAGTTTAAAATAAACAGTTTTGCTTTGCCTTCCCTACCCCTTTGTCACATTGCCTTGTAGGATGTTAGAGCCTCCTGCTTCCTGCTGTGAGGTTTTTGGAATGAAGAATTTTTATTCAGCATGCTCAGATCATCAATGGTCAGGTGATGAGTCGCCTTTCCCTTTCTGGGAAAGATTAGTTACTCCCTTAACCAGAGAAATCCCACTCATGATGTAAGAATGTAGTTAAGAACTATCTCTAAAAATGCCATAAAATATTTCTCTCCCTTTAAGGAATCACCAAGAACCCCAGAACTGGTCTGACAGTAAGTTCCATAAGAGTCTTTTCAACCTGGTCAGAACATGAAAAGGAAACAACATTTCTCAAACTTCTTGCCCTGTCATTTGGCGCAATCACTTTTGTGAAGGCCAACCAGGAGAAAAGGACTTAAAAGAATTGAAAGGTACTGACATCTCCTTTCATATTCTTTTGGATTTTGGGACAATTTAATATTTTTCTTTGGTTTAAAATATTTTTTTAATATAGACAGAGACATAGTTAACTAGAAAGAATGTTAGAGAGTTCTTTCATACATATTCTGCTGTACAAGTTGACACCGCAAGAAAAGTAAAAATGAACAAATATAGCTCCTTGAGGGATTTCTGAAGTCAAGCTTAAACATTCTGAGTATGGCCACTTCACAAAATTGCAAAGAAGCAGCAAAATCTTTACTTTTCAGAACAAGCTCTACTGGCTTCAGAGCAGGATGATACACCATCAGGCTCAAATCAGCTTACATAGTTAATGTGAGTAAAACCAAAGTATGTGAAGACTGTAACACCTAGGGCTGCATACCTTTGGAAGTATAACTTCGTTTTATACTAGGATGCTTTTACAAACAAGAATTATTAGGTTACTAATTCCTATTGCAGGTTCCCCAAACCCAAAGAAACTTTTTTTATCCCCAGCTGTCCCCAGCCTGCAAATTCAGCCTGCAAGAAGCAAGAGAAGTTGATAGCTCTGTTTACAATCAAGAGGAACACAATTTCCCTCAGTGATTACTAAGAATGCAAGCCCAGATAATGGAGAGAGAGAGCCAGAAGTATATTATTTAACTGAGGGCCAAGCATCCTGTTTACCTACATTCCTTTATTTTTAGTATTCAACCAAACTAAGATATTAAATGAGAGTAGCCTCATGTTAAAGATTAATAGAAGCAAGTAGAGGAAACCATTAGCCACTGATTGCAGAACACAACTTCACCACGACCTGTGGAGCAGGCAACTAAAAGCACTGGAAGTGAAAGCCACAAACTTCACCTGTGAACCTTCTCTAAGGTCATGAGCGTTCACATGAGGACTGTGCCTGCAAAGAAGAGACCACTGTATGCCACAGGCTTTGAAGTTTCAGCTTCCTTGACGTTCAGGGGAAAAGGGATCAAAGGCTTTGCAGGCAGAACATCTCCATCTAATAACAGGCTATGCATGGAGTGACATTGTTAAAACACTTCCCTTTTATATCCCTAAAGGAGGGGCTTTATTGAGTTAAAATGATCCTTGAATAGCCTCTGGGCTGAACTGTAAAACACATTTGAAAAGCGTGAAATCTTTATTTATGCCAGGAATGTTTGAAACTCAAAAAGATAAATGTCACTCAAAAACCCAAGCATGTCCCAGGTATTCAGTACGTAATGGGGCACAGCTGTAATAACAGTCAGTGAACCACAGGCTCCCTACATCATGTCATTAGCTCACTTTTAATAAGTCTATCTTCTTGTCCTTTTTATAAGAACCATAGGGAAAGAAAGACATAGATCATCCACCAAACATCTGTGGCTTTCTCAAATTGTCTTTCTTAGAAGAGAGATCTACTTAAGGGACTTGCCTCGGGATATACATTGTAAAGTGCACAAACCCTCTCTAAATGTGGATTTTATTTAAGCAGGGAGCACCACACATCATTTGTGAGTTGCTGAAGACAGTGCAGTCCGGCTTAACAGAATAAAGGCTGAACATACAAATAGCACCAAAGTTCCACCAGCGCGCTGTTGATTTTATTCCCTTGAAGCAACGATTTCAGGCAAATAAAATTCTAGTTCTGAGGAGGTTTTAACAACTCTTTCTAGGAGTCACATGAGTCTTTGCTTATCACAGCACTGAGAAATTGACTGATTCTTTCTCCATTGCAAATGTATAACTGAAATCACCATGTGGCTTGAAATTTTCAAGGCCACATGTAGATCAAAATATTAGAAACCAGCTGCCTCTGCCCTTTGAGACTCCCAGTGATCCTGATTTCTGTACCAAGTGGTCACTTTTGTTCTCAGGTTTTCTGAACACTTGTCATCCTGGCCCCTTTGCAGAAACTCCATAGTGCCTTATTGGTTACCTTCTCCTTAAACAAACTTCCACCTTCTGTGTTTCAAACCCACTAGATTTAACAGCTAGTCAGTTTAAGAAAGTGGAGTAAACTAAATTTGATCCAACGGATGTAACATATCGGGCTGTGTGTTTACACTTTAAGAAAACATTTGATGTGTTCTTACCATGTTGTTATTCACTAATCCTGAAAAAGATGAGAGAAAAATTGGATTAGCAAGTCAACTTGCAGTCTGACGCTGCAGCCATCTGTTTACCCACAGCTTTCCATGCATGGGTTACATGATTAAGCAAGATGATTAAACAGGTTACATGGATTGTTCTGCTTTCTGGGTTTTAGAAATACAAAAAGTAAAAGGAGGCAGCTCCTGATAATCAACCTACTGCTCTTCCAGGGAAGCCTGTGGTGAAACAGGGTAGACTGGGGGTTTTTGTTATGGTTTATAATCCAGCTGTGGGTAAGATGCCTTGGTTTGGATCCAGGAGTGGTTACTCTCTAAGCTTCCTCTATGAAAAGTGCCAGACAGAGAAAGGAATCAACATTTCACAAGTGCACAACTGAATTGTGAAGGGGCCAAAACTCATTTTTAGACTCTCAATTGAGAGGGATAATCACTTTCTAGAGTTACTAGGAAAATACTGACAACTGTAGTTCAAATTTAGCCCACAGAAAGCCTCCTACATTTCCCCTGCATTTCCTTCTACAGCAGGTAAGCAGAGGTTATTAATAAATAAACTCTGATTTATTTCTTTTTGGCACCTACCTGCATCCTATCTGAATTGTGTGGAGGAGCTGTGTTGGACTGAGGACAGAGTTTGAAGAAGTCTCTTGTTACAACACATCCCCTTTTCCTGATGTCGGGATATGTGACAGCACAGAACTCCTTGGAATTGATTTTGTACTGAATTGCCTTATCATAGCTTAACTCAGTTGCTACCACTATTTTCAGCTGCACTGTTGAGATCTTGGTTTAAAAGGCCTTAAATTCTTAAGAGCAAAGCAAACATAAACCTACATTTAAAGCTGTTACAGTGTGCTTTTAGTGATTATAAGAAAACAATCTATTTTATTATCAAGCAGGCATGCAGTAAACATCTGAAGTAACAAAAAAAATTAAAATATTTGGGTATCAGCAAGGGTTTATTGGGAAAATGGAGAAAATTAATTATTTTCACTAAACTTTGACGCTAATGATTATTTTGCTGAAATCCTGAACACTGAATCATCAGAAGTAATGGAAGGGGTAAGAGCTCAGGATGACACACATGTAAAGTTGGGGTCTTGAGACAGAATATTCAGCTTGACATGGAGTAGCTGCTCTGACCGGGAAAATGCTGTTGCAAAAAGAGGGTCACAGATTTAGCCCCTGCGTTCCCACCTAAAGGGTTTTTATTTTGCTCATTCTGCTTGCTCTGCCCCGTGGCCCCTCCAGTCTAACCTGGACAAATGGATTTGTTACTCTCCACGGTAAGCCCTTCGAATATGGCACATAGAAACTCAAGATAAAGCTGCAGACAAGATCTCTTGGGACAGCAGTTAATATTCTAGAGTTCGCAGAGTTCTTACAGCTCTGAAGCCCAAACACATCTTTAAACATAAATAATTTGTCTCCACAGCAAAACTGCACTAGTGTAATGTAAACTTGTTTATAAAATAGTTTGTTCAGATCAGTTCAAATCCCAAGATGGGCACTCTTCCTTTACAGTGTTCTAATTAATTTAAAATGAAAAAGTAGGAAAAACCTAATAGAGTAGCACAAGCAGTAGTTTAACTGCTAATTCAAAACTACTCCCCCTGTAATCTTGTATCTTAATATTCACATGGTGTAAGGCACTTAGTGGAAAGTAAGTCTCAGTTTACTCATTGCTGACTCCATGGGGAAATACCAAAGCTCTTTGCTGTAGTACCACAGCACACAATAATACAATACCCAGATGAATAAGAGTGGATCCTGCAGGCTCTCTGATGAAAAAGCTTAGGGAGGAGGTGGTAACCCACAGGCAACTTAACTAAATGAAATCTCTCCCTTTAAAGCCATATGGTCTTACAGAGGTACCCTGTAAAATAAGCTAATCTTACTGCACTTTTTCATATTCGTGTATGCATATAGTTCATGTTCTGGGAAAAATGTAACAGTTTAGAAGTTAAAGTTATAATAAAAATAATAAAATAAGTTTCAAAAATAAAATCCTGATTTTTTGAAGCAGAGATATTGAGGTTTGTTTATTCTTTACAGCCCCTCTGCACTCACAGGTTTGCCTTCTTTTCAATCTGAGTAAGTATATGGGGAATTTGGTCCCCCAAATTTCATGGAGAAGTTCTTGCTATACAGGTGAAAAAGCCAGAGTTAAAAGAGGATAGTAATTATGAATCAGTCCCTTACCTGGTCTCCTTCCAGGTGCCTTTATCCTCTGCACAGAATCACGACACAGTGGTGGAAGGGAGGGTTCTGCAGGGCACTCAGTGCAAGCCCCTGCCTTTAGCAGGGTCAGCCAGAACAGGTTGCTCAGGACCTTGATTAGTCAGGTTTTGAATACCTCCATAGACAGACATCTCTTTGGGCTACACATTTGGAGTAAAAATAATTTTCTCTACATTTAAACAGAATTTCTTGTTATTTCAGCTGGTGGTCATGGTCTCTTGTCTCACCACCGCTGAGGAGTCTCCCTCTGTCTTCTTTATACCTTCCCACCTGGCCTTTACGTACACGGGTAAGATCCACCTGAGCCCCCCGTCCTCCAGGCTGAGCACAGTCCCAGCTCTCTCAGCCTCTTCTCACCATGGCAGATGTTCCTCTCTCTCAGTCACAGTGGCCCTTTCCTGGTCTTGCCTCAGTGCACCCACGTCTCCTTTACGGGGCTGGACACACCACATGTGGCTTCACCAGCACTGAATGAAGGGGAAGGATCATCTCCTTCAGCTGGTGCTGCTCCGACTGCACCCCTGGTGCTCCACCAGGACCTCCAGGCCCTTTCCTGCCAAGCTGCCTTCCAGCCTGTCCACTGAGTTAATCCTCCCCAGCCACAGGAGGTACTCAACTACAGGAGTGTTAAAGATTCACACTGAAAACAAGATGCTGCAGGAAGCTCACCGGAATTACATTCTGGAAAGCCAACAAAATAAGAAAGACTTTCAGCTTCCTCACAGTGCTAAAAACATGATTGCGGAGAAAATGTTTTGTATCAATTTCATGCGTCATCTTGTTCAACTTTAGGACACAGACTTAGAATGAGAGTTCCTTATGAACCAATTACAACACCTTCTTCAGTTAAAACTAGAGCCTTTAAAGGTAATGGCCAGAAAATGCTAGTTGTTTCTGATCTCCTAATCAATTAAATAGTTTTTTATCATTAGTTATATGCTTCTATCCAATAAGACTGACATAGATTGTGCTTCAACAGGTACCACATTTAATTTAGTTAAATTCTAGGAGATATATAGTTAAATTAAGTTTATATATAGTTAAATTAATATATAGGAAGTGCAACTCCCTTCAAGAACATAGCAAGATGTATTTGTTATTGTTTACTTTGGGGATTCCCCAAGTTTAACAAGCTCAGAATGCTTTCAGTATTTGTTTTCTTTTACACAATAAATACAGTGAGAACTGTATCTATTATTTATTAGATGTGCCATTATCATATTGTTTGCATGAATTTATAGTTGCTAGAACTAAGGAACACAAGGTTAAACAAATCTAAGCAAGCAGACTTCAGATCAAACAGAGATCTGATTGTTGCATGGTGAACATTCCCACCAGATTTGCTGGGAGGAAAGGATGGGAATGGCACTGGGACATCAGTGGGATGGCCAACACTTCCAAAGACCTACCTGACAGGTCAGCACCTGCTAATGATACAGATTTTTGCCAGTTCTAAAAGTTCTTGTCCCCTCTGATTGCACAGAACACTGCAGAGATGTCTATTTAAAATGCTGTGAAGTCAATTAGGTCCTTGATTAAAACATTAATCTTTCTGTCCAGCATTCCTGAGTCGTACCTTTAACCGGTATGACAGTATGGGATACCATAAACAAACTCATGGGGAAAAGGTACTGTTACTTTCTCAGGCAACATCTGAGAAACATACAAACCTCACCTGTGTCTCAGACCTAAAGCCTGTGTTTCACATTGGAAAACCTCCCTCATTTTTGTAAACTGATTACCCAGCAGCATGACTGCTTTGTCCCGACCAAATCTGAGTCTTTCTTCAGTGCATTTAATATCCTATTTCCACGTAAAACTCCCCTGGGCTCCAGTGTGAGTTCTCTGCTTGCTACAAGTCCGAAGGCAGAACTGCCCTGACCCGGACTGGTCGACTTTCCCCTCTGGGTTGCTTACACTGCTCCAAGGAAAATACAACATTCTGGTCTTTATGGACAAATAGGTTTTATTAAAAAAGCCCATGAACTTTGCTCAGAGAACCCAGTGAATCCAGAATATCTTTGCTGAGACGTCTGCTCCACGCTGGCAAGAAGCCTGGCAGGGTGGCACACCTGTCAGCCTCTCTCATCCAAATTAGCACGTCACCTCCAAGGGTTCTGAATTCCAGAGCCTCTCCTGTAGCAGCCAGTGACCCTTTCTAAATGGGGTTGACTGGTGTTATTAGGAGATAACATCTGCCTGGTGCAACATGTTGATGTGAGGTGAGAGCAGCAGCGCTGCTTTGATATAGCTCAGGGGAGGCTGTACCAGGCAGCAGCTGGAGGCCTGGCTTACAGGCAATCAAACCAAATTAAATAGAAGCATTTGCCCTTTCTCCTTTACATCCAAACCACAGACAGAAAGACTCACAGAAATTAGTGATATTGCAGTGTCATGCTTGTCTAGCCTTATTTGCAAAAAACCTGTAGTTTGGTTTTGCATTTGGTTTTTTTTCCAGAGATATCTGCTCGTTAACATTTGCTGGAAGGGAAAGAAAACCAAGTACAACAAAAACGCAACAAAAATCAGAACAGAGAGTTGGAAGAAAGAAAAAACCCACAAAAAAAGCAAACGATTTTCTGAAACAATCCTGAATTTCCCTCAATGCAGGGGACTGGATCTTGATTTTCTAACAGTTATGCAGTGTAAAAATGTATATGACCCCCCCCCCCCAATATCATGTTTTCCTGATTAGAAAAAACATCAAACACTGCAGCTGGAACCTGCAGTCAGGTGGGTGAGAAATATTCTGCAGAGCAGCTTTCACTAAGCTGGGACAGGACCTGCCAGTGCTTGAAAAAAGCACATGGATACTAAAAATCCAGGATTAAATCTGCAGCTTCACCACACCCATTGCAAAGGGTACAGGATTCTGGTATCGAGGCTGGCACAAGTGAAACACCCTGGATTCTGGAGAGACTGAAGAGATCTGTGTTGTAAGGACCTTCTACACTTCAATCCTCTTCCCCAAAACCTGCAGCCTACTGACTGGCATAGACTCATTGGAATCACTTAGGTTGGAAAAGACCTCTGAGACCATTGAATCCAACCATTAAACCAGTATAATCCCTTCTGCAGACTTGCCAGGGGCTCTGTCCCCAGGATCTGTTCTGCTGTACTGATCCTATCACCTCATGTGATACCTCAAGAATGGCATTAGCTAAAAACATGCTTCTGGTGTGTTTTGTGATCTTAACAGTAAGGGAATGCAAGGCAATTTGCATTTTTGTAATTATGCTTTAAAAAGATTACTTATGTACATATATGAGGTCTAATTTTAGCAACTTGCAGAACTTCTAAGGGAATTCTAATACAGTAAAAAAAAATAAATTAGCATGATCAAGAGTCAGCAACCCATATCACCTAAATGTCCTTAAACAAAAAATGGGCTACACACAAAAGTAGGAAACAGACTAAAACACTGCTTAAGCAGCCTGTGGATTGTATTAAACAGAGCTGCCAGTGCCAGAAATGCATTGGCTTTGCCACATCCCAGGCACTGTGGGTTCCAAACCAAAACCAAAATCCCCCCTGCACCACAGTGCAAAGGCAGCTAGGCCCAGGGGAAAACACTGCAAAGCAGGAGGCCAGTGCAGAGCAACAGCTTTCACTGATCCCAGACATTCCATTCTGTGAAGTGTCCCCCCGTGATTTCTAACTGCTGTGGTGATGAACAGGCTGAAAGGAAACATCTCTGACATAAGAAACAGAGAAGAGAGCAACTAAACAAGACCGCTCAAGTCGCTGCTCCAAACACCCAAAAACATAACATAACAGTAGCAAATTGAATGGACTCAAATGCAGGTTTCAGAGCTGAAGTCAATGCCTGGATGAGAAAGAGCTCAGGAGAAGATGTCTCAGCTGGGTAGATTCAACCTCTGCCTACTGCACAGTTAGACAGCCCTGCAGAGCATTTGCAGAAGTAGTGACTGATGTCAGGAAAACAGTCTGTTCTCACATTTTTATGCCTCCCACTGAAGCTGATCTGTGATCTGAGGAGAAGAGATACATCCTCTATAGTGAAAAACACTGCAATGACAGCCCACCAGGAGAATGCCTACTTAGAACAGTGTTAACTTGCTTGGGATTTAAGGAACACAGAAGTGTATTTTGGGGATGGGGCGTGGGTTGCAGAAGACTTACTGCAAACATCAATGTTTTCAGTACAAAGCTTCCTGATGGTGAACTCATGGAGCACAATAACAGAAATTTCAGGATCTAGTCTTTCTCTTCACTAGAAAACATTGCTCCTAAAAAAATTACACCTAACCAAATGCCAGAGAAGAGTCTGGATTCTTCTCATCTTTAAGATAAATAAACGAGAAGCAAGTGGTAGACCAGTGCAGCAGTGACAAAAGCTCTGATCCAACAGCCAGGGCACACTGCTGTGCTCATGAAGGGATTTTAATAAGCCTCCACAGAAGCAGAGCTGTCCTTTTGTACACTATCAACTACGACACCAGGACTTAATTCCATATTCAGCTCCACACCCCCATCATGTTGGCAATAATTCAGAGCTGGTGAGACAACTTGTAAAGGGGGGAAAAAAAAGCTGTGTTTTAAATCACTGTAATTTAATGTTAGCTTTTTATGTGTCTAACATCAAAGCCTTTTTTCACTTCTATTTAATCAAAATTAATCACTAAGATTACTAAAGGAATTTACGTTGGAGATTATTGAAATGAGTGTTTTATTAAAATCTGGTTTTATTAATAAAACACAGTCTGGTTAAGGAATTGTGTGAGTCTGCTATTAGAGACTATTAACTGGGAGCTGGGAGTTAGTCATAACAGTCATGCCGCCAGGTTCTTTGACAGAAATGCACACTGGGTTTGTTTCTGCTTTTACTTTTTTACGAATATTCAAGTCAATTAGTTCCTCTTGCACACTAACAGTCAGGGTAAATTCTGCATAGCAAAGAAAGGAAACAAAGGTACAGAGTTTTGAACAGAAAAAAGGTGAACAGAAGGAGACTCACCGGCCTGATTAGTGGTGATGCTGACAGCAGCAAATTGTCTGGAAAACGTACTCAAGTCAGACACCCCGTTGACTGCATCAATCTCAAAGGTGTAATTGGTGTGTGCCAAAAGGTCCACTACTGTCACCGTGGTGTTGGTGAGCCCGCTCTGGCGGGGTAGGAATCTCACATTGTCGCTGCAGGGCTCACACATCTTGCTGTTCCCTCCACATTTTTTGCAAATGATGTTGAAGGTGACATCCTTCCGCCCCCCGGTGTCCAGGGGCCAGCTCCAGTCCAGGATAACGGACGTCTCGTTGATGTTGGAGATCACGTTTCTTGGAGCAGATGGTGGTCCTGTAAAAGGAAATCGGAGGAATGAGTTTTGCTCTCTGAGAACGCTATAAAATGAGAGTAACAAGGGCACAAAAAAATACAGAAGTAAAAAGCATAAGTAACCAAACTCTTCCAGTTAGAGACTCCTGAAGTATTTCACTAGACTACAGACCTAGCCTATCAAGGACCGTGTTTCCTTGTAACCTCAGGGTGCAGCTGAGGACTGAGGGCTGAAAGCAGGAATTAAAGCTCTCCTCCCTGATGTGTGAAGACATGAGGAGGTGGGTGGCTGGCTGCAATGGGCCATGGGAGGAAGCAAGCAAGCTGTTGTTGAGGTGCAGATGGAGGAGCAGGAATGACAGCCCGGAGCACAATGATGCTACTCACTGGTGCAAGCCATGGATGGAGGGTCTTTCTCAGAGCGAAAGTAATTCTTTTCACACCTGCAGTTCAGAGATGCATCTTCGTAGGTAGAGCTGTGGGGAGGGCATTTGGCACACTTCACATTGCCAGCAGAGGCTTTGTAGAACCCGGGTCGACAAGCTGCAAAACAACAGGAGTGTAGCTTTTAAATTCCATGGACATCTTGATTTTAACGTGTGACCACTGCCCTGGAGCATATCCATATGTAGATCACAGTTTGCAGACATTTATGGTCTAAAATTATAGATTTTTCTCATAATGAGAGCTGATGGAAATAAAACCTCTTGGTAAAATGGAGTTCTTCATGCACTGGCTTGGATTTGGCATTTAATTTTGCCTGGAAAACAACGCAGTGCATTGCACCACAAAGAATAAATATTTTCTGTGATTCATTTCGAGAACTTCACTTATTTTTCTTCTCTTCTGGCTAATTTACCAAAGCCTTGGCCCTATCCTGCATAAGAAGCTAACTTTATCCTCTCTCTACTGCCAAGGGTTGCTTACAAGGGCACACTAAATGTAAACCATTTCTCTTCAGTTCATCAGGACTAAGAAGGCAAAATCAAGAAAATAACCTGAACAGTGAAAGATCTATTCCATTCCTGAAGGACCATGCATCAGGCTCGGTGAGCTGCTTCTGATACTATCAAGAATTTGCATGAGGAGGGTATTTTTAACATTAATCCAGTCCTCTAGGGATGGTGCTTGACCTACAAAAGCTGCTTCTGAAAAACTCTGGGGGGTCGTGTTTTATTTACATTGGCACACTCCCTCTGTTTTGAGTCCTGCTGCATTTTAGACTGACTCAGGGTCACGTCTGCATCAGAAGAAGTAGGTTATATTTATATATTTAGGAAATAACTTTTTATGGAAAACCTATGTAGTGAAATGTAAGTGTTGACTTCTTTGATGTCAGATGATGTCACCATCTGAAAATAAAAAAAAAATTTTAAAAAGAGATGAAAATCAGATAGGATTCAGCAGACTCTGCTGTTCAGCTGCTGCTTTCCCCCCAAGGCAAGCATCCATCTCCAAATGGCATTTCTGAAGCAAAAAATTCTGCCTGACACTGGCCACACACAGGTCTGTGCTCATACCTACAAAAGCCACACACGAACAAAAAGGACCACATCTCAGAACACATTCAGCTTTTGCTACACTTTGGTTCCTCAGCAAACACTGCCCAATGCACAAGCCTGTCAGAAAAACCCTAGTATACTGGCATTACAAATATAAGGTTAAAAAGAAGAGTAATACAAAGGAAAACATGGCTTCTCTCTGTGTCTGGGCCATAGACAGTTAAGCTTAGGGACCTGTCACTGAATGAAATGCTAATTTGAAGCCAAAACAATGGGTTTACCTGTCTCATGTAGCACACTTTGCAATTTTGCTTATGGAGATGAACTGATTCATAAACATGGCACAAAATCTGAGACACAAGATTATGTGGTGTTTTGTGTTCACTCATGAACTGCCAAAATAGCAAAGTCTTTGGATGGGCAAGAAGTCTGAATAAAAATATCAGCACCTTTGTAAATGATGGAGGAGACAGGGAAGCTCCAGCATTACAATGGACCTTCAGCTTTCACATTATTGTGACTAAAACCCAACCGAATATCTGGGTAAGGCAAATTTGTGGGCTGGTTCCTAGTGCCAAACACCTGAGTGAAATGCACTGACAAGTAGTGAGAGAACTACTTAGTCCTACTCTGAAACATCCTAATAAAGGAAATCCTCCTCCCCCTGCACTGAACACAGCGTGAGAAGCATGAAGTGTGTCACAAGGAAGCGTTAATCTCAGCCCCTCTTCAGCCCTTCACAGCCCTGGCTGCAGCTGCTCCCTCTGACTTCCATGCTGGCAAAGCAGCTGGGAAAGCACCTCCTGCTCCAGCTTCTCTCCTACAAGCCCTGAGGAAACAACCCCCAGTTTGAGTCTCTGAGGCACGGGCCCAGCAGGCAATCTGTGAAAGCAGAATTGCCAAAAATGACCTCGTGGCGAAGTTCCCAGAGCCCAACACCAGCCTGGCTGACCTGGCACAGCCTGTCCACCTTCAGCTGGAATTTCTGGTGTTTCACTCTCCTCAAAGGCTGCAAAGGTGCCTGAAGAAATTAAGGAAATTAAGGCAAGTTAAGCAAACCTAAGCCACTCTTATATACCTCCTCTAGGAGGAAAAGCAGCAGGAAACAACTGGCTTTTGTTTTGTTTTGTTTTCCTGTTATTTTTGCAGCCTTTTATGACTCAAATCCTGTTTCCTCCCAAATACTACCCCATGATGTACCTTGATCAAGCCTCTTTGGTGTCCCTCTGGCTGACAGAGGAACCTGCAATGGTTTTACTGTCTCTGTTCCCAACCCTGAGACAATGAGCCAGATAGAAAAGAATGGATTCCAATCCTGTTCTTTCCAACACCAGTAACTAAGCAAACACATTAAGGAATAAACACCACCACACTTCATCTGCCCACCTAATTACACAGCACTTTCTCAAAAACTTATTGAAACTTACTGCCAGCCATCAAACTCCAATGGTTTTGCTTCTACTCAGCTTGAAGGGACACTTTCACTTTTATGGGCAGGCACGCACAAGGCAAAGATGTATTTAGGAATATATACAATGGAATTTTTTTAAATAATTGTATATGCTATTTTAATATAATGACCAGAAGAAGACTAATAACTTAAAACTGAACATTTGTTACAGGCTGGTCTTCCTACAAGACACGATTTCCACTGCTTATTAAGCATAATTTAGTCATAGGACTGTAACACGTGAGAATTCAGTCACTGGATGGAACCACAGTAAGATTGTATATTTGGGACACTTTCAAAGCAGCATTTTAACACAGCAGTGAACTGAACACAAGTAAACAAGCTTACATAAGAAGCAGACAGATTCTGTGAAGAAGAGAAAGGAATGAATCAAATGACTCCATTAATCAATGGCTCTTTCATCCCTCAGGTGAAAACCCAGAGACCTCACTGAAGGAAAGGTGCTGGTGGTGTGGGGCCAGGGAAAAAGCAAGAAGAAAGAGGTGTCTGCAGGAAGCACCCTGGTAACACGACATGAGGCTTTTCCTTTTCCAGAGGGACAGGGATTTCACGGTTTTGCACTTCATATTTCAGTATGAAGAGATCAGTCGGGGTGAGGGCGTGAGCAGGTCAGATTGCTGCTGTCCCAGTATGTTCCAGCAAGGGCATCCCAATCTCATGTCTTCCCCTCTGGCTGTCTTGCACTTTCTGTCTTTGTCTGTGTCATGGGTTTGCAAAAGTCCCCCTCCTTGGGGATTGAAAATAGTTTGTCCGGATGAATTTCCGGACAAAAGC
>JAWMRA010000001.1:2675362-2687878 GCA_035584735.1 Pseudotriccus pelzelni | reverse complement strand
TGCATAAACTTCTCTCACCTTAGAGCAATTTGTGGGGGGTGTGGTAAAAATTGTCCCCTAGGCAAACCCATGACAGTCTGTCAGATCAATTTAAGATTATTCACAACTACAGCCCAAAAGAGAAAAAAAAAATAATGGAATCATACTTGAAATGGAACCCTGGAAAGGGAGGTGCCAATGAAAAATGTTGTTGATGTACTTAATCATTCTTTTTCTAGTAATTTTTTTAATTCTGATATATAAGAAAAAATAAAGCTGTTACTTCAAAATGCCTTCATTTCTCTGTCAGACAAATTGGATTCCATGTACTGTGTGAAAATGAATTTCCTTAAACTGATGAGTCTATCTCAGTGACAGAGAGGGGGAAGTTAGTGAAAGAAAAACAAATGCATGGTAGCCACTGATTAAAAGAATGTGACTATCTTTTCAACAGCAAAGTGAGTCTAGCCTCTGCTTGACTAACCTGTTTGAGATGAAAACATGGTCCTAACTAAGGGTTAAATTAGTCATGTAAATTGAAATTAATTTTAAATTAAAATATAAACCTGGTGGTAAAGAGGAGCATTTTAGTATGCAGCCCCTGCAGCCCCCTGCACACAGAGCAGTATCACCAATTCCCAGCTGTAAATACCAACTAACAAGCTGAGCCTGTGTTGCCTGAGCCGACGACTTCCCGGCCCCAGAACCCCAGGCCTGACAGGGCCCATGTCCCTGCACAAGGTCAAAGCAAGTCTTCATTTACAAGCTGACTCACACTCCCCACGCGGGCTCTGCTTTCTGTGCAGGATGCTTTGAGGCAAGGCTTGAGTGCCACAACCTCTGGCAGTGGATATCCACATCCATGACACTGGCTGTTTCCAGCATCCACCAAGTGATGGAGCGTTTCCTCCCTTTGCTCCTCTGCTCTTCACTAACACAGCCCAGGCTGAAATGCCACTGTGGCATTAATCCACAGCATTTAGGAAATTAGGGAATTCAGTCAGAAACCTGTACAGCTCACAGACAACCCTTCCTCATAGTGGGTGTTAACCAGACACATGGGAGCGATCCCAGGACAAACCTCCTGTCCCCTGCAGAGAGGACAGGGAAATAACCTGATGTGCATGGTCACTGTTGGAGGGGCTTTGCAAACTGTTCCCACAGTCACCTGTGGGAATGACATGCCAAGAAATAGCAGCAGAGGCTGAACCTGAAGCCCCAGGATGACCTTTGGCTCACCCCACATCCAATCTTGCATCTTTGCACTGTTCTCTGGCCCCTTTTAAAAGTGTTTCCATAGCTCTTTTTTCCTCCCTTGTTCCCTGAGGCACCCTGCTGAGGAGGAAACAATACTTTATAAAGTAGGTTTCCTGTGAAATCCCTCAGAGCATTGAAATCACCTTCGGGAGCTCTTATTGTCTATTGATATATTGAAAGCCACATAATCTATAGGGTTATATGTATGTGTGTATCATCCTCTCTCACTCCCTCTCCTGGGCCTGTAGGTACCTTCTTGTAGACCAACCTAGCCCAAATAGGGTTCTGAAAATTACTGTGTATTTTTGATTCATATTTCCATGGAACTTCAGGCTCTTGTCATTGGATCCGAATAAATAGTAAGACAACATTTAAGTAAGTAGGTCTCAAAACTAAGTATTACTCCTTACAGTAGAAATAGGAATATCCCCAGAAAGAGGTGAGGATACTGACTTTCTCTCATTGCCAGCAGGAGTCTATTCTGTTTGTTGAAGAAATAAAAACTTACAGTTAAAAAATCCTCACAATTATTCTTTGCATTCTTACGTTGCCTTCCCTGTAGTCTTCAGCACATTAGACATAATACCTGAAATAATGACAAAATAGTTGGTGCTGGAGCAGCTGCAGAAGCAACCCAGCCATTTTTTTGCTAATCATTATAGGCAAATCAATAAACTCTGATGTTGCCTTTTCTGTGCACAAGACATACCTTTTATTCTGAAAACGCAGGCACAGAACTAAAAGTTCCATTTTAAATACTGAAGTGAATTCCTACCACTCCATTCAATATTAGAGGAAAATAATGGAAAAATGCAAAGCTCTCTTTGCTGGAGAAACTACTGCAGAGGGAAACATGCATCATGTGTGTTTTTGCCTCTCTAGACTGGGAAATGCAGTGATCACAGCGAAAGCTGCTGCCAGATTTGAAGAACCACTGCAGCTGTTGGAAGAAATCAGTAATTAACACAAGGACTGATGCAATTTCTTCCCCATCACCAATCTGCCTCCAACAGCAAGAGGCCAACACCGGAGAGCTCAGGAAATCATCTCTGCCCTCTGTCCAGCCCCTCCAGCCCCTGTGCCAGCAGGGCAGACTGCGCTGTGTGTGTGGGGGCAAGGAGTCAATGCACTGTGACACTGAAATGGCTCTAGAAAAACACACTTCAGGAAGAGCCCTTTTCATTTTTTACACCTGAAAGCTGCTGCTAGCACAAAAAAAAAAAAAAAAAATCCAGTAGTATTTAATCTTACTCATGAGTAAATTTCTGCTTTTTCCTCCCCACTTCATATTTTATAGTGATCTGTGACCTTAACATGTTTTAATCAGATGCTTTTTAAATTGGCTTTACTCCCAGGTCAAGTCATTCAGGAGAAACAATTCCTGTTCTTTGTTTAATAACTGTTACTGGCAGACATATTAATTATATGTACATAAGAGAGAGCGTTCTCCCGAGGGAATAACACTGCACCTTCTCAGCCCCAGCTCCATGGTATGCCTTGCAGGCTTCTCTCTCTCTTGTTCTGCAGTGCATTACAGCCACCACTGCTACCAGCAACACTGTTCAAAGTGCAGTGTCAAAGACAGCAGGTTGAAAACACAGCAGAGATGCTCTGCTTTGTGGGTACACAGGGACCTTGTTTCAAAACGGATGAGGTGTTTGAGCTTCTCTGCAGGCAGTCCCAGGGGAAAGAAATCTTTCCTTAGCAGGGAGACACCAAGTATTACAGATTCAGAGTTAAAGCAACATACAAAAAGCTCTACCTTAATTCTATTAATACTTACTGAATCACCTAAACAAGTATTTGAACTGGCAATTCAGTAAAATTGTGTTTATAAGCACTAGATTTCACTGTTCCTAAACAAAATGTTTTCCTGAATCAAAGATGGACACACTGAGATATAGTAAGCTATTATTTGGACAAGCAAAGAAATTCCAGGTTTTGGGGTTTGTTTGTTTGTTTTTTAACTTAATTTAGTCCATACAGAGATGAAAAATAGTTTCCTAATTCAAGAAGCATTGCAACACCGCCCCCCTAAAGAAATAGCAGGAAAAAAAACCCCACCGACATCAACTTGAACAGGGGAAAAAATGGTTGTACAAATACACACACAAGGAATTTTAAATGATCGCTCAGCAAGGATAAAAAGCAAAGAAATAATTTTTCCCTGACACAAAAATTACACTATAGTCTCCTCAAAGGCAAACTAGATATAGAATCCCAATAGCTTCAAACAATAAATCCTCACTATTTCACCCTCACACTTGCAACCTAGATATTATTTCAAAAACCTGGAAACATAAGGTTGATACACCTGTTAATTTAGTTTTTAACAAAGGCTAATTATGTTAATCCTCCACTGTACTGTCCTTCATGTAGAATATCCAGTCGTTGGGGTTTTTTTTTTTCAAGTTACTGGTGGCAATGAATTCCTCTGATATTCCCCTCTAGTCTAGGTAGTCAAAGGAAAGTGAAAAAATTGATATTACTTTCAGATTTGGTAGCTTTTTAGCCAAATCACTGTACCCTTGTTTTTATTATGAGGCAGGGAGGCCAGCTGCTCCTGGTGTGTCCTTTCTAAGCTATTCTTTACCTCACAGAGACCTGTCATGAACTTATCTTCTCTGTGATGATCACACAAACAAACTTTTCCAGCAGCTTTTACAGGAATATCTTCTAAGCCTTTGATTCTACCCATCCCTGGTTCTGCTGAGTCATTTACCAGGTGGAAAATGCTCTCACTCTTTTCATAACATGTCCGATGAAACCAATCGATTTATCTGTATGGATTACATTTTACCTCTTACCCTCTGCCACATTTGGGCTTCTGTTTTGTCTTTTATTTTTGGCAATCCATTGACCAAGATGTCAGTGCCCGTATCCCAAGCCCAAACAGTTAATTCAGATGTACAAAAGGTATATATTTTACCTCAGGGAGGGAGGAAAGGTGGTTTAGTATTTACCGTGGCTGAATGTTCTTTTGCCACTTTCCACCCTTGTCAGCACATAGAGGAGTCTCTTGCTTGTCCCCATCTTGCAGGTGGAAAAGCTTTAATGCAGAGCAGGCTCCAAATGCAGTGTTCTTTCTTCCAGTGACCCTCCTAATCCACGTGCTGCCTGGTGGTGGGTTGTGTGATGTTACAAAGAGCTCAGCCCAGCTCCCCGATGACACAGGTCCACTACTGCAATTAGCAGGAATTAGTACTTTTGTTAGTAGTCTCAGCAGAGCGGTCAAATTAATTGGAAAAGAAATGTAACAAATGCCTTTCCCCTTAGAGATATTCTCTCAGGTCGGGGTTGAGGCATATTGCTTGAGCAGTCTGGGGGAAGCTTGTGTTCCCTCCACCCTTGCTGAACCTGTTGGGTTGAAAAAAGAGAGGGCTGTGGGTTCTTGGGCTGTTAATCCAGTACCTGTCACAAGCAGCTCACTGACATAAGAAAGACAATCAGTTTTTATGCTGGTTTTGGCTGGGGTAGAACTAGTTTTCTTCATAGGAGCTAGTATGGGGCTATGTTTTGGGTCTGTGCTGGAAATAGTGTTGATAATTCAGGGATTTTTGTATTTTATTGCTGAACAGTGCTTACACAGCACCAGTGCCTTTTCTGACTCTCACCCCAACCCACCAGTGAGTGGTTTAGTTTTCCCTGTGCATGGCTTTTGTTTTCCCTACGAAACTGCCTTTATCTCAACTCACAGGTTTTCTAATTTTACTCTTTTAGACCCCTCCCACATCCCGCCAGAGGATAGTGAGTGACTGGATGAGGAGGGGCTTAGTTTTCAGCCTGGTTTAAACCATGGCAATTTTATAACACTGACATATATCAGCTGCTGATAAAGTAAGAATAAAAAGTCTCAGTTGATGCCCAGTGACTAGAATACCTATACATTCATTTTTCATGAACTCTCACTTTATCATAACTCATAGTTCTTTCAGTTTATCTCTAATTTGCAGAAGTATCTAAAAGATAGCTCCCTGTTTCCCTAACTTTAAGATATTTTAATGTAATATGCATATAAAATACACATAAATATAATTTTTAATTCAGCCTCTGGAGGCTGAAGACACAGCTAGATGCATATAAGCCTCAAAGTTTAGGAAGCAAGCACTGGGGATGCTACGCTGTCCTCCCTTACAAAAACAACCACCACCACCAACAAACCCCCAAACAACCCCAAAAACAAAACACAAACCAAACAAAAAAAAAAGTTGGCATTTTTAAGCACTGAGATTAACAGGGGATGAAAAGCTAAAATTGTGTGGCTATGCCTCATTCAACGAGGGGCTACTGAATCCCTTACTGATAGTTTTCCTGCCAACCATTTGACATATTGCCTCCGGAATTCACTGGGAGGTGGTGCTGGGAAAGGGAAGCTCTTAAGAAGAGAAATGGTGCTGCGGTGGCAGGCATTTAAACCTGGAGGAAAAAGCCTATGGTTTAAGCCACTGTCACAACTTGCTAACATAAGTCTGGGATATAATTTAGTGTTTCAGAACACAGCCAGAATTTGTACCAGGGTACAGGAAACAGCCACTGCTTTGGTAATGATGCTGTTAATGCCACTTAATGGGTGCATCGATACAAGTATTTTAGCCACCTTTTAAAGCAAAACCCCAGTTCTCCCTTCTTGCCATGATCTGATTCACAACGTCAAGTGTCTCCAGACCACACAAATATACATATTCCAGTATAGTGGAAGATGCACTCCCTGCTACAGGGAGTCTATAGGACCTGACAGAGATATTCTGGAGCAAAACCAGCTGAAATTGTTATGGTATTGGCACAAAGTCCTTCATACCAATTGCTTAATACCAGTGATCTGCTCCTACTTGGCCACACTACTTGCTAATGTAGACTTAAGCCATGAGTACCAGCCTTCAAATCTCTTAGTGCTGCCAGCATTGCTAAATTTGTTGGTATTTCCATAAAAACAAAGTTTGAAAAAGACCTGGTAATGGGAAAAGAGGATGATTTTATTATTTTAAAGGCATTAAACATATAAATACAAATAAACAGACATTATAATCTGTATTTTACCACGTTTAATGGGATGTGGAACAGGCACAGAGGGGTTTCAGTGATTCCTAAAGAAAGGCTTTAAGCAGAAGACCAAAACATTGCAGCTTCATCACTGTCAGAACAACCTGTTCTCTTCCTGTGCCTTTTTCACTGACTATATTTTCATCCTTCCAGAAGAAAGCCTGAAAATTAAACAGTGATGGGCTCTGGGGACATCTGTGCACTGACAATCTTCTCACAGCTGAGAGGAAAAGCCCAAGGCTCTTGTAAAACTATCTAACCACTCAAGTGCAGTATTTATAATTTGTATGCTTTAGTAAAATTTTACCTGTTCTTTCCTTGGTATTTTTCCTTTTTTTAAAAAAAATTCTTAATTACTTAACATGCATTTTCTATGCATGTATTAAAAGAAGCCTGGCTTTGCAGGGTAAGCAATTATCCACTGAACAAAAACCCAGTTAAATGTAAATTAAAAAAAAAAATCCCACAGTTCAGCATTTTTATTCACTAGCCTGATACCTGTGTGAATCCAAGAGAAGGTAGAATCTCACCTATTTAGAAAACAAAGAATCTGATATATGGCATTTTACACGGTATTTGCTATGGAATTAAATCTTCCCTTGCAGAGGGGAAGCTTTACAAAGAGTAACAAAAGCAAGAACTCAATATTCTCCAACAGCATTCCCTTTGCAATGCAGAAAATTCATCAGAAGGGAGAGGAAACCAAGTTTCCAATACTGTGTTCTCTTAAAAAAATGATATTGTGTGGTAGTATAAAATGCCACGTGTTCAATTAACACTTCAATTCCACTGAAGCTCAACAGTAGCAGCAAGTTAATACTACTGGATTTTATGAGGAAAATAATCAAAGAACAGCATTACAATATATATCATGACTGCATTTGTTTTACATGAAAGCTTTTGCTGCATTGACATTGTGCCATTTTCCGATTGAGGGAACAATGTGGCAAACACAATGAATTTAACTACAACACTGGTTTTCATATTCATTTTTTTCACTTTTTGCTTTAACATTCAAAAGCAGAAATCGAGGAGGTTGAAAGGACATATAAAACCCTCCAAAGCTGAAAGTGTTTAGGGAAATTCACCGTGAGACATGAAATTCTTCATCTACCAGTACCAACTGATGCAGAATAGGGGCTATGGTGGTTTTTACCCTACTAGAAATATTCCCAGCTACTCCCACTGGAATTCTTTGGAGCTGACTAAGAGGTCTGAGCCATAGACTCTGCAGCTCAGCTGAAAGAATTTTTCTGCTTTATCCTGGAAATAGGGAAGTCAGATTACACCTGGTCACTTCGCTTAGTAAAACTCTGATCACAGATCTCTTCCTGAAAGACGTAATTCAGTTTTTCTGACCAAAATGACGTCATAAAACCCAATGGCACATTTGAAAATGAAGTAAATTACATGGTAGGATATTGAACCAAAATTGAATCTAACTGGGTCAGGGCAGTCCATTGTTGTCTAGATTATAAGTGATATACCACCACATTGATGTATATAAAACACAGGAAATTGGTGCCTAGTAATGGAACAGTAGATTAATCAGCCATCTGAAGGATAGCCAATATATTCAAGCACAGGCATATTTTGATCTGTAATGAAAGTCCTGCATTTTATCATATAATAAAGTCTTTTAAATATTCTATTATGTGCAAAAATTAAAACAAGTTACAGACAGAGAGCAGAGAAAATCTCAGGCCTTCTTTCTAGGCTCTCAGTAGTCCTACCCATAGCAATAGGTAGCAAAGATGGACAACACCAATATTTACTTAACATGGAGTGTACAGCTTATTTCTGACAAAAACAAAGGTTAGGTTGTTCAACAAATACAGAGAAGCAAATTTCTCCAGCGAAAACAATCAAGGCAGGAAAGCCTGTTCTTGAAAAATTAAGTTTTAATAATTTGCTGCTTGACTTTGGCCACTGCTTTTCAGCATACACAGCATTGAGGGCTTTTTGTCACTAATGATTACACTTGAAAAAAAGGCCAGTTGAATGCCCAGCAGTCAACATCACTGGGCATCCAACATGAAGCTCCCTGTTCCTTAAATCAGAACCACACTAAGATAAAATGAAGGTAACACTGTTGCTTGCTCTGCAGAAAACGTCCCAGGCTACACAAGACACTACTGCTTTTAACAACAAACAAGATATAAAACCCAGAGGCAAATGAGCCCCTCAGAATCCCTGCTGGCTCAGAATGGAGAACAGCAAGAAGGTTTGCTCAGGACGGGGTGGTTACACCTCTCACATTCACTGCTAACACGTGCATTTCTGAGAACCCAGAACTGAGAGACCGAACTCTACACTGGAAGTAAAGGCTTTGCAGACTGATTATAGATCCTAGGTAAGCTTCCCAAGCCCGTGCTAGGATGTTATGAGTACCACAGGTGGATCTGAACTCCCAGGGAAACCTGCTACTTGGGTGTTGCTTGTCCAGAGCCTGCACCAGGATTCAGGATGGGGTAACACTGGATTAGATGTTACTTAAACTGTGCCTTTTTGCAAAGCCGTGCTTCAGCAGATCACAGACTCCCGTTTCACCCCAAAACCACAGAGTAAGTGTGCATCTCAGTTGTAAGCATCCCATATACAGTTTTTCTCCTATTTAAGGCTCTGTGTTTCACACAGAGGAATCCAGTTAGTTGAAGTATAATGGAAACCTCATAACAACAGATACAAACCCATTCATAAATGTGCTCTGAGCCCAGGATAAACCTCAGTGTCCATGTAAGTCAGTAAAGCTTTTAACTTGCTCCTCTCCTTGCTGCCTGTCCTGCATGCCACGTTAGAAGTACACAACAATGATTACCACAGGCAAGTGTAACTGTATTCTGAAGGTGCTGTCAAAATGCATTAGTGAAACGTTCTATTACAGCCTAATTAATCTGAAACGATCTTCCACGGACATGAATGTCACCAGTACTGTGGTCTGCTGTACTGACATCGTCTATGACAGACTCCAGAGTCACAAACCTGGCACTGCAGACCCCAAACAGCGCCTCAGCAGCTGATGAAGCCCTCACATCCCCGCTTGGTGCCAGGGAAATGGCACACACAGCCCTTCATTTTAGCTTGATCCCATCTTCTAAATTAACTGTGCAGTGAAGCTCTTCTGGACTGCCTTCAGCACTGATGAAATACCCATGTCTGAGCAAGGCATGGCCAGAAACGTGAGGGCAGTACAAGGACAGGGAGCTTCCTTCCAGCAGCATCCCGGATTTCTCTGTGCCACGTGGGACAGGGGTCATGAGCTGCTGTGTTCAGGTCCAGCTGTGAACTGGGACACTGATTTGCACTGACCAGTCACTTCCAGATACAACCAAAATTCACTTTATAACTGTTCCCTAGCAAGGAAAACTATTCTTCTACGTTAGGATTCACGGCTGAAGAATGTTTTGCTCCTTTCCCACTTCTTGGTTGCAGTGAACATTCCTTAAAAGTGTGTCCAGCAAACACTTGAAGCAGTCTAGCATCAACTAGCCTTGTTATTCCTGACCAACAATGTAACTTCAGAGCTGTAATACTTACAACTGATTTAATAGCTGCCAACAGTCCCAGTTTAGACAAGGGTGATGCAGTACTTGCAAATTGGTCTTGAATCATATTAATCCTCCCTGGTACCCCCCAAGCAGTTGGAATGTTACTGGGCATAAACAGAGGTAAGGGACTATTTAAGGAGATAAAGAAAACAGTGCAAATGAGTGTTGAGGTAGGAGGCTTATTTGAAAATAAGAGGACTTAAATGGGTAAAATCCTAATTAAACATTTTTCGACTCCCCCTCTATTGCTGTTTCATGATTATTTTCTACTAAGATACCACAGTCCAAGTAAAAAGTAGAAGTAAAAAGAAATATCTTTCCTATTATACAGGGGGGAAAAATAGGTTGTTATTTTCCTAGCCATATTCTGTGAATTGCAGATCACTACAATAACTCGGTTTCATAAGAGCTCTTGAAACGGTTCCAGCTTAAGCAAGAAAAGATTTGGCCTGGATGAGCAGAATCCATGAGATTATTCAGTCTTTATATCCACTAAATTTAACATTGGCTCTTTGGGGATGGACTCCCAGAGATGAGGCAGAAAAGGGCCAGTTCAACACTGCCAAGTTCAGTGGTGAAAAACTTGGAGTGACAGCCTGGTTCTCTAATTGTCAGCAGCAGGCAGCAGCAGTTTTTAAGCAGCAAATTAATATGTTCAGGGGTTATGCAAAACAAGAATAATTTACAACCAATTGGTATTGGGAGCAGGTTTAATCAGCCACGATCTGAAAGCTCTGAATTCCCATTAAAATAAATTGGAATTGCATTTGCTTCCACGTAGCCCGATTTTGACAGCAGAAATGCTGAGTGGTGGAAACAGAAGCTTGGATTTATCTACAGACTTTATCTCTCTAATTATATATTCGAGACTGGGAGAATTAGTACATGGAAAAAGGGAAAAACTTCTTAAAAAGTTACTATATAGGCCGTGTTTTTGCCCACGTGTGGAAAACCCGGTTCAACTCTGAGTCTAAGAGAGTCCAGATCAGCTACTGAAGCAGTGCCTAAGTTCAGAGGTAGATAAAGAGAACAGAAAACACAAAAAAAGAAGTGGGGGGAATAAAACCAACCCTCTCCTCTGGAAAATTTAGAAGTTTTTTTTCCAGGAGTGGCACCAGTGAAAGGGAACATGATCAGATTATAAAATATAAATAACTAGTCAATGAGAGAAGCAGTTAAACTTGATCTTGCCCCTGGGTGAGTCTGAAAGTCCCCTCAAGGTCCCACTTCAGTAGCCCTGCAGGAAAGTCCTTCCTTACTCTCTCTCACCTCAAAGGCCAGGAACTTCTTGGATGGGCCTTTAAAACCCATTAAAAAGTCCTTCTGCATTAACAGATATTCACAAATAGAAAAACAGGCCACAAAACAACAAGCACCCAGGATTAATCACTGTGAGAAAGAGAACACAGGACTAGAAACCCACTCTCGTCTATTCATTCTCCCAGGACCCCCATCTGTGATAGTCCCCAGATTTCACAGAATTACAGTAAAACTGGATAAGGCATATTTTTATCTTTCAGCAATTGCTACAGAACACCTGTGTATTGATATTTTTCTTAGCTATACCTTGATCCTTCAATCTGAAGCTTTGCAGTTTTACAGTTGGCAATAAGATACGATCACTTCTCCTTTGCAGCTGCTGAAACACAGTTCTAATGGACACATAATAAGAAGTGCTTTTATAACTTCATGTTTCTTTGTTTTTTGGTAACTTCTAGTGAAAGGTGGACCACCTAAACACGTGCAGGAACCTCTTCAGGTCCATGACTGTAAATCTCTCTGCACATCTTTTGCTTTACAGTAGTTTCTATCAGTTTATCTCAAACGGTTTCCTAATCAATTCCGGTTAAAACAAAATTAGCCTGAAATTAAGCCAGGATCTGTACAAGAGTAGCACGAGCTTAAAGAAATCAATTTTAACAACCACTTCACCTAAAGCTAGAAAGTTTACGGATGCAAACTTTATCATAGTTATTATATTAACAAGAATATAGAGAAGAAATCCAAGTAAGAGTTTGTTAGAACAATGTCCCCGTACTGCTAGTGAGTACCCAGTTAAGCTGTTCTCACTAATCAGGGCAGCAGTACATCTAACAGAAACACTGATGTGAGCCAACAGGACTTCCTGGGACACACAGATGACAATCTGTGCCCAAATACGCACTGCAAAATGGTTGATTCTGCCATTGTTGAAATTTCCGTGGGAAAATCTTAACACACACCGGAAAGAGGCCAAAAGCACAAAACATTCCACAACAGTAGTTTAATTATTTAGGTTCTAAATTTTAGGACAGGACTGTTGAGTCTCATCTCGTCCTATTTTTAATTTTCCTTGGAGGTGGTGGCTAAGAAGGATTTCCCAGTTGTACAAATGAGACTTTCATCTTCACAGTTGCCCCAAAAGTACAACTTTCACCCATCCAGCATTCTCCTTTTGAAGCTGCTTTACTCAGTGCTTTGTTTTTCTTTATTATGAGGTTTGGTGAATGCAGCTCTTTCTAAGATAACCTCCAATTTGGACAATGACTGATTTCTGTTAGTTGATCCACGATTCAAATGGCTTTTGTTAACTGATATTTGGTCAGATGAATATGAATATACATTTAATTATTATGTATAAATAATAATGGCCAGTCTTCGCGAACGAAGAACCGGGGAAGGTCTTTACACCTTCCAGCCTGCGCATTGGATT
>JAWMRA010000001.1:2584329-2675262 GCA_035584735.1 Pseudotriccus pelzelni | reverse complement strand
ACCTGCCCGGGGAGTATCCCTGGCTGGAATCGAACCCAGGCCTCAGCGGTGAAGGTCCTGCGATCTAACCACTAGGCTACCAGGGGCTCCCTATGTATAAATACACATTACATATATAGATAAGGAGACATTTATAGGAACTAATAAATTCATGTAGTAACATCAGTTGTGGAAATTTCTTATGAGGGAGAACAATGCATATATTCCATTGTTTACTGTTTTATAATAAACAATAAATCTGAGAAACATAGCACAAATATTTTCAGCATTTGTATGTTGATTTCCTTCAGCTATCTGCTGTTTAATTAAGCTAAAAAGGCAATGCAAAGTCCCTTCATTATCCTTACCACTAATTTTCTGATGAAGATCTAACACAGAAGAAAGACAGCAGCAACATTCTCTGGTTTATTTTGCTGCCGAACTTTGGTGTTCATAATGGATGAGAAAATTAAAAGAAGAAAAAAAAAAAAAAAGAACAAGAACGAGGGAAAAAAAAGGGAAATAGTTTTGGAACAGCACTGCCAAAATGCAGAATAAGAACCTGCACAGGATATATTTTCTGAGATAAAGGGGTAAGCTGGTAGAACAAGCACATGAATTGCCTGATGTGAAAACCAATGCAACCACATTCAGAGACAGACTGGAATGCCATCAAGGCAGCCTCTGGATTCTCCAAGGACCACTAGGCAACTCCGAGGATATTACCCATCCCCATAAAACCTTCTGGGCTATTGCAGACGTGGCAAACACAGTTGACAAGACTAGATAAGCGGATTTAAAGCTTCAGTCATTCCATATGGGGCATTTCAGAGAAATCAAGGGTGCCCAGAGAAGGAGGAGCTAACCAAAAGCAGACAGTACTAAACTAAGGCCATAAATAGCTGTGCAATGGGATAATTCTGCAGAGGAAAAGCCAATAGTGGGCCTGTTGAATGATGAATATGTTGAATGACGTGCTGCTTCAAGATCATATTTTTAAACTTCATGGAATAGCAACAGTGAAGGTACAACCAGAGAATCCTACGTTCCTGTCCAAACTTAAAAAAAAACAAATATTGTCTTAGGAAGAAGATGGTGACATTTCTGTTTTGCAGTTGAAGAGTACATTTAATTTGGTCCATCCACCCAGTATCTGGTGATGAAGTGCATGTGGACAGTGTTCACATGAAAAAAGGCCACCAACTCTGCCCAGAACAGCACCCAAAAAGTGTCAGTAAACGAAATGCTGTGTTTGCGTAGAAAGTCTAATTTTTTAAGAGTGGTTTCACTGGCTGACCAGGAAAACAGTGCTAAAACACAGTCAAAATTTAATATTATTCACAAAAGCCTAGAAAGCATTCATAAAAAGTGAGGCAAGTGAAAGGGAAAAGTGCCTGTAGTGGAGAAATTAAAGCTAACATCTTAAAAGATGAAAAGGAAACTACTAAAAACAAATAGTGTAATGATTTGGCAAAGGAGATTCTGAGATCACCATTTCAAACGGGGGTTTCAAGGTTGGATGTGACAAAGAAGTACTGTAGAAAACCAGCAGTACTGTCATGTGACAACACAAACCTAAGTACAAAATTACTCCAGAAGCTCCTTTTTGAAGCCCTGATATCTCTGAATCTTCCTTCCAACCTTCGCCGTGACATGATTTTGTTACAAACAAAGAAGCAAAATGACCCTGCTCCCTGTCAGCCTCCAGACAGGCAAGTGGGAGCACCAAACACCGAGCCGTGGTTACAACCCACAGCTCGAGAGCCCGTGTGCTGGGGCCTCGCCGGTGGCATTCAGTGCCTTGGACACCTTTGTTCTTACCAGCTACAGCTCCAGGCTCTCACAGAGTGGTTGAGAAACGCTGTTGCAGCACTTCCCTACCCTAATCCTGGCAGGAGCTGCTGTTGTTGATCTTTTGCTTTCCTAAGAACTAAATTCATTATTGTTTTTCAGTAGGCGTGGCAGAGGCTGGACTGGTGCTATTCATGCACCCACAGAGCGATGAGGGGCCCTCCTTCTGCCCAAGTGATGCAACTGCATTGAAAGTTAATATCCTTCAATCATGTCCCTTAATCCTAATGTTATCATAAATAAGATGTTTTGGACTCTTGTTAAAAAAAAAAGAAAAAGATGTGTAGTTAGAAAAATATTTTAAAGGTAGATTTCAGACTGAGCAAAGCATTATCTACAGTCTACTATTCATATTTTCAGAGAAGACAGTGAGGTGCTTCAGTCTTAACTTCTAATATTAAATTAGATAAAAACAAGAGAAAAAAAGTTGCAAGAACAAAACAAATAAATACTGCGACAGAGTCAAGTGAAATACAGCAGAAATATTTTGTTTATTATTTGTTTTGTTGGCTGTGGACGGTTAGAAGAAGTTCTCTCCCTTTCTCTGATTATTTGTTTTGTGTGTGTGTTTGGGAACCCTAAAGAAAGCTATCAAGGCAGCAGCACAGGCAACCCCAAACCCTTCACTTAGAGCTCTATCACAAACAATCCAAGTTAAATTCCTTCCTTTTAATTACCATTCTCAGTAAAGACTGAGAAAATTAATTTCCCTTTTGACATAGGAATTCCTTATTACATTGCCATCAAAATGCTCTTTCGGTATTTCTTGTTTCCCACGTCACCTTTCCGAAGCTCAGCACACCTTTCTGAGTTTCACCCTCACATGCAGAGCACTATTTTAATCTAAGATCAAAGGCTTCACTGACCCAGTGGTGTTCTTGGACTTCCAGAAAGCTGTGGTCCCCAAATGCCCACAGGGAATAGGCAAAGAGGCATTTTGAAGGGAGACACCAACTCGTACTAAACAGTAATAAATTGCTGCCCATTACTGTCCAGTTTGCACAAAAACACAGTGTGAGTGATCAGAAAGACAGAAATGCAGTTCAGCTCACTGTGTGTGCCATTTAACCATTCTCCTATTTCAAATGTCAGTGAAATAATCAAAAAAAGGACAAAAAAAAAACCCAAAGAAAACCCCTACAACTTGCCATATTGCTGCTGAACACTCAGCCCAGGAGCACTGCAGGTCTTGTCCCTTCCAAATCGGCTTAGCTGGATCCTGTGCAGCATTTGGGGTTCAAATATCCCTTTCCATGCCACAGCCAAAGGCAGGAACTACCACAAATAAAGTGTTGCACTCAGGTGGTCAGAAACATGTGTGACTGGAGGCAGAGAGCTGCAAGGAAGAGGGTCAGCTAAAAACTGAGGGGTCAGTTGCTGCCTTCACAGTTCCAGCTCAGCAGGCAGGGGAGGAACATCTCATGCTGAAAACCTGCTTTTCTAAGAGGCAGAAATGCCAGGACTAGGATTTCTCCTTCCTTATTTGTTAGGATAAATGTAAGGGTTAAAACTACACGTGGAAGTAGCTTTTTTATGAGATTTCTTGTGGCAAATAAATTAACACTACTTGGAGTGCTGACTGGTGCTATAGGATAACCAGAATAATTAAAACAGGAAAAAAATATAAAAGGGAAATTTCACAAGGCCTTCCTTCATATAGCTCATTAACTCAAGCACTGGCAGGTGCCAGTATTAATTCTTCAGCTCTCTCTCCTTTATTTAGTTTCAGAAATAAGCCTGACTAAACACAGTTGAAAAGAAGCAATGGTGCAGGCTGCAAAGGCTTTGTAATTAACACTGGAGAGAAACAGTTGAGAAAGTGCTGACTACATATTACAACATCTGAGATCACACCACACCAAAAAAGCTGCCCAGCCTCCTGTGTACAGCAGAGAGAGGAAACCAGCAAGCTTTGTAACAAAGCAGCAGTGCTGAGCCAAAAGAGCATGCCCTGATTTATTTCTGCGTACATCAATTAAAAATACTCATCTCCTCACAGAGCAGAGGGGCCTCAAGTGACAGCAAGTCTCCACGTTCACCCAGGACCAAAAATAAAAGCACCCCAAACCCAAAAATCAATCAGATGCTATGCCTGTGGCTCAGCCTGGGTGTCAGCACATTTTTTAAAATTTCCCTGCCAGCCACCTCCAGTTCATCTCCACTGACTGGGCACTGGAACTGTCACAGGGCAGATTGTAAACCTGTTCCAAATACATCAAACAACAAGAAGTTCATCAGGAGAATAGATGCTTCCATATCTCATGCCGGCTGGGCACCCGTGTCACATAAATCAGCCCCAACTCTTAGCCAGGCACAAGGAAGTTCTTTTCTTTTTGCTGTCAGTAAGAGACAGAGTTATGAAATGCAGGCAATGATCCCTGCACGTAATCTCATGCAGCACTGCACTTCTAGGTCCTCAGTGGTTTAATTATAGCTCTTCAGCCTAAGTACCTAAGTTGCCTAAAAGGTATCTTCAATGTGCAATCTTGTACTGATCTCATTATTCAAATATTCTTTTAAAAATCCCATTGTTTCCTCTCTTTTCTCCCAGGCTTGGGCTTTTGTTCAGGACTAAAAGTGCATTTATGAACTTCCCTTAAGCATCTCTGCATATACACCAAACTATTCCACATAATGAGGTTCTGTGGATTTAGACCATCAAGATTTTTCTCCAAGCTAGGCATCAGGAATGCCAAAGAAAACAGTTTTTTGTGTAACTGCGATGTTTGCAAGTGCTCTCTCCTTTGGGAAAGGTAAGGATTAGTCTTCTCAAAATTATGTGGCCAGTGACATTGAACATTAGAGATAAACTGCCCAAAGGCATCTACTCACAACGTGGGACCAACAAGGGGTTGATTTGCTCACCATAATATAAATAACAAATAGAAGTTAAAATTGTAAATAAAATAAATATAGAAAGAAAAATAACTACAAAACCAGCTGCAACAAAAGTGAGTCCCTGATTGCCACTGACTCAATCCTGAGCATGCCACCTGGTCTCATCCATTTTCCCAGCTTTGAAATAAGGCCTTCAGATGCCTCTGAGAGGTTGTGTCCTGTTAGCAGAAGGCCTTAGAATTTCCTAATATTGAAAGAGTTTATCTGTGAAAAATCCTTCTTGTGCCTGAGGTGCTTGTTAAACTTCTGACTTTTTCAAGAGTAGTTTGATCCATTTTAACTCTTCTAGCCTTTATACACTGAATTACATTCACTTACATGGTCAAATGCCACCAACTGGATATTCTCATGGATGATGCTAAAAGGATATATTCCTTTTGCTTTTTATCACTTTGTAAAGGTAAGGAAATGTGCAGCACCCCAGGTCACAGACAACCAGCCAGGATCCCAAAAATTTAGCCTCCAAAGCAAAAACTTATGCTGTTATACTACATTCTACCTCACATTATATTCCTTGAAAAGCAAAAGCTTTACCAAATTCCTGTGGCCAGAAGTTGAACTTTGAGAGAAGACATTGCACTTTTGTATAAAAATAACTATTGAACTCCACTCAGTCATAAACATATACCAAAAAAATGCTATATTTAAAAAAATTTACTGATAAAATATTCAAGTGCAAACCCCAAAACCTACCACTTACCTGTCAGCACCGAAAATTACCTAATACCAAAACATCACCCAAACTTTGTCAGCTGTATAAAACAACAGCATTTCCCCTCCATTAATGATGGGCACATCCTTCCCAGCCAGTCAGAGGCATCTCATTAATAATATACTTTTCATTCTAAGCATGTGCCTAAATGGAGGAAAAATGTAATTTCTGGGCAGGTTAAGTATTTAAGTGGTAACATGCCTTCTGTGCCACAAGTGGAGTCCTGTGGTACCATGTTGGCATTTACAGCCTTATCCACAGACTATCCTAAACAGCTGTGGAGCACATGAAGAGTTACCTCCTGAAGCACTTGTACTGCCCCCAAACACAGTGGTTTTTACACAGTGAACACTAATGAATGTTTGCACCAGCAACATTTGTCCTACAAGGAATTGAGAGACAAACAAAAACTTGCACTTACAAAGACCTACATCTCTAATGGATCACAAGTCTGAAACAATGTTTGCTACTAAGTACTGCTTTTGTAAGCCTTTTGCATTCCTGCAGGAACATCAAACGCACACTGCAGTAGTTACAATTACATTTATAGTTAGAGGGGGCTTAGAAACCTGTTTCAACACTGTATATTATACAGGCTAAGTCTGGGATTTTTGACCAGCTCCTGAGTATTATCTCCTTTATAAGGATAGGAATCTGCAAAAACACATAAATATTGGATCCTTTGCCCCTTGAAGCACAGAGATTCTCTCTAAGAGAACAAAAAAAAGGATCCTGCCCTGCTCTGGTTTCTGAGCAAGATTTGGGCTCAGCCAAAGTCTCCAGAAGGATGTGAGGATGTGCTTTTTCTGATGTCACAGCACTACAGTTTGGGTGTGTACTCATCCAACCCAGCTGGATCTCTCTTCAGGACACTGTTCCAGCCCTACACCCAGCAAGCCATAAACCCTGTTCCACATAATTATCAGCTTGTTAAAACAAAGTCCATGCCAAAGTATTTCCTCTGAGAGGTCACTCCCCTACCTGTAATCCAACATCATCTACTCACATTGATCAGGTCTCGCAAAAAAAAACCTGCTTGGCTACTCCTGTCAGAGCTAAAGCATGGAAGTTGTCAAGTCAAGGTACGGAGATCTTGCAAGGCACACAAAAATCAACACTGTTTGAAGCCCAGCTACCACAGATAAAGCTTTCTAAACTCTACTGACTAGTCCCAGACTCATGCCAAACTTGCTGCAAAGAATACAGATGCAGTACCATAAATCGTACAAGCAGAGTTTCATAATCTATAATTCATCTCAACTGGAAGTTCAAAGAACGATTCCTCAACAGCACAACAAATACTTTGACGTTTTGGCTTCTGAAAATACACGACACCTGCACAAACACAGCTCTTTCTTGAGTCCTGGCCATTTTAAGGAGCTGCATAAGGGAGCTGGTGCCAGGACAACTGGCACATTTGCATTTCATGCAAACCACTTGTGCTGAGAATATGCTCACACATCTACAGAAAAAAAAGAAAAGCAGAAATAGAGAGAAAAGAAACAACTCAGCATTATACAGGAAATTAAATGGCATTCAGTCTCACCACAATTCATGTGGAAGTTGCTCTCCACAGTGATAAGAGGTTGGTACCACAGACAGGGAACTGAGGAAGAGACAGGGAGATTCAGCTCCCAAAGGGATCTAAAAGAGCCATAAACTTAACCACTCAAATCTCAGGGATTTAACTATGAGACTAGAACTTCTCACCTCTTAAAGCAGAAAAAAAAAAAATACAATAAAGCCATTGTTAAACTGATCACCTACTTAGCCATAATAAACATAAATATTTACACAAATGTTTTGCCCCCAAAACATAACTCGTGACAACACTTCACATTAGAATCTTGTACAAACCACTTCAGAAAAACAAAACACAAAAGATTTTACTGTTTGATGGGGGAAAAATGCTAATCCCAACCATATTAAATTACAAAGCACGGTCTTATACCAAGCAAGATGCCAGAATCAAATATTTACATTTATCATAAAAATGCCCAGAGAGATGTTAAGACAACTTGCCCGCATTCCAAGAAAAGCCTTCAGCAATTTACAATCAGACAACAGTAAAAACTACTTTCTGCTAAGCCTTTTCTTTTGAGCTCCTTCAGGATCAACTGGGAACTAAATTGGGAAGATCCTGGAATGTACATTGAAAACAAACTATATTCATAGAAATAAATTTTCCAATTAATTCAAAACTGTTATTGTTCAACTCAACTATTATTTACAATGATAGTGGTCTTCCAATTACAAAACTAAAATCAGGACTTGACCAAAAAAATAACCACCAACACCATAACCCCAACTGTACAGTGACTTCAAAAGCAACCTCCTCGCTCTTCTGGAGTATTTTATCAATGTTATGACTTACTGAAAACAGGACTATTGTGGTTCTCGTTTACAGACACAGTTATAAGTCTTAAAATATTTTAACAGCATTTATGTCAATTACTTTTTCAATTTCAAACCATTACAGAGCATTGCTGGGGAAGGTCTGGGAACACAGATGGAAAAAGAAGCTACTCTGGGTACTCAGAAATCCATGGAGGTGAAACTGCAGCTTATCTCACATCAGTAACAGTCCTCTCATGTCCACGTTAGTCACCTTACAGCTTTTATCTTGAGAACATCCTCTGTAAAAACAAGCCTACTGGGAGACTCAGGAACAAGAAATTTTCTTTTTAGTTGGTAATCTAGAAAATAGAACACCAAAAGAAAACTTGGCACACCGAGTTAGAAGCCAACCGTAAAAAGCAACCATTCTGTTTCCTCTGTTTGTCTTTCTCCTGAGTTTTCACAGCATATTCAGTCATCAAACTCCCTCTAAGGCAGAACAACTTCAACAAAAGCCAGTGTAACCACCCTCCTTTAAAAAAGCAGAAGAATACCAAAGTCAGACTGACACTCTATCAAGAAACACGTCTCCCAAAATGGTACAGTGGATACAGAAAATTAAGATGGTATTCAAGCTTTTTACCTTTCCCATTTTAAAATGAAACATCAATTGCTAGCCAATCTTATTCATTTGTTACAAGACATTAATGGAAGACTTATCAGGATATTGAAATCCTAAGGTATTTTATTACATAACTAAGAAATAAATTTGGGAAGTAAACAACTTATAGGAGTACTGGGTTCCATATGTAATTTTGGAGCAGATATTTTCTGTTAAAATAAAAAAATCAAAATTAGTGTCATAAGCCTTAGAAGCTCCATTTATTAGTAAGTTAAACACAGAATCACGCAAGATCTCAGAATGGGTGTGTTTGGAAGGGATCACAGTGGGTCATCTGGTCCAACCTCCCAGCTCCAGCAGGGTCACCCCAGAGCACATGGCACAGGATTGTGTCCATTTGGTTCTGGAATGTCTCCAGTGAGGGAGACTCCAACCCTCTCTGGGCAACCTCTTCCAGTGTGTGGTCACCCGTACAATAAAGAAGTTCTTCCTGCTCTGCTCATTATTTAGGAAAGATAAGCCAGTGTATCTCCATGTCTAAATATTATTTTATCAGCATATATACCACATGAATATCTGAGTGCTTAGAAGAGAGTGATCCTCAGACACACAGTACTGAGGGAACACCCAGATTTTTACCAGATCAGAAGATCACAACCCAGAATCCTAGGCTTTAACACTCACAGCAGCAGTCCTGGGCATCTTCATCTCCGTGGTATCTCCACTGCTCCCTCTAAAACACAGTGAGATCGTGCCACATGTTGCAGAAGGCCAACTGCCTGTTCTCTCTCAAATCTGTGTCAACAGAGTCACTTCTTATCTGCAGCTTTTGAAAAAAACAACAGTTCAGCTGCCTCACTAGATATCTACAGGCAAATAAATTTACAGGGAGGTCAGAGATGGAATGATGCTCCTTACAGACCACCAGTGAAGAAGCAATACTTTTAGTGACCTGTCAGTTGAGAAGAAAGAGCCCATCATAAACACTTTGGCACTGAGGACAGAATGCTCATCAAAGCAGCAGCAGCACTGCTTGGATGCCAAGCAACCTGGGTATGGGATGAGGCTTTAAAACTTGAAACAAGGCCACAGGTAAGGAAATGGGAAGAGTACAAATAATATTACTTTGCATTTCCTGTCACCTTTCATCTGTGTGTCTGAGACACACAGGATGAAAGCAAAGGGGCTATTTGCTTTATTGTGTTTCTGTGGGAGCTGGGACATCACAGGGATGAATAATGTGTCTGAGGTTGTGCACCAAGTTAAAGATGGATCCAAGAAGCCTCTATTTCCACTTGCCAGCTGCAACTTATCTTTTTACCACCTTCTCCTTTTTATCACTTCTACATGTTAGAGCTAAAACTGGGTTTCTGGAGGCTGCACTAACCACTGCCAACAGCTCAACTTCACGTGTTTGAATATCTTACAAAAATTAGCTTGCTGCAAATAGGAGATAGCCAAAGAGTGTTTAATACCAGACACCAGAAGAATTCAAGTGCTGCCATAGAATCAGTAAATAAATAAATCAATAAAGGAATGCCTCTTCATTCTGACTAGAAATGTAACGTACTGACCTTGGAAGGTAGTCTAAAAGACAGAAACAAACAACAAAGGCTTCAGTGTCTGTGTCCTGAAGGCAACATTTACCACTGCCACCCAAATTAGTCATTATTAGTCATTATTAATGGTATAGACCATGTAACTTCTGAGAAATACACTTGGACAGAATTTTGTATAGTTTTGGCACAGGATCTCTGTTCAAAAATAGATTTTCCATGACAGATGTCCACATATGCTGCAAAATTCAGCAGTTCCTACCACGCAGTTCCAATGATGAGGAGTGAAGAAGAAATGGTGTCAATCACACTCCATTTCAGCTATTGTAAAACTTGCACAACATCTGACTATCAGTTTACTGTGTCTCAGTTTCCAAAAGTGCACTGTGTAGGATCTTTTCTGCTGGGATCTCAGCTGGATTTCTCATGCTGTTTGACACGTAGCAATCGAAACCAGTGCAAAATGAATGCAAAGCAGCATAAAATATTGCCAGAGCCACACTACTCAGTCTCCCCTCCCTGGAGTTCATAATGACATAAAATGCATGGTATGTGAACATCACAGTCCCACCTAGACCTCTGCAGGTTAATAATATTTTTTCCCTTTCATTTTCTTTAAAACAGGTTTTACAGCGAATGAAAATCCTAATGACTTATGCACCAAGTGAATGAGCAGAACAATCAACAACAACAGATCCAATCTTTTCAGCTTACTTACTGTTGCCCCAGTGGCCCAACACCATCACAGAAATATTTGGCAAATTTCTCAGCCTTAAGTGGACACATTTCCATGCACACATCAGCCCTTTAGATAACAACGCTCATGGATCTGGTAAAAATCAAAGAGGCATAAAATTGTATCATCATCTTTCTTTTCCAGCTGATCTCCATTTGAAGCCCACTAGTATGGGAAACTTTCACTCATACTACAGAGTAAAATCTGAAATAGAGACAGGACTTCATTTTTTCATGGCTGTGACCCAGCAGGAAAACAGAAGAGTGAATCTCTCTGTCTTCCTCACCAGCACATTACAACACTCAATCCTTTTCTTTGTCAAAACACCAAAATTGCAGGTAGGAATTAGAACATAAAAAAAATATTAAGACAGCAGGCAAACATTCAGTGATGGACTTTTTAAATCTGTGAGTTAGAAATTCACTGATGAAACTCAAGATGCCTTTGTCATGTGCTATCTTTATTGTGTGCTGCCTTTATCATGTGCTGAAGCTGCAAAGGATTCCAACACCAAAAACTGAATCCCACTCAAATCAACTACATTAGAGTGCTGAAAATGGGTAACTGCTCCAGTAAGTTGCTGTTTAACCTCCACTTTTACTCAAGCTCTTTTAACTCAATTTTTGTTTGAGTAACAGAAAAATCAGCTGAAGTGATGTTTGGTTTCGTTTGCTGGTTCATACTGGAAAAAAAAGAAAGCTGTGCCTAAATTCCTGTAACGGTGAGGCCCACTGATCTCTGCAGACTGATCTCCTGCTGTGTATTCTTCTTGGAGAAGTTCTGGAGGAGGTACACTCACTTATTAAAATCTGAAAGGGTTTGCTAACTGGGCCAGAAGACCTCTGCTGAAAAAGCAGTGTCTGATGAAATGACCAGCTGCTGGGAGCCAGCATATCACTTCCAAACCCAACACAGCTTCACTGTTTCCCACATTTAATTTTTGTCTTCCATTTGCATGTGTTGCTTTTGAGGCTGGACTTCTCAAAATTTGTTCTTGATGGCTGCCCATGGCATGTCTGCCTTCGGGCAGAAGCAAAGGGCAGGTTCACTGATTCTGCCAATAAACCTGTGGTTTCTACCCAGTGATTTCCACGTAAGTTTACCCGGTCCCTCTCTCAGGTTTTTGACTAACTGGATTAAAAACACACTACAGCAAGCACTGTAGGTATCAACCTGAACTCCAAGCATTGCTAACAGTACTGATGGGACTCTTAATACATCTGAAACCCACTCACGGGACATCTGACACTCCAAAAAACAGCCATTCCCTCCAGGGGTGCTCACTCGGCCGAGATCGATAGGAATAGAAACAGCACTTGTCGCTGCTGAAGTGCTTTGATTTGTATGATCTGTACAACACAGCAGCAGAGACAAGATGACAATGTGTCCCCAGTTTGCTTCAGCAGACCCTGGCAGCCTTCATATTGATCTGGGATTAAATCTGAGCTCTCCCTACGCTGCTGCTTGGACGATGCAGACGTGCTGTCTAATGCAACTCTTACCCTTCATCTCTGCCCAAAGGTCTCAACTTTCGACACATATCTCTCTCAATTTCTGAGGAACAACTTACTGAGACTTTTGTCTCAGTAAAACTGGTCTCAATAAAATTTCAGTACAACATACTGTTGTACTGAAAGAATTCTAGAGGGCTTTCCAGAGACTGAATAATAAATAACATGAGTAAAAGTGATGTATTTATTGCCCCTCCATGCATTTACAGATCATGGGTACCCTTTAGATTATTTTTTTTTAGTTTGCCTCGTACTTTCCCAAGAACAAAACACAACAAGTCCACAAATCTTGTCTTACTAGCTTGGGGAATTTTATTAATTCAATGTACACTGAGAGGGGAAAAAAGCTTTCCTTGGGGAATTCGAGAAAAACAGAGATTAGCAATTTTTAATTCTCAAGTCTAACAACAGAATAGATGAAAATAAAGTGAGAGGAAATTTACATCTGCCAAACAGTATTACTGTCAAGAAACAACACTTGCATTGATTTAAAAGGGATTAGGCATATGTACTGCATTAAGGTAACACAGTCTTCTCCTTTTAAAACATGCCCAAATAGTTGGAAAGAGGGTATTTTTCAGCCTTGCAAGGAATCAAGCCTGAGATGCTAAACTCCCAATAGTCTGTATTCTCAGCACTTGCACGTTGGTATCTCATCTAGTTTTAACAGCCTGTAACCCCAGCTTAAACTAAAAATTAACGAGGACAGCAGCTAAAAGACATAACCCACACTCACCTTGGGTATACTGTAGATGATTTTACACATAAAACTGTGCACTTTTATGGGATCCTACTGAAGATGAATGCCCTCATTTAAGAAACAGTGGGATGTCACTTGTGACCAATTAGTGAAAATCCAGCGTGTACAACTGGCTGCCACACCAGCTTATTTCACTGAACACTGAGCAAATTGAGTCATTTCTCTGAATTTTCAGCTCCATTTACCCTAGGCATTTATTAAACAAATCTTTAAGCCCTTAACCAATTATCTGTAGAGATCTGCTTAAAAGGAAAGTATAAAATTAATTAATAACAGACAGCTCACGATGTTTCTTTTATAAATTAGGCCTTATCTGGTGCTTTATCTGTAAATATTGTAGTACAGCAATTGTACCTCATTGACCTTTTCCATCTCCCTGAAAGACAAGCAGAATGAGGCTGTTGTAGTAGACAGGACTGCACAGCCTTTTAAGCACATTGCTTTCTGCTTAGAGAAGAATCTATACCTGACTGATAATAGCTTGCTTTTTAGCCAGAAATGGCCACTTTTAGCTTAACCCGACAGGATACATTTCATTATGAAGAAGGTCGCTCTTTCCAGTTACAAATATGTAAATAATAACAACAGAAAACACCCTGCTCTCTGCAAAAACCATTTAAGGGGTGATTTTTAAAAGGCTTAAAATGGACTGAAGACAAACTCACTCCTAATGAATACTGATGTCAGATAAACATCTTGGAAGTGCCTGCATAGAGAATTTCGGTTAGCCTGGTTTTATTTTTTAATAAAACTGCTAATTAAAAAAAAAGGGAACTATGAAAACTGCACAAGACAGCGCTTCTGATGGCAATGACCTCTCAGACCATGTTCTTGCCATTAGAGAGCCTCACAAGGGCTCTCAGCACAGCAGGCTGGTGCCAGATCCTGCAGCCTTTTCTACCCCTGACTAACTGCAATCACTGAGGAAAAACCAGTTCATGAACAAGGGCAGCAAATAGCAGTGAACCTCTGATAAAAGTAAACAGGTCCCACATTTCAGTTCCTTGCCGACAGTCAGTGAAATTTATCACCGTGTCTAACTCGGGGATCCCCTTAGCCTCTCAAAATAGCAAAGGACAGCAACATCTGTCGCTGCAGAGACCATCCTTTATCAAATCTCGCACCATATTCTGTGCTAAAAGATTTCTTGAGGGGGCACAACCTTTTTGGATTGCAAATGTCCCACATCTAAGTGGGGATCAACACATCTGTACTGAGGAAAACATTTTAAGGGCAACTGTAACAGTGTGGTTGAGATACTGTGTTACGTGCTGCTCTTCCAGATTTTATCTGACCGTGAGTTTGCTCACACACACAACGGCAAGAGAGCAAGGCAAAAGACAACTGAAATACAGACACTGAACGTGACACCAGCCAGATCACAAACCAACCTGCCTGTGGAAGAAATCAATGGGGAATCTGGAACGTCCTCCTGCTGGGCCTGCACATGGTATTCTACTCAGGGAATGAAAAACTGGCTTGTTTCACTGGAACAAACACAGCGAGCAACGGGGACCCGGAGCTGCCAACATTTTCGTTTAATGAACTCAGTATACTAATCATGTTTCCATAACTCAGCCTGACAGGTTGATTCCCCACCTAAAAGAAGGCAGCTCCTTTGACCTGAAACCACCTACAGAGCCAACCACATGCTCACTGCTGCCCTTTAGTCCAGAGATCCTTGGATGCTGATGGGGAACCAGCAGAGCACTGGAATGAAATCAGGCAATACGTCTCGAAACATGCTCCAGTGTGCTGGGAGTAGAAACACACCGACAGAAAGGTAAAGGTGACCGAGAAAGATTATCACAAAACTGCAGGGTAATCTTCATTCAGCACCAAAGCTCCCAAAGTCCAGTTTAAAAGTTTTCAAGGAAATTAAAAGGCTCACCGTCATAAGTACGAACCCACAAAGCAAAAACAAGCACCATTTTTGGATCTTTCATTTCTGTTGTCTGTACAGTGAAGCATAACCAGCTACCTAATTAAGACTGCTACTCTTCATATGAAGATTAAAAACCTTGTGAACTTAGCTGAAACTTCACAAAATTTCCAGACACAGCATTGTTTGAATAGCAGTTGTATTTGGCCAGCAAAAAAATCACGATGCTGTGAATCTCTCCAATTTGTATTTAGATTTTCCAAACACTCAGGTTTGCAACCTTCTGCTCAACTCCAAGCCATTTTTCACTGACAAGTCACTTTCTTCCCCATTAGAAAAGGACAGACAGGAATGTCATGCCCTGAAGTAAGATCAAAGCTTTGAAAATATGAACTGGCACGACTGGCCGTTCTTTCTATAACAGATACTATTCAAACTTGAAAGAAATTCTCAATTCTCTTTCTTGCCTGACTACTTTGTCTCCTTATTTTTCAATCTTTATTTTATATACTCCAGGAGCTCTTGCTGTCTATAGCTCTGACTCAGGAAGTGTATTTAAAGTATAGTTTAATTTAAGCATGTACCTAGATCCTTATGGAGCGAGGCACATACTTAAGTGCTATTCTAGATGAATGCCTTTTTCCCTCCTCTCTGCCATTTTTATCCCCTAGAGGGTCTTTACCAGGTAAAACACAGCTCCAGTTGTGTTAATCCCACTAATTTATGGTTTATTCAGAAAGGATCAGGACAATTTTAAACCCCCTACTGCTTAAAAACTTCTGGTTTTTATCATCTTGTTACTGCAAATTAGTATTAAATGTAGATGAACTAAACAGGTATTCAATTGCTGGCCTTACGCAGTTGGAAATAAAGGTAAATAGCACTGAACTGCTGTTATTAAAGGAGTCAAGTTAAAAAGGAAGCCCATTTTGATCTTAGGTGCCTAGAATCTGGAGAAATAAAGATCCATACTGAAATGGAAGTGGTAAGAAATGGTAAAAAGCTGACAGCTCATTACTGTAAAGCAGCAAAAAGCTCTGTGTGAAATCTTACGAGGTATGAGGACGTGCTTCTAAAATTTAAAAATAGTTTGGAGAAGGTGATAATTTTAAATGCAACTATTTGATAGCAATATTAACACTTCCTGAGACGTAACCACTGCCTTGGTACTATTATCCTGACAAGCACATTAATGCAAACACTTGCTTTGAGAAATTGTTGGCTCATATTCTTATTTCATCATCAAATCACAACCTCACTACTACGGATAATGCAAAACCCAGACAAATGCTTTGCTTCTCTGATGTGAGCCTGCACTTTTTAAAGATGTTCAGTCCTGTACCTTTCTAAATTAAGCAAGTGTTGCTTATTTGCTCAAACAAGCAACCCAAAACTTTAAAGAGTTTGGTTTTTTTGGTTTTGGTGTAAAAATATTATTTTCATAATTCTCTGGAATGAAACATAGCCAGGATTTTAGCTCAAGAACTCATGCCTGATCTTTTCTGTCCACATTCTTAAGAGATTATTTTAATTTTGAGCTTTCCGGCCAATGACAAAAATACTTCAGCTTGAAATCCACAGTGGACCTTCCCTTTAAAGACAAGGGCCTGCTTTGCCCAAAAAGAGATGACCCTCAGCTGCCAAGCCTGCTGATATAAATCAAATTCCAGCCTATAAAATTCTAAAGGAAGAATTGTCATTTCATGGGACAATTGGTTAAAAATGTTAGTGCCTTAAAAAGCTACAAGTTTCCTAAAGTTCACTAAATATAAGCAGAGAGAGCACAAAATGGAAGAAAAAACTGCTGGAAAAAAAGCCAAAATACGATCTTCTGGAATTTCTGTAACAATCCATATCCACATTTTGCAAATTAAACAGGGACTATGAAAACAAGCTTGAAATAACATATCTTAAATCAGAGTTTCCATTTCACTCCAGTGCTTGAGCTGTGTTAAACATGAGAGACAGAACGTGGCTTGTACCTGCAACAACATCACCCAGCAAAAACTTGAGCCGTAATTGCTTAAGAAATGAAATTAATTTCTCAGGCCAAAAAAAAAGAAAGAAACAAAGACCTGTCAGATTAGAGAGAAGAAGAACAACGAGGTTTCTGAAATATTTATGCTGGAAGTGGACTGTGACACTTACCTGGAAACTGTGATGTGGGGAAGCAATGGGGAGAGGCAGCATTTAAAAATTACAGATTAAAATTAATTGTCTTGATTGAATCTTCAGTTTAAAATAAATACATTTATTTATTTAATAATATTTGCCATATATATATATATATAAAGCCATCTTTGGTTATTTTCTTTTTATAACTGGCAGTAAAATTACAGGGGGCTGGATTAGTATCACAGCTGCACTCCCTCAAAACATCAGACTCACAGATATGCCTTTTAATGCAGAATGTTCTCTTTAGTGTTACAGAAAAAAAGACGTGATTTCCTGCATTCTATGGGAACTTTGGCTTCCTGAGAGCACCATTTAGCTTGTTCCCATAAATCTTCCTAACAAATGCAGAGAGCTCAGTAAAATTCACTCTCTTACTTAATCACACTTATTTTATAAGGCTTTTTTTAAGGCAACATCCAAGTACTTAAATTAGCTCTCTCTACTGTTCACTGTTGCTTTCAGCTCCTAATTCTTTAATTTATATGCCCATGTGAAACCACTGTATCAAAAATAGAAGAGCACAAGTTAACTTTGCATATGTTATTTTTGAGGCTTTAATCAGACACATGGTATAAAATATTAGGAACGTGATGTTCCAAAGGGAAAGCTGTGCAATAGCTGATACAAAACAATGAAAACTTTGGCTCCATCCAAGGTTTTTGGAAAACCTTTTTTTTTTGGAGTGAGGAGAAAAAAAATGTTTCCTATAATAAACAAGTGAATTGCAGGGGGGGTTTGGTCACTTCTCTCAATAGTTTCCATAGAGCCATCCTTGCCATTGCTAAGTTAAACCTGAGTGAATTAGGAATATGGCAATTGTTCCATAAAGGTTTAGCCTTTGCACAGGGGTGCTTGCATGTGACTACAAAATCTGCTGGTTTAAGCCCCAGCAGGGCTTCCCAAGGTCAAAAAGGACACTTTCACTGCTAAAACTCAAGCTATTGTAAACAGGTTATAATGCTACTTTTATTTATATAACATAGAAATATGTATTTTATTTAATCAATTAATGGGTTAGACAAAATTTTGTATATATATATATATATATAAAGATATATATATAACATATAGTGTTCTCACAGGCATTTAAAAAATATCTCTCCTGTTCAGTCACCTTTTGCCCTCCTCAGAAATACAAGCCTGTGGCAGGTAAAATGATCAATAATCCTTGAAGGCTGGATATGAAGTCTCAGCATGGCACGTGGCTCTGCTCATGCTGAAGGTTCAGTTGAAACTCATTAAAGAGCCTTTCCAAAAGCAGAGTATTTTCATTGCTACAGGTCAGGTTGTGTCAGCATTACCATCACAAAACCCTATTGTCCATAATTTGTAATTCAGACAAAGGTGGCCAAATTGCAGAAGTGAACTTTGAATTTGCTGGATCACTAAGAAATTTATGGGAGGCAACTCCCAGCACTGTTAAACAATTCAAATGTGTGCTGCAAAGCAAGAACAGAAAACCTCCGAGAGCACCAGAAACCTTTTTCCTTTCAAGTGACTCAAATTGATTTTGCTTAAAACAATGACAGACTCTTATTAGTCAATAGCAGCAGCCAAAATACAGCTCAGTGCTGTAAGAGATGTACAAGAACAAGTTTAATCCTCTCTAAATCAGGCATGAAACAGAGTTTGTTGTCTTGCTGTGCTTCTCAAGTCCCTTAAATAAAAAGGTAATTTATAACTCCTTATAAACAATACCCAAAACAAAGACAAATATAAGAAAGAAAGAAAGAGAGACATTTCAGCCTCAAATCCAATGGTTCTCAAGGGCATTTCCATGAGACTACCTGTAAGTTTTAATCCATTTACAATAGCCTGAGTTTTAGCAGTGATAGTATCCTTTTGGACCTTGGAAAGCCCTGTTGGGGCTTAAATCAGCAGATTTTGTAGTCACATGCAAGCACCCCTGTGCAAAGGCTAAACCTTTATGGAACAACTGTCATATTCCTAATTCACTCAGGTTTAACTTAGCAATGGCAAGGATGGCTCTATGGAAACTGTTGAGAAAAGTGACCAACCCCCCCCTGCAATTCACTTGTTTATTATAGGAAGCAGTTTTTTCTTCTCACTCCAAAAAAAAAAAAAAAAAAAAGGTTTTCCAAAAACCTTGGACGGAGTCAAAGTTTCTATTGTTTAGTATCAATGATTACAAATTTTTTACTTTGGAACATCGTGTTCCCAAAGAAGGATCCTTATTTATTCCATACTCCCCCTTCCCTACTGCTCCCTACACATATTTTCAGTAACAGGAAATGTGTCTATATGAACAAAGCAAATATCAGTCAGTTACTACACAGAGATAGCCACAGCTTATGAATAAGCTTCGCTCATCCTTTTGGAAAACACAATGTCAGAAGATATCTCCCAGAGGAACATTACTTGTTAAAATTAAAGGGGTCACCTGATAAAACATTAAAAATAGGTTTCTTCTCTTGAATTCAAGACCCTGGGTTAGGGTTAGGGCACAGCTTTCTCTTTATCTCAGTCATTATTAACTTAATGCTTAACATCTCAATATTTGTGCAGGGAAAAGAAAGGAAAAAGGACAGACAGGCATTCTACTAACCAGAAGGGAACAGCTCAGACCGTGCTGCAAGAGAGACACCAGCAAACGTTATGATGCAAGACCCAGCATCTCTCACTGAGAAGGTCTGGCAGAGTCCTTCCATTTTCTACACTTATGTGAGCCCATCATGCTATTTGGGCATCACAAAGAGGAATTAAATTGTTACTGCAGTGTGCTCACCACAATAGGGAACATTATCTCCTTCGTAGAGATGGGATAGGCAAGCCAAAAAAAAGTCACCAAAACCATCTGGAGAATATGGGAAGGGGATTTGGTAGAATTCCTCAAACCCTTGACAATGAACCACTTCTTCTGAAACAACAGCAGCTTGGCTGTTAGCACTCCAGCACAAGCAAAAATGCCTAATTCCATGCCATTCTTGGAGTGAGAGGGAGCCGGGTTTGGCAGGGCCTTCTCTGACTCAGCCTAGTTAATACCAGCAGTGGGAAGGCATTCAAGCATTTTGTTTCCAGCAATACAGCGACTCTGCTGGCAGAAAAGTTGGCACTTTGCGAGGCTCTGCATGCAGAGAAAAGCACGAGGAACCACTTCCTGCCTCAAAGCTGCCTCGTTCCCACCTCAGGGGCATGAATTATGCATGAACACACTGCACTCACTGGAAAAACTAGGAATACTGTCGGGGTAAATACACTCAGCCTGAGAGGCAATGGTCGTAGGGATACAGTGCTAAAGGATGCTCCAACAATGTATCAGAAAGGCCCCAGAACACTGAAACACAGTGACTGGACAAGAAATTGGGCAGGAAACAACATGGACGGCAACAAAGGTACATTAACCTTACAAAAGAACCATCCTTACCAACAGTTTATTAAAATCATTTCTTCCCTGAATCCTCTGAACAGCTTTGTAAGGATAGATGAGAGCAGAATGCTCCTTAGCCACAGTTACAGTGGATAATCAGGCAATTAGTGGCAGCTGTAATTAGCAAATGAGAGCTTGTCTACAGCACAATGCAAATGAGTCTGATTCAGTATCCCATACTCTGACCCAGCTGTATCACACATGACACTCAAACACCTTCTTAGAGTAACCAGTATCTGATTTCTGTGACCTTCCTCTAGTCTTCCATAGCATCACACCAACTCCCCAGGCCCTGAAAGCTAAAACAGAAGAAGTACCAAGGAAGAAGAGGAGTGAGAGAGCCAGCAAATACACTGCTTGCAACACATGCAAATGCTACGGTGAAAGAAGAGCTGTGATCTGACCAGCATGTCCTGTGAAAGTTTTACAACCTCAGACTTGCCTCCCACTTGGCTTCATTAGAATGGGAAAGGCTCAGCCCAGATCTAATGTATCTAAAGAATATCAGACACCCAGGAAATGAAGGGAAACCAAAAAGGGTGTATCAAGTGGAAGCTAAAGGGGTTGAAACTAGAGGAAAGAGATTTAATGAGTTCCAGAAGAAAGAAATACATATGTGAGACTGACACCTCTCAGAACACTGAATAACTTATGGAATCAACCACTTTGGACTGTTTAAGGTATGATCAAGGCAAGCACACAAAAAACCAAACAAAACAAACCAACAAAAAACAAAACAAAACAAAAAAGTACTGCAGAGAGCAATCAACACTGAAAGAGAAAGACAGAACATGTTGGTCTTATTTCATCTTTGGCTTTGACATTTCTACATTTATCATTAGAAATTTTTGCTATGCTTTTTTTTCTTAGTTTGTTTTAATTATTAGAATGACTATGAAACAATTGAAAGTGAAACAGTTAATGCCATACGCATTCTGGTCTGTTTTTGAACGGAATTCACCGCTTTATTTCATATAAGAAAATACTGAAATGTCTAAACAATCTCTACTGTTTAGATGCATATAACCAAAATAAAATCATGACAATGCTTCTTTAGAACATTATTAGCACAGTAAAACACAAAAATCCCTTTGAGGAACATTCCTCACCTGTTTTAAGAAAGAGGAAAGCTGATATTTGGAGGATCTGGACTCAGTAGCTGTGAGAAATAAGGGGTGTGAAATGCTTCTGTCGAAATGCAGACCACATAATCTCTGATATAACGAGAGCTTTCTCCAACCTCCTTTCTGGTTTTATTCAAGGATTTGGAACAGTTTTATAAAATACCTTGAAACGGGTGTAATCAGTGACTTCACATCCGAATTATGCCCTGCTTTCATACCAATGCCTCTGCAAACCACTGAGCCTGAGAAGCTCCACAGAGGTGCAGAATCACTGTGTACAAGCAGTGAAAACCGAACACTTTGATTTCTCACATTCCTGACTGATGAGGCTTTGGGCAATTCAGTTTATGTGTAAAAAACAAACAGCTGGTGTCCAGAAAGCCTCGTGGTTTGAACTTGAGGCAGGCACAGTGCCCTGGTGAACAGGGCAGTCCCCACAGGTGCCACAGTCCAAGGCCCGGATGGCAGACAGGATGCCTCCTCCTCCCTGCATCCAGGAGTGCTCCCGAGGGATGGAATGAGGAGCATGGCTGGGACTCCCTGTCCCAGAGCAAGGAGACAGAAAACAGGACAGGCTGAGGCAAGAGGGGCAGAAAGGACAGCACCCCAGCACAGCTTTGCTTTCCCAGGGTGACCCATGTTAGACCTCTCTGCAGTCAGACCCCCAGCACAGCTCAAATCTGAGCAGTTTAAAAACGTACACAGGCCCTATATAAGGTCCAAGGTAACAGCAAGGCAAGTTGCACCAAAGCTGCTGAAAGATGAAAGACAGGCAGAGCCAAACAGAGCAGGATGTGCTTGCTGGACACAAATGTCAGCCACAAAGCAGATCTTCAGGCTGTGACACCTCCCCGCAGGTGCAGTGTATTCTCCCGTTATTCATCATGGAAACTTTTGAAAGCGTTCTGAGTTTAACCAACACTGTCTTGCTGATCCCCTCCCTCCCTGTGCCTGACACACCAAGGCCTGAGCCCTGCAGTTCCTGACACTTATTTCCTCTTCTATCACCCCCCTCTATGATTTCCACTGGGAATTGCAGTGTGGTTTCTCCTGGAGTCTCTGCCCCAGTAAGCCTTCACAGTGGCTGGAAAAGAGCTGGGTCACCCAGGACATTCCCGGGCTTCCCCTCCCTCCTTTCCCATTTGTCCCCCGTGTGATTGTTTCCTACAACATATTTCTTTCCTGCGTGCTGACCTGGTAACATCTGATTTATCCACTGCATAAAACCACCGCAGATAATTAATTACATGCCTTCATTGAATATACAGCAAACTGCCTACCCAGAGCTCGAGCTCCCGCACCAGCACACAGCCAACTGAATTCATTTACAAAGCAAACAACAAAGTTGCTCACCAGCTCCTTAAATTACTTCTGGAGGTCTTGAAACATTTGCTGTAACTTTCAGGATCTGACGTTTTGAGGATAAGGTTACTTTTCCCCACTGATCCAGTTTGATTTCTACTAATTTTCTGCTACATGTTTTACTCAGTTTCATTTACAATTTAGTTACCACAGAAAAAGAGCAGTCTTGGGGTCTGGATTGGTTTGGTTTCCCCCTCCCTTCTTCTCCTCGGCTTCAACCAGCAAGGCTGGCTGTGTTGTATTAGCAAGAATGCATAAAATGACTAATATCTAAGCCATGGATAATATCTGAGGAAAAGGACGTAAGGAAAAGAGTTTCACTTAACAAAACTCTCAATTTGGCATTTTGTTTTAAATATTTTTTAAAGGTCAGCTCCTCTTGAAGGACTTTAAAGGTTGAGTTGGAAGATCTCAGCATCTGAACAAAATCTAATATCCATGAGGTAGTGAAGCAATGCAACAGTGTCACGGATGGGGAGTTTGACAAATTACAAGGTCAGTAATCATCGTACTTCACCTCCTTCATTTTTGCACTTACTATTTACACTCCATAATGCAGAAAGTATACCAGCTTTCTTATGCTTCTTTCGCTGTTTCACACATAGTTCTCCTCCCACCCCACGTGTATACTGGTCAGGAATACAAAAGCCGCAGTATTTTTGTCTCACCTGTGTTTGCTCCCTTTTCATCTTTTTCCCCCACCAATCTCCTAAATCTACCTCTCAGACAGCACGAAAACAAGCAGGTACACTGAATTAGATGAAAGATTTAAAATATTTAATATCCATCTCATCCTCTCTCACGTTTCATCCTGTGGTTCATCTTCTGAGGAGATGAGAAGGAAATAACCTCTGAACAAAAGGACAGACTTGCACAGATGTTGGAGAAGCTTCCCATACTGTAGCAACCTGAGGGACTGGACAAGTAAAAAGGACGCTCTCGAGAAGGCACATTTCCTTCTCTTTTCAATACGCAACAAAAATTTCCTTCGTGTCTGGACTCCTCCTTTAAGCCCCCCAAGGTAAAATGTGTATGAAACAAAACATAATACAATATGGGAAAGACAACAACAGTAGGCTGACTAACAGGTTAATGGACCAGTTCCAGCAGTGTTAGGAAAAGACCTGTTGCTGACACTCCTCTTAGGATGCCATGTCTCCCAAAATAAGCAGCTCCATTCACCAACTGGTGAACTTGTCTACTTTTTATAAACCGTCTCTTCTGCTGTGCCCTTCACATCTCCGAAGGAGAAACAGCCAACAGTAAATTAGGGGTGGACCAAATTTTTCCCCCAAAAGACTGACAGAAGAACATATACACAGTGACTGATCTATCTCCTGGTCTTATTTCTATTCTGTATTAAGAAAAACATGATGTATTTAGTTTTGCATACAGGCAAGGAGCAGGTTAAGAAAAATAAAAATCTTACTGCCAATCAGGTATACAAAATACTCTGATATCTCAGAGATATCCTCAGTATATCTGAACCTTCCTTCACAGACTTGTCCCTCTCAAATCCCTTAAAGAGCTTTCAAATCCAGCTCTGAAGTTGCCTCGTCCTAAACCTGCAAGCTGTTACACATTAGGGTGTAAATGTACAGAATAAGAGGGCTTGGTGGGGTGGCAATGGTAACACAGCCATTGTCCTCCTGTTTGGAGGATGGGAGGGGGAACCCATGAGCTCCTGTGATATTCACCAGTATTTTCTAATTATATTCTCAAAAATACCAACACCCAGCCCTTCAAACTTACAAGTTTTTCACTTTAGAATTGGAGGCTCTTCAAGCCCCAAAAGTCTGTGGTTTGGGATGCCATCATATCCAGCGAGCTAGGTTCCCTTTTTTTTTGGTTTTTTTTTTTAATGTAATCATTGGATGAAAGTCCCCACGTAGTTCAGATTCTCATAAATTCAATTTTCCCAGCTGAAAGAAGACACATACTGTACATGAAGGCACTCTTTGAGGACAACCTTGCCTTTGAAACAACCGAGATGCAGTGTAGGGTGACAGCCACCGGTTTTTAAGTGCTACTGGAGAAAAAAAGCTGAAATCCAACCATTTCCTAAAGCTACCTACAATACCCTCATTCCCTGAACAGACAGGCCAAACTTTTATGATTTGCACTTTATAGGGCCTTTTCCTTTTGAGAACCTCCCTGCTATCAGCCAAGGTTTTTGAAGCCCATTCAAACCCCCAAATATTTGGAGGTGCAGCCTGAGCTCTGCTAATCAAGGTAAGTGCTCATTTGTAACATCACTGCTTGACTCAGTAATCTCCCCAAAGCCTCCTCTCTTTTCTTTAGATGTGAGACCTGAAACTGGCCTTTAGTTTTTAATACACCATGAAACCAGGAGCTGATCTCTCCCCATTACACATAGGGTCGTTTCTGACACACATTCTCTTTTTGATGAATTCAATCCATGTTACAGCTCTCAAGAGATTAACTGCTGTTACAGCACAATCACAGCAACTAAGGCTTTCTCTGCCTCCTAAAAAGTTTTGGTGGTTTTTTCCCTCCCTTTGTTTGGATAGGGTTTGTTAATTCTTTTAATAAAAAAAAAAATGTGGGAGAAAGGAATAAGAAGTATTCAAACTATTAAGTGACAATAATTGTTATTTCATAAGCCTGAGAATCCTCTTTTTTTTTTTTTTTTCATGTAATAAAACCCTTTCAGATTCTCTGAGCAAAAATGTACTGGATTAACTTCTATTATGCACCTCAAGAATCTCTAGGCCAGGAGAGGTGACACAGAAAAGTCTCACTAAAATAATTTATGGTTATTCACAAGGGGAAACTTTGCAAAACCTTCCAGAAATGCAAGCATGCCAGCAGCTCCTGCTGGGATCAGGAGTATCACTTGCAGCACTGCTTTAACCACTGTTTCACCTCCACACTTGTCAAGGCATAAATCTTTCATTATGGCTGGGAATAACTGAATGACACCTGGGAACACTATTGAGGGAAGATGAAAAAACACCCTAAAGCTTCCCACATTTCCTTAAACCAGATCTATCCCAAATATTATGGTCAGGCTCCCCTTAAATATACTCATTTTATGTTCAGAGCATTCTTAAAGTGAAATAAGAGTTGTCCATGCCCTACAGTTAACACAGACTGACTATTTCACCAGTGACCACATATAGAGCAACTACTGTTCTCACAGCAAAATATATAACCCTATTTAAAAATAAGAAGAGACAAAATTCATTAGGTTTCAAAAAACTGGACTTGAGGTTCACTCTGGTGATTTACTGGTAACTGCTAAAGATGGGCTTGTGCTACAGTGGAGTTCATTGGATTGATGTGCAAGATATTAAGCAACTTGGGAACAGTAATAATTGTATTTAAAATATAATGAATTTATGTACTCAGGAATATATGATAAACACACAGGCAAAATCTAAGGGTATCACAGTCTGAGTGTCAGCCATCAACCTTTGGGAAAGAAGGGTCTGAAATAAAAACATTTATGTATTTATGCACTTTGTTTTTAACCTGTAGTCCTTCCCTAAGAAAAGGGAGCCCACTGCCAAGCTTAAATTCACTATACAGATATCTGCTTTTGCAAAGGAAAAACAATAATCAGGATCTGAAAATCAAAAAACAATGCTGAAAAACATTAATACATGTTGTTGCAGGATTTCTCCGTTATGCTGGGCTGATAAAAAAAATTCTAGGATGCAAGAGGATCAAGGAAGCACCTTCTCTGTCTCCCTGTGTTTAGAAGATGTCTGTTTAAAAGCACACTTAGTGTAAAAATAAATATTTACAAAATTATAACTGTTCTCATCATTAATAGAAAAATATTACTGTATCAGTCATAAATATTATTTATATATCTCAAGGTAGATCAAAGACATGTGCATTTACATTTAAATAATAACATACGATAACATTTCAAGTACAAACGTATCTCCACATTTGTAAGTCACTCCATTAAACCTGCGACAGAAACTGACTGAGAGAAAACCATATGAGGCCTTTCTGCACTCCACACTAAACTGATAGCTGAGGACACATCAATTCCACTTGGATAAATTTAAATACAATATTTAAACAAACTGAGCCCTAAACAGTTTTATGTCAGTCACGAATATGCTCCCAGAGAAATCCAGTCACCTTTATTTTTAGCTACCTCCCACCTCACATATCAATACCTCGTGTGAGCATTTTCTGCTGACTGAACATTCAGCTCAAGTACAATTTCAAATATACAGATTTATGTTTGACATGCCTAATTACAGCTGAATCAGCATTTGTGGTACAACAGGTTAGAAAATACTTCCCACTGACATTTTAAAATGTAGGGTTTGATGCAACTGCTGTGGGAAAGGCAAAACATCTTTGTTCACTGTTTTGCTCCAGCTAACTTAGCTTATTTCAACAGAAGGGAAATCTCACAAAAGTTTCAGAGAAATCTGTATCTGTGCATACATATAAACATCTATATATGTACACAAACGGTCATATTTTGGTAATAAAAGGCTGTTATATGAGAGTATTCCTCTGCTTTTCTTGCTCTGTCCAGATTCTTAAATAAAGAAACAATATCTGGTCAAATGTTACAACAATAGGTCTGTTTCAAATCCAGTCATACCTTTTCAGTTGGTCAAATTAGTCTCACATTAATTCAACCTTCTTCAGACAGATAAAAAATTGAAAGCTTAACCAAGTACCTAAATCAAAATATTTAAAAAAATAAAAATAAAAATTGGGGCTTTCTTCTTCTTTTACAATTCAAAATTTAAAAAATATTCCAGGGAATCACACGGCTTAACTCAGCTATTACTTCATTCAAGTCTTTTGTATCTGAAAAATACAACCATTTCTTCTTGATGCTTTTTTCCTAGAACTGAGTGGGACTGTTGAACTCTACGGTTGCACATCCCCAGAATATCAGAGTGGAAGCCCCCAGAGAAGTGACAGTGTGATGAGCAGGAGTGGGGAAGAACGGGATGTCGGGCTACCATAACACCTTTTTGCCTTCTTAACCTGCTGTTTCGGTGCAGGTGGAAACACTTTGTATCTTACCGTTTCAGGGTCTCATCTTGCCTCGTAACACACCACAAAGGTGTAGGAAAATAAAGGAGATAAGTAACGTTCTGTGGTATGTCTTTCTACCAATTTCCTCTTGTCTCACAGGAAAAACAAAGAACTAGTGCGTCATGTGTTTTGTGTTCCCATTTAACGGGAACAGCTTCCAGCAAAGGATCTCTCTGTGACACAGGAATGGCTATGAAGGTGTGGGGGTTCTTTTACATGATGGATTCAGTCATGCCAAATTCCTCTACAGATACTTCAGGTCCCTGAGCATTTAAAGGTCCTTCTAACTCCCGACTGGGCTGCTTTTGTTTCCCATAAAAGAGGTTGTAGCTTGCACAGGATAGAAGTGAGCACCCCACAGCATCCACATCTCTCCTCCAGCTCGTGTAAAAGAATTCCCCAACCTACAAAAACCTGTTTTTCCTGAGAAGGCTTCTGAAGTGCCACACACAAGGCACAGTAAGGACCAGGCAGATCCCTCTGCCCACGCTCAGGTGTCAGCGCAGCTCTTCTGCACCCCAAAGATCATCAGGCTGGAGGGGGACACACAGGAGGGACCCGTTGCCACTTCCACAGCTCAGGCCACTCTGCTTGCTTACAAATTCATTGAAATTAATTAATTTTTAATTCCACGCTCACCTCGGCTATTATAAAGCAAGTCAACCGGAGCAGGGAAATGCTCACTGAAATATGAAACTGTCTGTCAAAGAGGCGCCTCATCACAGGTTCAACTTCAGCAATCTGTCACTTGAGAGGCAAGAACAAAGCAAATTACTTTTCACAGAAATTATTAGAAAATAGTGCCTTGATAAATTATGCTGTTTCAGAAAGGGCACAAAAGGAAAAAAAGTCTTATGCCAGTTCTGAGCTCTGTTAAGTCTGCGTCTGGTATTGCAGCTTGTTGAATGCTTTAGTCATCTGGAAAATCCGTTTCGTATTTTTTTTAACCTTTTTTTTTTTAAAATGAAGGAATGAGACTCATTTTACACAATAAAAATAATAAAAAATAATACAAAGTATTACCACCGCTATATTACCTATATTACCTATACAAGTAATATCTAGGCTCTTCATAGATGTTTCTCTTGCTGTCCTCAGATTTCTCTGAATTAGCTCCAGGGAAAAGGAAATAATCGTATTTTGAGTTATTGACAGGTTTGATAAAGATTCATTTGATATCCTTCTTCCTGTCTTCTGGTGCTATGTCAGCATAGCAGTTATTTATCAAACACAACTGTACAACAGAAGCATGTTTCAGTTCCATCAAAATTAAGTCTCATGGAAAATACCACCTCCTCCTCCCACAAAAAAGGAAAAAAAAGGGGATAGAGGGGAAACCCCTGGGGCTGTTTCTTGCTTTCTAGTTTTTGAAGTTCAGATCTACTGTGTTGGAAGTACGAATTCAAACCTTGGGTAGATCCCACTGGAGTAAATGTGTTACTCTTATGGAAGAGTAATTACTTCCATGAACTTATATCATAAACCTGAGTTGGTTCAATATTATCTTTTTAATATTCCTGTATTGGGCACCACTAAGTGACAGCGAAAAAAAAATGGCATAGAATATGATACCTGTGTAAAATATCAGGTAATTTTAAACAGACAAAATGGGACTGAACCTCAAGACCTCCCGTGCTGTTCCTTTCTCTCTCTACTCAACATACATTTTGCATTTACATCCACTTATTTTGAACGTCACTTTGCCACAGAGATGTTTTGCTCCTTAAGGGTAACATTCCATAGCCAAAACCTCTGCAAACGTAAGAACTACCAGAGCAAGTGTTCTGTAAACTAAGACCAGACATCCACAGACACTTCTATTGCTACTGGAGGCCACCTCTCCAACTGCCTCTGCCTGACAAGAGCGAAACAACGAGACAAATGTTTCCATGCTCCCTCAGAATATTTTCCTGGACTCCAGCTATTTGTGGGACAGGGATTTCCTGAGCCAGAGAAGGTGCCTTTGCATTTAATGGCCTTTGATTGATTTTTCTCCCATAATTTTTACATGGTAACTTTTTGAACCCACACACATTTTTAGCATCCACAGTGTTTCCTGGCTAGCAGTCCCACCACTTAAAGGGCAATAAAACAGTTATAAACCAGGTTAAAGAAAGGAAATAATTACAGATGTCCTCTAGAAATGTAAGGATAAAACCACCATCTCACACCCTAACATTTATGCACCATTTACACTAGCTGGTAGTATAGGAAGTCGGAGGAGTGTAAGCCACATAAATTTATTATGTTTTTTTTTCTATATCATGCCTCCTGCAAAACTAAGAGTGTTTGTTAGTGAATAATCTAATTGTCTGAGCTTGAAAACATCAAAATGATAAACTTCTAAAAATCAATGTCACTATATACCTCTCTAGCACTTTTAGCATGTATTCTCGGAAAGGACCTGACTTCATATATATATATATATATCTCTTTGTGTGTGTATAATATATATATATGTACATAATAAGTATATGTTAACATGTTAACATGTGATGTGTATATGTTAATGTGTATATATGTCTCTGTGTGTGTATATATATATATATATATATATATGTAAAAGGTATATGGCAGTTTTACAACCTTAATCCTGGTACTCCTAGGACAGAAACAGAAATAGAAAGGTGGGAATTTTCTCTTTCCCAGGAGACAGAACTCTTACATCGAACTCTGTTGGCACTAGCATTTAATTTAAAATTTAAAAAGCAATGTTACTGTTACTAATGGTACCAATGATGCCAATTTAAAACTATGATCCCTTTAAGAACAGGGAAGTTATCCCTGAATGAATGTGGCTCCCATTCCTCTTTGGACAGAGGTTGTTTCAGTAGGATTCAATATCTGAAGCAGGACATGTTTTTCTTTTCCAAAACCAGAATGACTTCAAAGCTACTCAGACATACAAGATTAGAGCTGATTGGAAAATCCCTGACCAAACAATTTTCTGCTCAAAAATACTGTTCCATCAAGATAGAAATCCCTTCTCAGGACGGACAAGATGTGTGCCTGTGCATACATATCTGGGTGACTGAGAAAGTAAATGAACAGCCTGTGCTTGAGCATACAAATCCAGGAATGTCATCCTAAAAAACTGGGTGATTGGAGGCTTTCCAGGTGGTATTTCAACAATAACGTTTAAATCACAGATTCTAACCTGTTTCACATTCTGCACATACAGTAGCTGGAGAAAAACTTGGAGCTGTTATGACAGTGCCCACCTCAGGCATGATCTCTTCTGGGCAGGAAAGGGGAGAGCTGAAGGACTGGCCATTTTATCAAATACAGTATTGCAATAAAATTATTGTGCTCTGCCACCATTATAAACACATACATACCTACAAGCAAAGTCAGATGCTCAAAGAACCTTCACTGCTGCCAACAAGCTCCTGGGAGGAGCAGAGTTACGAAACATCAGTGAGCTGAGACTCATTGAAGCACCATAACCCGCCACTCAGCACTTAAATTTAGCTACTTGGCAATCATCAGCAAATTCATGTAAAAAAATACAAAAATACCCCAAAGCCTAGAGATAAGAAATAACTTTGTCAATATCATCTTTGGAAGTACCTTATCTTACATGGCCTAAGCTTTTATTTTCAAATTTATGATATTTTATGCCATTTCCTCTTGAGTGGCTGATTTTACTTTGTACAAAATGCCTAAAGATAAACACAGAATGGTTAAAGACAAAGCTTATAGGAATGAAAGACAGATTATATTGCCAAGGGAGAACACAGATATGTAAACACTTCCAAGCAGCTATGAACCTGCCATTAGGAGGAGAGGAAGAGATCATTTCACCTCAGAGAATAATGTCTGAGGAAGTGAGATGAAAATGGTTATTCTTAAATTCTGCATTATCAAATACGCTTTCCTGGTATAGGCTGGGAGGTTTATGTAGTTGTTTTTTAAAACAATATATTATTTTTCATCTCTATATGTTAGCAGTGCAATAGCCTGGAGAACACAGTAACAAAATTAATTAGAGTGTCATAGAATCATTCAGGTTGGGAAAGATCTGTAACAAATAATACCTTAGATTTGAAACAACCTTCAAAACCAAAGTACAATTAAAGTGAGACCCTTCACTAAACTTTCATCTTCAGGATAATCATAAGGAATAGCATCCATTACATTCATAAATAATTTGCTCAGCAAATCAAAGCAATGTCTCTTCCGTAAGTCACCAGGCAGATGAACTATGAAAGTTAAACTCTTTAACTGACCTCAAGAAAAGCCATTTTAGGAACATCTAAAGTCACCTCAGTTCTGTTGCAAGGGGCTTTCTCATATGATCTCATCCCTAGTGATACTACACTTATTCTCTTTCATTCTAAAGGGAAAAAAAAATAAATCTCACTTCTGATTTGTCTCATGCTAGCTATTTTCCTCCCCTGAGAAGGTTTAAATACACATTATGAGTAATCATTCAAAGCAAAATTCTGACTCCAGCCCACAAGAGCTTTGTCTGCATAAGGATCACAGGCTTGGCCTCTTGTGAATACTTTCACTTAATACTGAAAGACTTCTTTGTTTACTGTATTACCAGAACATGCATATGGGTATAAATGGGAGGCATTTATCATTCTCAAACAGTGATGAGGTGGCCATGGTTCATGGAGCAAGCAGAGAGATGAGACTCAAGAAATCTGGGTTCTGTTTCTCATTGGGTGACAGATTTATTTATTTATGACCAAGCAACTGCATCTTTTCCTATTTCAGTGCTCTATTTATAAACTGTAGATGATGTTTTATTATGCTGCAGAGTGCTTTCAGATTAATGAATTAAATTCCCTGATTGATCATTAAACAAAGAGGCTTCTTTGCAAATAGAATCATCAGCACAATGAAATATGAACGAGACACTATTCAAGGGATGCAGGGGAAGCAGGAAATTTCTCATTTAACAAAGCTAAAGCATCTCTAACGTTAAGCCGTGGTTTAGTCCATCTTCACTGAAAACACATTTTCTACAACCGTCAGCTTTGTGGACCTTAGAAAGAGGGCAAATTTTGCAGGACAGAAACAAAAGACAAGATGTATATAGATAACTTGAGCTCTTCCAGGAATTTAACCTCCCTCAAGCCTGTTGGGGTGCACTATGCCCAGTGCTCTTTGAGTAGCCACGTATCCCACAAGCCCTCTGAGCTCACAGGTGGTTTTGCTTTAGCAGCACCCGTACAGTGGGATTCCTGCCTGCTCTGTCCTGCAGGTCACACTGGCACCACCACAGCCCTCAACCCTCTGTGCCTGGCACTGAGGCAGACTCAGCACAGGATAGCAGCACATCAACAAAGAGCTCCCAAAACTTCTCGAGGGCGCAACTGCTCTCAGGTCCGAAAAACAGCAGACTGGCTGATTCCATACCAGGAAGGTCCTCTCTGAACATTGACAGAGTGCACTACAGTGCTCTTTTCAACACATTTTAAGCAAGAACAGGACATGGTGAAGGAGGTCAGAAAGTAATAATCATTATACTGTTCTCAGAGAGTCGTCTTCCCCCATAAAAACCCCTGCAGTATATTTATCAGAAATGCTAAAAGCAATGATTTTCCTGAGTGAAGAGGATGAGCTGCACCCAGCAAGTTCTGAGCATCATTGGAATCCAGGTGCTAAGAAAAGGCTGTATAAAGCGTCAAGGAAAACTATGCAGTGTGGGTGCAACTACTGGACACTGAAGAACGAAAGAAGGGAATTGGAGGGGGAAGGGAGATGGGTATAAACACACCTAAGAAGGCATGAAGCAAATATAAAGTAGGTTGTGAAAGCAAATCACAGAGGAGCTTACAGGAGAGCCCAGAAGATCCATCCTGAGGTGAATTTGGGAATTCCCTGGGCTGTCAGGAGCCATTGCCTTCAGCTGCACGGTGACCCACAACACCTATATGCACACAAAGTGTTACAAAGACCATTTCCCACCTCTCCAGAGGATGGTAGGGCAGCTTTGTGCCTGTTGCCATCTCAGAAGTGCCCCAGCTCTGCAGAGGACAAAAATGCAGGGTGAGCACTCCAGCTCAACAAATCTGGCATCTGGCATCTGAAAAGAATCGCCTGTATTTCAGAACTGAAGAGACTGCCACTTCAAAAAATAACATTCCAGCTCTCGTAAAAAATACATGACATTTATGCACAAAGCTGAGAAGATATAAAGTATTAACAAAGAATCATTCAGATCATGATTCACTGCATTATTTGAATAATTACTTTTAAGCGGTGCTTTATAATGATTGATGATCTTTACTCAGGGCAAACCAGAGTAAAAAAGCTGTTTGAACTTAAGTAATCCAGTCACAGTTCAGCCTAAGCCCAGCAAATAAACATTTTCTGGCTACAAACGTTAGAGCTGCTGGTGGGTTAATTAATACTAATACTTAATTTCCACACAGAAGTTTTGATTCTTTTCACGGCACTGATAGCTAGGTCTTTAAAACAGAGTTTTAAAACAGACCTCCCACATTTAAAAGCATCAATTATTATTTATGCCAACAAATCCATTCATCAAACTTCACCAACTCAATTAAATTCACGTAAATGCAATTTCTTTTCGCATCAGTACCATGGTTTTTTTTAGATTAAACACTTATTCACTGCTTTTTAACATACCTTGCATTAGGTAAAAGTCCTCTGTTGCAGGTTTTGTTACTTGGCATTATCAACAGGGTGATTATATATATACATATATATTCTGTGGCAGCAGTGGCCTGTGAACCAAATACTTTCCCTGGTCACTAAGCTTAGTTCATGCAGTTTTCCAGGCCCAGCACGGGGTCATCCAGCCTTATCCAGCAGCTCCTGTTCAGGTTAAGATGGAGCATCCCATGCTGGGACAAGGAGCCTCTCCAGGCTTCACCCCCGTGGTTTCCATATGTGTTCATATAAATCTCCCTGTCCTCTATTTTCCAAATTACTCTCCCCAGACATGCAAAGCTAGAACAGAGTTTCAGTTCTTCTCTTTCTGGGATACATCGATGTATTTATATATACATATGTACAGAGATACAGGTATTGGTATCACAGGAAGACAAAGATATACCAACACAAAAAGAGGCAGAGAAGGACAGGTTTTCTTTTAAGGCTCTGTTTGGACTTACTTGAAGCAGAAGAGCAGACCTAAAGCCCTCAGGCCTGTAGTCCTATGAATATAATAATTTAGGCAAACTTCTAAATTACAGGGAAGGAGCAAATGGTTGCAAACCATTTCAATACACTGGTAATAGAAGCATTTTTTCATGCATTTAGCTGTAATGAAACTGTGATCATGAGGACTCTGTAAAATACCAAACCAAAAGCAATAAAATCAAAGCCTTCACATTGTCATAATTCTTCTGTAACAAAACATTTGTGTGTCACTGGTGATATTTTTTGTAACTGATAAAAAATACTTATTTTTGAACAAGTCTTGATGCACAAACAGTCCATTACGTTTCTTAACGGTGGAACTGGACCCTGAATAACGAGAGCTGCAAAAACCCCAGTGTGTTCACAGCTATTTACATTCCAACCTAAGCTTCAGCTGGACAAAATTACATTCAAAGATAGAAAATTATTGAAAATACTTTTGCTGATGAAGATCAGGTCCTGTTTTTTTAAATTATTTTTCTGTAAGATACTAGTTTTAGGTTAAATACTTGCTAAAGTTTATTAAATTGGTAATTAGAGAGTTGGGCTCTACTAGGAAAATCACACAGCCCATTGCTTTTTTGCAACTGGATAACATGCACTTGAATTAGCATCACAGAAATGTCACATACTTCACTGAAATATTTAGAATTTCATGTTGATGTTAGTTTTAGAGGCTAGCCAACTCTTATCTGAAAGAATCCCACTTGATTAATATTATTAGCACACCAACTGTCTTGTACTTTAAATAACAATATAAAGAAGTGGTTTTGAATGACTGACAGAGCTAAACATCTTCTCTGGGTAAATTAGCTGAACAACTGATTAATTCATACTTTTGCAGATTTCATGATCTGATTTGTGTTGTGATTTTGTATTTCACAGATACAAAAATAAATGTATTCACTGATTTATTGCCCTGCTTTCCTAACTGTAGAGTGGTATGTCGTTTCAGAGGAACAGCATCTTACCAAAAAGTCACATGTTCTCATCTGTCCAAGAGCTCATTGTTTTGAAATGCTTGGCTTTTTCCCATCAAATCCATGGGAACCCCACAACTGTTCTCAGAGGCGGCACAAGCGATCCATGTGGTTACAGACTGGGCATCCCACGTGGAAAGACAAAAGAAGAAACGCACTCCCACCAGGCAGCCATTCCCTTACGTCCCACCTCCACAGAAGGCAAAATCAAGTTTGCTGATGAGGAAAGCATTCCCCCTCATTCAAGCCCTGCCATTTTCTGCTGCCGGCGTCCAGCGTGCCGTCATCTGTCTCTGTCACAGATTCCAGGGGCTCCCACTGCGAGCCAGCCGTGAGCATCCATCCTCAGCCAAGCAGCTTGCCAGCTACTGGAGATGGGAAAGCTGCCTTTCTCTACCCACCCACCCCCTCTCTTACCAAAACAGGAACACAGCACACAAGCATAAAACAGCAGCCTGTGCAAAGGTCTTCAGGTCCGTCACAGCATGAGAAAGTGAAGTAAAAAAGTTATGTTAACAACGACAAAGAAAAAAAAAAAGAATGCTTTGATGTTATGAATAGCTGCTGATGCAGGAGGTGAATATGCTGCTTGCACTGTAACCCCTCCTGTCTTCTCCATACCCCTCAGGAACCAGTAGCCACAGAGCCATTGGTCATTTTTACTGCTTTCTCTGCGACTGAACTCCTCCAGAATGAACAAGCCTTTATGTGTTAGGAAACATTTTATTAGAAGTTACAAAAGCCTTGCAGTTATGCTCTTGGGTGAATCTCCAGTGGGACTCTAGAAAATGTTTTATACCTCTATCAATAGTTGTCTCCATAAACATCCCTTCTTTGGTCTTTAGAACAAAACTGCACTTGTCACATCTCTTCATGTTTTTGACTTGACAGAAAGGAAACTCCTAATGGCAACTTGTTGTAATGACTCTGTTACATCCAGGAGTCTGCAGCACATAACAGTCAAGTTCATCTCACTCCAAACATCTCCATAATTACTACAGGAAGGAAAAAAAAGATATTTCTTTTTTTCCCTCCACTAGAAATTGCCTCATTACTGCAGGCCCTGACTGTTATCAAAAACCAGCGAGTGTTCCTAAATTGTTTGTGGAGAGAATATGCAACGCTATTTATTCTTTGGTTTGTTTTTAAATGAACCTTTGGATACAGACAGATTTTCAAGTCATGGAAATAGTCCAAAGAAAGTCAACAAACACATCCTCAAATACCACAAAACAAGTTGCAGTGCCCCAAATCAGATTTGCAGTCTGTAATGAAAGACCAAAAGCCTCAACTGTATCAAAGCTGACACCTCTAAGATGTCAAGAATATTTCCAAAGTCCCAGCTCAGAGCAACAACAAAGAATTTTTTCCAGTCTCCCGGTGATCCCACAAAATCAGTTGGATCCCACAGTACAATGAATGCACGTGCCTGTTTTCACAAGTGTTTGGGTAGGGGGGTGGGAATTTGACAGACTTGACCAAACTGATCCAGGGTAAAACTCCCTTCCTGCTGTCAAACCTAAAATTTAGCAAAAAAAAAGAAGCACAATATGGCATCCAACATGCCTAAGAAAAATAACTTGGAGAAGCACAGACTTATGGAACCATTATGGTTGGAAAAGACCTCCAACATCATCAAGTCCAACCTTTGACTGAACACTTCCATGTTGGGGCCTTGGCAATCCTGCCTGACTGTGATGAGCTGTAAAGAGGACAAGAGCAAGACAGAAGGGCCGAGAAGCTGAGCTTACACCCTCAAGAATGCAGTAGTCAGCATAAATCAGGATGGGAAAAACAGCGATAACAAGAACTGTGAGCAAAGTTGTGAGTTTTGCTCACCAATCAGCAGAGTGCTTAAGGCGCGTGGACAGTAACTCTCTACCTATCACGATACCTTGTTTTGCTCGTGCACAGTAGCCTGTAGCCTATCACAAATAGCGTGATCTGCTCGTGCCTGCGTGCACAGAAGCTTTTAGAGTATATACGGAGCTGGTTTGTATCAATAAAGTTGGATTTAAACCTGCATCTTATAGATGTGTCGTGTCTTCTTCCCGCTCGCTTGAATGTCCGCGACACTTCCATAACTAAATCAGAGCACTGAGGGCCACGTCCAGTTGTTCCTTGAACACCTCCAGGGATGGGGACTCCACCACCTCCCCGGGTGCCTGACCACCCTTTCTGTGGAAAAATTCCTCCTGATGTCAGAAAAAATGAAAGATGCAACAACTCAAAAGTTAAATTACATTATTACAGTGAACAAAGGCCCTTTCAAATAGCAGAAATTCTAAAGCACGGTATGAAAATGATACAGATTAAAAAGAGACAATAATTTACGAAAAATCATTGGACCAGTATGCTTTTTATTCTACTATCTGAGAAAATTATAACTCGGGCTTTTTTTTCCTCAGGTAGAGAGAAACTGCTTACACTACCACACATAAAGTCCTGAATGCAATGTAATTTGTTGCATATATAATATTGCATTTGCAAATAATATATCAGAGTATTTTCTGCCACTCAAAACCAAGAAAATACCTGCAGGTTGAATGAGTGTTTCAGCCTGGTGGATGTGCAATATGTGGATGCACATCTGGAGACGTGATGCTGACAGGCAAGCAGGAGGTAACAGCTTGACTGGCATCACTGCAACATAGACAAGGAAGATTCCCAACAGATGGATAACTGACAAGCTATAAGGTAATCCCTAATTATAAGAGAATTTGGGATAGAGGGCATGCAGTAATTCAAACACATTGGCTCTGGAAAGTAATTATTGCACTGAAAAACAACACACTCAATTCCAAAGAAGCTCTTAATCCATGTTTAAATAAGCTCTATACTAAACAGACTTGTGCCTGAGCACCTGCTTTTACCACAGAATTTGGGAGCAGCTTGTGTGCTTTTCAATTAAAGACTAATATTTAACTTTTGGAGGGAAGCAGGGTCCACTTTTTGAGGGAAGAGATCAAAAATTAAAAGGTTAGGTTGTTATCACACTGCAGGTTTGAATCAGAAGCCAAACTAGAAACGCGATTGAGCGAAAACTCAAGTGATCTGGATATAATCACATTTCAGCTTTGCTGGGGATTAGGATGGATCAGCAGCAGGGCTCCAGTGCAAGGGCAAACAAGGATTAACTTGTACTCAGCTCAAAAGGCCTGTGCTACCCTCTCCCTCCAAACCTCTGAGGGATTCCCCACCTGGTACCCTGCTCTCACCTTCCGTAAGCAAGTGGCTGGAGAAAGCAGAGAGCAGGAGCACTCAGGAGCTCCCCTGTGCTCCACACCCCCCATCCCGGGCCACAGCAGCTGTTTGCCTATGGACATGGCATCGAGCAGCTGTTCCCAAAGGATGGGGACGATAAACCCAGCCTCTGAATCCTGCTTACCCAGGGAAACTCTGTATGTGCACATGAACACTGCCAAGCGCTGTATTTCACGTCCCTCGTGGATTTAGTGGCTCAATCCACTAGATAAAGGCTTTGCCAATTGCTGCACCAAAAGAACCAGCCCACTGAGTTCAGGACACGACGAAGTCTTTTGGCTTTAAAGTTCATAGAATGACAGAATTGTTAGGGTTGAAAGGGACCTCTGGAGATCATCTAGGCCAACCCCCTAAGTCTTTTTCATGATTTCTGAGGCCCTGCTAGGAAAATACTCAGAGCCCTTGAAAATTCAGTGATGTAGAGAAACATCATTCTTAAAATGCTGTTTTAAGAAGATTCAGATAGACCATTCACACCTTCCTCTGAGAGGAAGGTTCTTGAGAAAACAACAGATCTTTTCCAGTCTGCAACTTCATTTAGACAAGGCTCACCGAAACACAGGAGATGTGTCCCTGTTTACTGTACTTCACACCAGCTTTAAATCTCTCAGTGTAACACACTCATCACCACAATTCTAATATTATTATTTGCAGACCAATTCCATGTGAGACCTACCACACACCCAACCATGACCTTGAAACAGCCACCACACTTTTTCCCCTGAATACCTTTTTAGCAGCTAGGCACAAAATTAACCTGCACAGAGATACCTTCCTTTAAAGATACCATTGACTCATACTCCTGTCTGAATTAAATCAGCATCCTTTCTTTTCTCATGAGAGCTCCTTATTTTTAACTCTCTTTTTTTCCTTTTTTAAAGAATACTAACAGCAGCATTTAGGTTTTAGTGAAACAGTATAAACAACATAAAATGAGTATATATTATTTACTATGGTGACTTCCCTCCCCCCCCCATTTTTCTCTCTCTCTTCTTATTCTCTTTCCTGTCCTGACCCTCCTAAAAAAATGTTTTGGGTTTCTTTCTTCCACTGCCTGCTGTGGTTAGTGTGGGTAGAGAAAAGATACAGAAGCTGATTCCCCTTTCCTGTTCATTTGACTGGCAGTTCATCCCCTCACACTGTATGAGAAACAAGATTAATTGCTTATTAAGTGTCAAGCACAAGGAGAAATTTTAGGTCTTTCTAATTCCATCCTCTGTATATTTACAAATACTTATTCCTAAGACCTCAAGATTAAAGTTCTGGACATCCCATCTTCACAGTCAAAAATGTCAGAGACATTACACACTGTAAAAATGGCAGCTTAATGAATGCCCTATTAATTTAAGAAACAGAATGTTCAGTAGTTGTGATTACCTGAGACTTCAAAGCCACTTCTTCAGCTAAAATGTCCTGTTTCCTACCCAGCTGCTTCCCCCTCCCCAGTATGAACAGGAGCTTTACAGCTGGAACAGTCATCTCGTGCTCATGGTTAATACACCTTGACTTCACCTCAAGTCACAATCCCCCAGCCCTGCTTTAGTTTTCCACATTATTCTTTTGGGAGCAAAACCTGAAAATTCCTAGAACAGATTAGAAGAGTAGCTTCTTAAAATAAACTGCCCATAGCTGTTAGCTCAGTGTTAGGATCACATTACCAAAATCAGAAAATAATCCTGTTAGACTTTCAAGGAATTCAAGTTGTTCTGGCACCTAAAGAGGCACATTTCAGCAGATGGAGCTGCCCCTGTTAAACTGGAACTACAGAATATTGAATAGTTTGCTTGTATTTCTTTTTACAACAATAATGACTACATTATGTCATTCATTATGGAAAAAAAAAAAGAAGGAATTCTTACTTACTGAATTCTACAGCATCCTACTATTAATGTGGCATAAAAAAAATGCTACAGAACACATTTATAAATAAAAACTTTGTATACATGCATACCTAAAACTCAGAATTACCTCTTACAGAGATTAAGGGGCTGTTCAGGTTAGGTCAAATTCTGCATGAGTGAACTCTGTATAAGGTTGCAAAACATCAAAGAACATGTTGAATATTTGACTTTATTATGTTTGTCAAACTTTATGTCTTTTCTTAGTTCAGCTGGGTAACAGATGACTGTTTCAACATATTTTACTGCTTTACTGTAATCACCTTAGAGATTTTCTTCTTTCTTTTTTTTCCTAAGAGAATGAAAGAATGTTTTTCTTCTTTAAGCAGCAGTTCTGTGTCCCAGCCTTATTAAGGCCGGAGAGACAGAGGGATGAGACACACCAAAAAAATGATGCATTCCTAGGGGCAAGTGCACTGTTGGTTGAAGGCTTTTGGTCCCATTTTTAGTGGCATTTCTTAGAGGTAAGAGCTGGGCACCTCTAAGTTATTTATTCTGTTATTCCCTCTATCTTAAAAATCTCTGCCACATCAAAGAGAAAAGAGTCTATGGGGTTTTTTCACCCAGAACTAATTATGGTGACAAATGATTCCCCTCCTCCTAATTGGAGGACAAATGAATTCTCCACAAGATTTTGAGCTCCTGAAGACCACATCTCACTCCTGCATGTAAACTGACCACTACTGGTTCAGGCTGAGCACATGAAATCACTCCTTTCATTAGGTTTCATGCTATGTCACATGCTCAACCTACTAGAATTTAAGTATGTGTAGAAAGGCAGTGTCATTTAAGTGAATTCTTAAAATACCCTGCTAAAAACATGAATCCAAGTGCGTGAGAGAGACACCCGCTCTCACAATCATGTTACTTTGCTTGAAAATTTTGAAGCAATCATTCTAGGAAACTTTAATATGTTTTTACAGCACAAACAGCAGCCTGGACAGGGCTATGAACTAACTGTGTGATTTTTAAAGCCCAACATCCTTTAATGTCAATTAATCATCATTGTTAATAAAAAGTACTCTTGAAAAACAGCTATAAAAGAAGCATTCCTGGGTGGGTTAAGGTATGATTCAAGAAAGCATTCCAAGACTGGAAATACCAATGGCAAGTAAAAATGCATTACTCCTACCATATTGTTGAAGAGAACTGTCCTGTATCACTCCTGCAGTTACTCAGGCCTCTCACAGTGTCAGCTTTTACCATATGGTTCTTCCTTCCCTTGTCGAAAGTGAATCTTTCTGTCAAAGAGCAGCTGTTCTAAATTACCACATCAAATTTTAACTTTACAGTGGACAACAAGTGAACCCCACAGACTCATGACAGTGAAATAGGTTCAGGATTGGTTTAGGTCTATCCTTGCCTCAGCACAACAGCTACACTAATTGCCAGGGTATCCTGATGCAGGCAGGTACTTAAAGCTGAAGCCACAAACAAATTCTAGGCCATCAACTTTGCACCTTCTCTCCCTAAACACGCTGTGTGAAGTCCACATTGTCATTTCCCCGGTGTGCTACCGGGAATAAAACCACAATTTCCAGCGCCAGGGGGATGAGACATTCCAAACGCAAACCTCATTACTCAGATTGAGATCCGAAGAAACGGTAAACTCTGACACTTTTCCTGCAGTCTAAGTGTCTCAATAAAGTCTGCTATCAATTGCTGGTTATTTAGATGTCTGCCAACAGCCTGTTTTGACAACATCTCGTGCCTCACGCTGAGGCGCAGCAGACACACAGAAGATTCCTGTCGTCTCGAGCTCATCTTTCAAGATGGTTCTGCCTTTAAGAGCATTTTCGCTGAACATTATCAAAACTCACAGCTCTGCCTACAATTGCTCTCTCTATTTAAAGCCTCATACCAGCTGTCAGCTGCAATGCAAACCCCTGTTAGCCTTTATAAGTCCCACTCTGGAACTAATAAGAGATTGTCAAATAGCTCCTTACACAGACTGCCAAGGGCAGAGAAACGCAGGCAAAGAGAGCGTGTCCCGCGAATTCCCACTGACAATGCAACCTTTGTGCAGCCCTCAGCTTAAGCCCACATTGAAAATCACCCAAAGACACTACAAGGAGGAACATGCTCAGGATGATACCATTAATTTAGTTTTTAATCTTTTGAAAGCCTCCAAATAAGTGACCCCATTCAAACGAAAAGGTTAAGGAAATGCCAGCAAGATCCCCCAGGATCCTCTGTGACAGGCAGCCCTGAGGTATTTGCAGGAAAATCCTGCACAGAAAATCCAACAGTAGGGATATTGAACATGTAAGTGTCAGAGAATTAAGGCAAAAATTTTTCCTTAAAAAAGAAAAAAAAAAAAAAGGAAGGAAACATTTCACAAAATTGGTAAATTGTAGAGAATCTGGGCAGCAGGGTGGGGTGTGGTGACTTTTTTTTAGGGTTGGGAGACGATTGGTCTTTCTGTTGCTTGTAAAGCTGGTAAGGGGAAATAAGGAAAAAATTGCCAAAATAACGTGGCAGAGCAAGCACTTCTAAACTGGTAACACATCTGGATTAAGCAAACATAAAGTGCAACTGTATCAAGTTGCATTTTGTGAGTCATCAAGACTTCTGCAAATATTTCCATTTTCTCAGTAACCTTTTCCATTTCCCAGCTAGTTTCAAGCACAAAAATCAACGCCAAATTCCCCAGTCATGTCATATATTGACACTGTACCACTGAACAACCACCACGTTTCCTAAGGACACTTAACAGCAGGCTCCCAATCACTGAACATCAAAAACTGAATAGAAATATTTATAATCACGTTTTTAAACACCTCTATCCCAGTCTCCGAGAAATTTAGGAAAGATTCCTCTCAAGTAACTCAAGCAAAAGGACCGAAAGAACACTTTCTAACACGAGAATATGCGTAGTGTTGGATCAAAAAATCTCTTTTCTAGTTGTTTCAGAAGGCTCCTTTTTCATTTTTTTGGTCTTCAGGATGTGTGACAAATGCACTCACAAACCTTAAGACTGAACCAAAGAAACCTGCTGCTTGTGATGCACGAATTGGAGAATATTTTCCAAATTTGTCACAGTCAGAGAATGTTACATAAAAAGTTGGCTGGGACCTTTAGGAAGCATTCACTGCAACATCATTCTTCTTGCACAAAAATCATCTGGATATCTTTGACATAACTTACATAAGAGTTAAATAAATGTTAAGCAGGAAGGTAAATCCTTGGTTGAGTGCTCTGTTTATGTACTTATAGAATTATAAAGCAGATAAAAACAATGAATATTTTACAAATAAAGTGATTCATAATTTACAGCTGCTGTCATTTTAGTTTACTAGCTTGAAAGACTAAGAGTCCTTCTAAAAAGCACCTCTCTTGCCTTTTTAAGATCAAAATAGTACTTCAAACCAAAGGACTAAATAAATACACCTCAAACCTCTGCTTTAAAAAATGTGAATCCCTTTTTCAGATCGCATGTAAAAGGAAACTTTCTTGATAGTTCCGTTATATGATCTTCATATGATCAGTTCCTACGTTTCATTAAATATAATTTCTTCTGTACAGAGTCTAAGAGTTAAAACTACCCTCCTTTTAGTGTGAGCAACACATCTGAGCCCCTCAGCTATTTCCAAGGAAAAATGTCTTTGCAGTTGCAGCATGTGTGTCTTCCATCTGTTTTCACTTGCACAGCATCGAGTAGCTCCACATAGCATCTTATTCTCTTCACATGTAAAGTTATCTCTTTTTTTTAACTGATCTAAGAAAGTAAAAATTGGATCCACTTATGCAGTTCTTTAAAGCATAGAAAAGAATCTGGAGGAAGGTTTTTCTTCCTTCTTATTAACGATGCTTTACATATTTTAATCTCAAGTGCAGCACTCATTCCAGTGAAAGAATTAAGCCACGGATGTGATGGTTCAGCTTTAGCAGCCAGAGATGGCATTCCTTTCATATCTCCCCAAACTCAGAGAGAGAAATATGATTTAGGATATGCTCACCATACAACCTGAAGCTGAAAAATTTAGTGTTAAGGGAAACCTTGTGAAGCCATTTTTGCAATAACCAGGCACAGTGGGTGAACTTAACCTCTCTCTCCTTTACCCCTCACTCCCTTTTCTCCCACCCAATCCACCTGATTAATAGCTAAAAATTAAATACGTAAGGAAGAGCTGTTACTCCACATTCCTTTCTTTTTTCCTTCCAGCTTTGTTATAGAAAATGTATCAGTCACTTGTAGTTAAAACTTACAACTTTATTATATAATATTACATAGGAAATTTACAGTTCAGACTTACTCAATTTCAGGAACTAAAATTTAGAACTCTACCTTTAAACAACAGCATGGAGAGAAAAGGTTATTCTGTGCTTTTTCAGTCATTCTGGTCAAGCTCACCAATTTAATTTTCCATTTGATAACTGGAGCCATCAGCTTGGTTTTGGTCTGAAGGGTCACATGTTGGAAGCATTCAAAGAACATTCAAACTCACTCACACTCCCATATGCATAAACAATTGCCCACTGCATCCCTGCTAATTAAGCAGATCATGCTGAAAAAATAACATTCTCCATGTCCAGCTAGTCTTTCTGATGTGCAGGAAATAAACCAACAACAGAAGAGACACATTCAGGATGGAAAAGATTTATTAGTCCAAGCCTGCCAGTGCAGGATTTCCTTTATCATCTGGTTACTGCTTTTTAAAAAAAAACAGCTCCTGAAACAAGGCTTCCATTATTTCTATGAAGAGACTACGAAAAAACTACAGACCCTTTTTTTTCTCCTGCCATTTATCCTACATTTTCCCATTTATTTTGATGTCATTACCGCACTAATCAACCCTCAGATAGTGCAATCTGTTTTCTCTCTCTAGCATTCAAAACAAAACTGAGTTTACTTCTCCATGCATAGATCACTCACTGGGCAGGTGATGTGAATGCTCCTTTTCTTTTCCTGATCTTTGGGCTGTTCCAAACACTTTGCCACTGCACAATCTCCTGCTGTACTTGCAGCTCCAATAGTGCAACCCAAGCCTCACATGCCTTTCCTAACCATCACGTTGTTTGCTTTGAGCACAGAGCAGTCAAAAAGGATGAGCTGAGATGTAGAGCAATTTGTCTTTTAAAAAGGAAGGCACCAGTAGAGAGGAAGAGCTGGGAAAAGAGGTATTAGGGATATTAGACACAGAAGAGACCTTGGAAATTGCAAACAGAGAAGCTGAAGAGGGAGCAGTTTTCTCACTAAACAAGGGCAGAAACAGCCCTATACCACTGACTCTAAACCAGAAGACTTCAACACAGAAGGAAGTTATGTTTTCCACACAAGACAGGATATGGCATTCATTGCATAAAAACTTAGAGATTAAAAATATAAATGAGCCAAAAAATAGACAAATTACCAAGTCACAGGTCACTAGTTTCTATTATACATAGTCTTTCTTACAACAAGTGTCTTAAAAGTCAACAGTAGACCGGAAGAAGTTAGAAGGTATACTCAGTAAAGCAGCATTTTACATAGCTTTACGTATATTTTCCTTGGTTTTCCTTAGGAATTTGCCATTAGTGACTGTCAGAGAAAGAACACGAAGGCAGACAAACCTCTGACCTGATCTACTCTGGCTGTTTGATGGGGAACAAACGGAAAAAGATGAGTTTTCCTTGTTGAGGGAGGAATAGGACGGAGAATACCAGAAATATCAGAAAGCATTTAGTGAGTAGTTCCAGTCAGTTGTGATTTTTTCCCACTAATGAAACCACACTAAGAGGGAAGATGCTCTAAAGATGTAGGCCAACATATGTATTCATTAAGGGAGAAAACAGGTATGAAGGAGTGGTTTTTCCAACTTGCTCCCTGACACATCTTCCTATCCTCCAGGCAAAACCAATCCCTCCAAATACTGAGTACAGGTAAAAGTCTTTGCCAGAGAAGGTGCAACATCTTAGGCTGTTAAGCTAAAGTATATCACAAATCCCAGAAGTCCTCAAAGTGAGGTATACACTTTTGAGAAATCATTTCTCCACACACAAACACACACAATACAGAGGACAAGGATGGTCACAGTAAAATTCTTTTCCTGACTCACAGGTGGGTATTTTACTGCTTATTAGGATCCAGAACAGGACAATATCCTACCCAACAAGAACCAATACGCTGAGTAAAGCTTATTGGCTTTTCAGACCTTACATGAAGATATGTTATAAAAACTGGCATGTTTTTATATCCACACATATATCAATAAGAAGCCTTATGTCAGCTTTTCCTGGTTGTGCAGAGAAAAAGCAGTCATGGGAATCGGTATCATCTGTGTTTTTTGGGAGCATACCATGCCCTAAGAGCTTTCCAAGTAAAAAAAAAAAAAAAAAAAAAAAAAGCTGTTCTTAATGAAATTTAAATTTAAATAGGCTGATCTTTTACCATTAAGCTCCTTCATTTCAATTATCAGTGATAATCTCCTTCTAAAACAAAATGACATCGTTTTTGGAAAGAGCATTATGGAAACAAACAAAACCAGAAGCAGCCTGAATGCAGGATCCAGTAGTGACAGACACCGAGCTGTTAAATGTTTTTAACTACTGGGAAGACAATAATTTCTGTTATTAATTACTCCTTAAAACTTCAACTGAAACATATTTTTTTCAGCCTATGCTCGTAACAGCATTTTGGATCTTTGTCAGACACTGCAATCCTGATTCTACTGCCCTTTTGTTGACAAAAAACCCCAAAACCCTAAGCCCAAACAAACACAAAAATCCTTAAACCCTAAAAGACAGAGCAAGAGAAAGGGTGAAGAAAAAGAAATAAAAAGATGCAGCTTTGAGCCCAAGGTCAAAACTGAACCATTTTCCCGAGTTTTCCAGCTCCTGCTGAGTTACCAACGCTGACAAATGGGAGGGTTTGAATTACTGACTGCTTTTAGAGTGCCACTTCAATCACACCACACTGGAAATATTTGATAAATATGACTCGCAATAAAAGTTAGTAGGACATAATATGTTAAATCAGAATAAACCAGAAGGACCTGTCGCTGTTGTTAATGGCTTCCCCCTATATCACTCCCTTGAACAACAGAGGGTGAGGAAGCAAAAAAACCACAAAAACCAACCACAAACAAACCAACAAAAAAAAGACAAAGAGGTGGGGAAAAAAAAAAAGAAAAAGATAATTGTCCTGTGGTCTGATTTTCTGCCTCCCAAATCATGTATGATATAGCAAATCACGTATGATATACTCGCACATGCACGTCAACTCCTAATCTCTGCAGAACTCAGCAGGAGCTGCCTTCCCTACACCAAGCATTTGAAAACCTGTTTTTAATAAAAGTTTATTTTATTTTATTTTACTTAGCTCACATTTGGCTGTTGTAGTCTGTTGCTTTCTGGAGTGCTTGTCTTTTTGTGCTCATGTGTAACCGAAATTCTAAACCAACAGCTTTCAAACATTTAAAGGCCACAGGTTCTGTAACAGGCAAGACTATAAACACTGGATGAAAGAATATCTGTGATGTTACAGCATTTCTAAGTGTAGCTATAGGAGGCCCTTGATAAAGCATTTCTGAATAACAAAATATTCTCCCCTGAATTCGGCAACAGAACAATTTGAATTGTTTTTCTTAATATCAATATTAAGCATATTCAGACTTGGGCATCCAATTTATTCACTGATGGCAAAAGTGATTTAAAATCTACTTAAAAGCAAAATCAAACAAAACACACCCTTAACTCCTGTCCTCCCAGATCTCCCTGGCATTTTCTGATAAAAAATTCATGTTAGAGTAACAGTTTTCACAGCTGTGGCTCAGTGGCTTCACAGGAATTACTTTAACATAAAGCTGCTGTAGGACTGATTAAAAAGCAGTAGGTGTTCTCTCAACCAGGTTCAGAATACTTTAAATTTCTCTTGCAGATACATGGATTTGCACATACACACCCCCCCCCAGTAAACATCTCAGCTACTGCTCCTTCCACCCATGGTATTCCTAAATATTTAACTTTTACCTATATATATTTAATGGAAGACCCTTTGCCACAGCCAGCACCCCTTAAGGCACTCTGTGAAAGGAGGTTTAAGGTTCAACATGTAAATTTATAAAAAGCATAAAAACGTAAGCCAGCATCATTCTGGTTGATATCAAAACTAGTAAATGCAACATGCATTTCTCTACCATTTAAGAGACCATTTCTGTAAAAACTCCAAATCCCTGGTGTACTCTTGTTCTTGGGAGCATTCACATAACCACAGTTTGCAGAACCAAAAAGCTTGGAGAAAATTGAGTTAAACACATGAGCATTTATGAAAATGCGATTTTAAAGTTCAACTACTAATTTTCCAAATGTACCTGCATTTAGTAATTCTGCCACCAGAACAATGCTACATGTTTCTTTCTGACCAATCCCAACTAATCAACGCAGCTCAATAGCAAAAGTCATACACGGAGCCACAAAGTTTAAAAAAAAAAATAAAAATCACATATTTTGACATAAACAAAGCATTTAAGTAAAGTGTGATATACTGAAAGGAAGTCCAAGAGTGGTAAGAGAGGTTAGGTTTGCTGCACAGTGCGTTTGCTAAAAATCAACTGTTGACTCTTATTAAATACTTTCCGCAAATTACATTATTTATACAGTTTAAATGAAGGGCAATTTAAATCAAAGGCAATTTTAGGAGCTAATTTATTTCTCTCAGGAACCTGGAGAGAATGAACACACCCCAGTACACAGAGCAAGGGCACAGGGCGCAGCCCCTGCCACCAGCAGAACTATGAACACGGAGGGCATTGTTACCTTGGCAGGCAAAGCCTCTTTCTTCGTAGCCAGCATTACACAAGCACTTCCCTATGGGCACTAGCCATTCTCCTTCTGTGCTGCAGTACATCTTGGGTGGCTCTTCCTCCTTGGAATGGTTGACACAAGAACCCCGTACCTCCACCAGCGACTGCGAGTCCATGGGCACCGTGTCGGGGAACATGGCGAGGTTCTTGACCGTGAAAGGGCACTTTTTGAAGTACACTCGCACCGAGACTAAGGCAACACAAGCACCCACATCTTGGAAAGCCAAGTAAAAGCCTTTCCTGCTGATGGGCCCCACCTCACGGACTTCTGTGTTCAGCTTGAGGATCCTGTCCCCGAGGTCCATCTGGGTGAAGCTCTCGTCGGCCGCGATGGTGTCGATCTTTGTAAACTGGTGCTCCTTGAACTTGACCGAGTGGTCATCGTCGGATTCCATATAGTACAGGTTGAAGGTCTCTTTGCAAGTGCCCAGGACCAGAGGGATGCTATTGCAGTCCCTCAGGGTGAACTTGAGCTCCACGTAGATCTTCTGAGCCGAGTTGCGTGGAATCCAGTTTGTCCGCAGCCAATTGTTCTGACTGTGATCCATGACGTTGCACACTTGGTACGTTCTGATTGGGGTATAATGCTCATCAACACCACTGATCTCTTCCCACTGGGGAAAAAAAAATTAAAAAAAAAAGGAAAAAGAAAATATTTTAAGATTAACAATTATACTAATAAAAATCACACTTAGATCAAAAAGCAAAAATAACTTCGTTTGGACATTGCTATAAAATAGACAATAGAGTCTGATTGAACTTGCACGCAAATTTTTCCTACTAAAACATATAAACATCTTAAATGGACACAGAATTCCCCAGTCAGTTTTTATGAAGTTATTTCAAGGTGGCATGATGCCATAGCTGTTTGTCAGTATTAAAAACCTGTGTTTTAAACTATACCCAGTGCTGTCCTTTCAACCACGATTTCAGCATGCCCTTCCACTACACTCACTTGAAATGGAAGAGACTCACATTTTCATTGTTAGAATCAATTGTATTTCAGAGATTAAACAAAATTTGAAATCTTACAAACAACAGCCTGTGGCTCCAACTGAAATGCCATTAAAAACCCTTGCAGTTTTACATTTATTCAAAGCATGACAATTGATTTTGGCAGGGATATACATACTCTGGACAAACAGTCAAGCTCAGTCCAGTTTCCAGAGTCATTAAGAATTACTTCCAACTTACCATGCTTTGGTTAGTTGATTCTCCTGTGGACTCTATATGCTATGACACTAAAATGTTTTGTGAAGAACACACAGCCATCCTCTGTTTTTACAGCAGCCATCAGCTGACAAACTTACTTGACCCACTGAAGGAATGGGCTTCCTATTTTTGAATTACTCACCAGTCCTACCTGATTTCTAAAGTCACTTACCAGAAGAATATTTGCCAATCACAGGAAAAAAGAAATCCTATCTATACAGTCAATATTACTGTTAGTCTTTCACCACACACAACTAAGTAACTTTAAGATGCATCTTTCTTCCCTTTCTCCCTCAATGGGAGAAAAACTGGAGATGCAGAGCAGAGAGAATTAAGGATGTTGTCAGAAATCACTGCCATTCTCACAGGAGGGAGACAAAGAACTATCACACAAACATCTTGCCTCAAAAATCAAGTTACCTTCATGTTGTATTTAAGATCTCAGTCTAACTACTTGTCTTACATCAGCACCTTTTGCTGCAGGACCTTAGTGTACTGCAGAGCAGACACCGGGAGAGGAAAGGATTATTCCCACTAAGACAGTGAAGTGCAGAAGTGTTTGCAGTTTCTTGGTTTTACAACACAAGCATATCTCACACGTATACAAAGAAATAAAAAAAACTACCAAGTGGCCACATCAGAATAGCATGTGAGAGTTCTCAGCCCCAACCCATTGATTTAAGAAAGTTTTAATTTGACTAAGAGCTGGTCTGCACAATGAAATTGTCCACACACCACTGAAGATGGGATTTTAAATCATGTTATTAAACCAGCAGATAAAAGCAGTATAAATACTCTTCCTTTAATTGAAACAAAGTTTACTGTAGTTCACTTTACAGATCTGACTGTACACAAGTTTTATCTCTTCCTGACTAGTTCACCAGAGTTTAAAACACAATCTTGGATGTGTCTACAGCAGCTGAAAGGCTGCAGCAAGCCATAACATGCTTCTTTGCCAACAAAAGCTTGCAGGACGGGGTCTTGCTGAGTCAAAATTACTCCAGCTAGAGCTCAGGGCCCCTTGAGAGCTTGGCAGCACGTGGGAGCTCATCATACCAGCACAAACTCCTGCCTGCAGCTGCAGCCTGGCTCCAGCCTCTGCCCAAACCTGAGTGAAGGGCTCTCCTCTGACACATGTCCCTGTAGAAGAACAGGCCTTGAGCCAACAATCTGCCCCCGCTGCAAGGAGCCATTCAGATGCCACAAGGGCCTCCAAGGAAGCTGCATGTGCCAGTTTATCTGGAGGTCTTACCTGGACAAATAAAAATCCACTTACAACAACCAGATGAAAACAGACAAGATTATGTAATGAACCCAAATTTATGAGCATTTTAAGCAGCTCACACTGATTCATAAGATATCCAGTGATTTTCTTTTCCATACAATTTCTAATCAGTTCAACATATTTTAAATACCCAGCAGGAGAGAGAAACAAAACCAGGAACTTGTAGAGTTTAAAATATCTCCACAATTCAATAATTGTGATCAAAGCTAGAAGCAGGCAGTACATTGGCAATGCTCACACATTGCAACTTTTCCCAGTATTTTTATTGGCATTTCCAGGTGATCTTAAAAGATGGTAAACAGATTACCAAGAACATCGAGACAATATTCCTTCCATGCCCCGTGAATTTTTTCTATTAAGTGAGGTTTCTCGAACACCTCTATTTGTACTGATTTTAATTTTTATTTCTGTACTTTTAACTCATGCATCCAACTTGCTCTATAAGGTTACAGTAGCTAACAGTCACTTATTCAGCATTACAGTATTCAATGCTGTTTTAGTTTGTACACCCATCATTCTATCATGGATTCCCAAATAGTTAGCTGAAAGAAAAGGACAAGAAGGTAGGAGCTAAAAAAACAGGAATAATTATGGGAAAAAGTTTATTTTCAAATCTTAGAGAAAAGCAGAGTGTAAAAAAATTAGGATATCTCTTATAGTAGAAGACATAGATCTATCTTACTACAAAAGCTACTGAAAAAAAATGCCCTTAGTGTAGGTGCCGAGAGATGCATAGAGACGAGAAAAATAATTAGAAACAAAAAGTATCTAAGGTATTTTTAAACACATGAGGAAAATTCTGATCTGCCAGGAGGTGAGGGGTAAATCAGCTAAAAGAAGAGTCCAGAATTACTATGCTGTAATATTTTTATCTTAGGATACAGAAAGGAAAGAACAGCACTCTGAGGATGCAGGAACCTGGGCTTGAACAGGTCAAAATAGAAATGAGACAATGAAATGCAAAGGAAAAGGCTCCAATAGAGATGTGAGATGCATTGAAAAAAGCCGTCAGAGGCAAAAGTGATGGGGACATGTTTCTTTTCAGCTCATGCAATGAGTACAGTCTGCTGCAGTCGCCACAGAAACCCACCTGGAACTTAAAACAACAACAACAAAAGAAGTATTTCTGACGATACAATGCAAAAATTTAACTTGATGAGGCTTGGCTAAAAAAATAAAAACAGTTCATGTTTATGTTCTTCAGATAAGTGGAAAAAATAAACCAGAAGGTACCAGAGTCAGTTATCCAAGTCAGGAAGGAGCTGGCACTGTGTAATAGTGAGGAGGAAGGGTGCTGGTGGGAGTTAGGCTGAGAATTTAAAGAAAGCCTGTTGAGATGCTGGGCAGAATGACTGTATGAAGGATCTGCACTGAAATCATGTAAATAAGACACTGGCAGGACTCAAACCTAATTTTCACCTCAATTACTTGGGTAGGTCTAGTCCATGGGGCACTGCACTTCAGAGGTGTCCCAACCTGCATTTCTTTCTTCCAACACTGGGCAGCTACAAAACTAATGGATGTTTATCAGTCCTGGCTATGGCTGGACTGGAAATTAATAGCAAAGTCCTAAATACTGAACAGACGAAATGACAGGACTTTCCTCTGAGCAGGAATGAAAAATTCAAAATATTTTAGGAAGATATTTCTGAAAATGTGTCAGGGATTTTACAACAGCATGATGTGGGACACACAATTCCTGAATTTCTATTATTACGCAGTGCTTATATATTATATACTGATGCCTTCAGGCACATTCAATACTTTTGAAACACGTCCAGGAGAAGTGCCATAGCACCACTCCTTTCCCAGCATGTCATTTGGCTTTTGGAAAGTGTTCTTTTGTTTGCTCTTCATTTTTTAAATATTCTTTGGATACTGTTAATGACAGGAAATGAGAGATTGCTTCCAGTGGTATAGAAAAGTCTCAGGATCCCCAGTGGGAAGGTCTAACTCGTGTGCCCTTATCACACTGACTGACAAAGTCAGGCCAAAAAGGGTTTTATTTTCCAGAACAGATCCCAGCAGAGTGTGCTGGACTGGTGGCTTTGGTTTATTTCTTCCAGTCTCTTTACAAAAGAAAAGTACAGAAGTGAATGTAGGACATTTCCTAGGACGTCATGAACAGTCTCAGTCAGAAGTTCCCTCTCAATGTGGCAATCTGGGACATGAGTGATCTCCTCACTTCTTTCATCCTGCCTGTGACATCAGTTTTGCTGTCTTATTATCTGTCATACTAAAAAAAAAAAAAAACCCAAATCCTCATTTTACAATAGGAAACTGAAGGACATTTTGTGATGTACAATATAGGTACGTAACTGCATGATCCCAAAAAACCTCCATTTCAACCCACATGGCCATAAAACCCCTAAACTCCAAAGCATAAAACTCCAACTAAAAACGGAGTTCTGTAATTTTTCAAGGAACCTATGGAACCCAAATAGCTACATCCCTGACATTCCACTGGCAATCTCAGGCAACAGTATAACAACATTCACTTGCAATTTTATTTTCCATTAAGAACACTGGTATGATGTTTTAACTGGTATGAGCACTGTTTAGGTAATACCCAATTGTCCTCTCACGTAAATATGGCCTTGAAACTTCACCAAAACACCTTCGTGGGCTGGGATGTACCACCCTTGTTGAGTGGAGCACTTAAATCTCTGCTTATTTCTAAACTAATTGTTAAAAACTGAGGTTTTTTGCCCCAGTATAATTGCTTTTCACTACCTATGAAGTGTTCACAGAAGCCTCTACAGAACCACCATTCAAATTTTACGTGAAATAACACATTTTGCTCCAGTACTGAAAACTAACCCTCTTATCTACTGACTCTTAATATTCAGCACAGTTTCAGGCAGGGGAGGGAATAAAAAAATCACCTTTATTACACCTTGCTGAGCAACAACAATAAAGTCTGAATTCCCATGTATTCCCACTTTCTGCTATTCAGTCAATTCCCCTCCCAAACACTGAGATGATGACTGGAATCTCGCATTTCAGATCCTCAGTGCATGCAACTTCAACAGTTCACTGACAGAACACCAACTAGCTCATGTTTTCTCTTTTTTTTTTTAGTTGCCAGGCAATCACAAGAAAAAGAGGTAAACAAACCAGTCATGCCATGAGCAACAGAATTAACCAAGTTAATTCTGGTTTCCTACCAATCTGTATCTTATGGACTCAGATGTCCAATAAAAGGTGAGTGCAAAAAAGTCTCTTCCTCATTGTGACCATTAATACCTTTCTGTGTGTCTTCCTCTCTTCCTATCCCTTTTTCATAAATCTTGTAGGGATGAAAGCCTTTGGAAGCCTCTGCTTCTCTGTGAAATTGTTAAAATTCACCTCTGATTTCGAAAACTATTAAGCAAAATCTTCCTTTCCCTTGCATATACACACATTGAAGTACAGATATATCTGTTTATTTCCCATTTTCACCAGAGATTATGCCAGAAAGAAGGCAATGGCTTCACAACCAAGCCAGGCATGGTTTTTAAAACTGCTAGGATGAGTGTGGGCACAATAAATTTCTATTAAGACTGTAATAGAAAAAAAAATATACTAAAAAAATATAAATATACTAAAAAATATAAATATACTAAAAATATAAATATACTAAAAAAAAAACCCAAAATGTTTTCTTATGAGCTTAAAGCTAGCTCCATGGAACCCTCGTTTGACTCTTAGAAAAAGCTGAAATATTCCAAAGCTGCACAATATTCCTATAAATACTGGGACAAGTAATGAGCAGGCATTTGAGCTATTACTCTGTATTATGCTAATACCCTTTTGAATTAGTGTTTTCCTCAGTGAGTCATTTTATAGAAAACTAACAATTTTTTTTAATAGAAGGAAAAAAGTCACAGCTTCAGTAAAAGTCCTCAGTAAGAACACGAGGTGGACATTCCTGGTGAAAAGTTCATTCCATTGGAAATAAGAGACAGACCTTGTGATAAGCAAGACTTAATGAAAGGACTGGAAAAATCAAGGAATAATATTGGACAGAGGGAACCACAACAGAAAAGAGAAACCATCACCGGCATTTGTACCTTTATGAAATAACCCAAAATGTCTACATGTCATTTTCTGACAAGTTTGTGCTCCTGACGTTAACTACCTGAAAACATAACTCAAATTAAGTATAAAACATATTTTATACCATGGAAATGTAACAGGTCAAGACTGAAAGCCCCAGGCATGAGAATATTCACCACTTATCTAAATAACATTTGTATTATTAGATTTGGGGGTGTTTTTTAAGTGACTTTGCATGGGAGAACTTGACCTAAAATCTTCCAGTATGACAGGGAATTATATAATAAGTCAACATATATATATTAAGTCTCAAACTTTCTTTCTCTGTTGCACACTGTCCAACAGTTCAAACACATTTGGGAAACAGGTTGCAGGATTTAAGACAAAATTAATGTTTTTGATGCCTCCTTTGTTTTAGCACTTAGATCTTCTGTGAACTTTATTATTGTAATATTAAATAAGTCCAAATTCAGATCAGTAAGTGAATCAAGATTTTCCATATGTTGAACATAATTCTAACATATCCTACTGGACTTCAAATTAATACACACAGAGAAAGAACTTTTTCAGTTATTTGAAAGTTTTCTGTAGACCACAGTTAAAATTCTGGTGAGAAGTGAGGAAATCAAACCAACAAAAATTAACACACATTTTTAGGACAGCTTGAGATTAGCAATAAAATAATTCAAGTCTAAATGAAAAATTGAACCTTCCAACATACTATATAAAAGCTTAACAAAACAGTAGCAGGATGGCAGAGGTCTGAAAGCTTGCTATTATCAAAAACCCTGTAATCACTAGATATCCTAGGATGCATTCCAGGCCAGGAAAACACTTCTTCATACCATCACCAAAGATGCTAATTCAAGACCCATAAAATACCAACCAGCTGAGATCAGAGGACAGGAAATTATCTGCTTTGGGAGTTTAAGAAACGGTACCATGGGAATTTTTTCCCTACATTTGGCCTTCCAAAAAAAAAAAAAAAAAAAAAACACCCAAAAAATAAAAATCAATGACCTCAGCTCCTGGTACTGGCTTAGCCCCAGTTTTTATTTCTAGCTTTTTTTCTAAGTTGCAAATGCAAGGAGAGGAAGTTGCATTGCAAGAGTTTTCTGCTTAAGTTTTATACATCCACAAAAATTATCATTACCACTGTATAAACCCTCCTAAGACACACACTTTGGGACACTTTCCCCTAATGCTGTTTTACCAGCCTACGATTCTACATTACCCAGTCACGATGTTAAATGAGAAAGCTCTACTGTGACAGAAAATAAGCATGTTATAGGGAATGTAAGGTTCAAACAAGTCTATATATTGCTATAAAATTACACACAACAATCTTCAGTCTAAGATTTACCTGTTACTGCCACTGTGTTCTCCCTCTCTGTTCAGTTCACCACTGACGTCTTGACATTTGTGGGAGAAGAAAAACACCCCTGACAGCACATCACTGTATTCAGGGGATTTTCTTCCCAACTTCAACCTAAAAGCTGGGGTTTCTTCATAACTTAGCAAAGCATTTCAGAACGACAAGACAAAAAATTAATATCTTATGTGTGTTCAGAGCTCAGGTGAGATGAGGAACTCGTTAAGAGGATTCAGATACCCAAAAAAACTGACATCCAGCATCTTACCCCACAGCTAGCTTGAAATTTATCTCAAATTATCCAAAACAATCAGATGCAATGGAAATGCAAGCTCAGGGGAAAAAAATAATTTTTTTTTTCTTTTTTTTTTTCCCCTCCTCCAGAGGAACATTACCCTTTCTAAAAGAAAACCTTGACCCTCTGTCTCAAAACAAAACCACCAGAAGCGTTGGATGGACTAATGCCTCTTAGTTTTTAAAGATCTGGGAAGTAAAATGAAATAAATATTGTAATAAATGATGTTCACAAAAATAAGTGTGACTGTCCTATAGCTGCTAAGCACAAATAAATACACGCAACAGTGAGAAAGCAAGAGTACACACCTTCTCATGGGAATAATGGACTAATAATTAACCAAAGTGCAGAAAGATGAGTAAAGCCATCTTTCCCCCCCATCTCTAGCTGCCAGACAGATGAGCACTTCATCATCAAACTCGTAAGGACAGCTGATTCTCACCCTTCTGCAAGCAAAATCCCCTTAATCACAGTGAGGTGAAAAGGTCACTACAATGAGGAAAACATCTGACTTTCTACCATCTGAATCCAGCATTCAAATACCCATTCAGAGCCTGGACAGGCAAAGCATTTACAGCTTTTTTTTTTTTTTTTTTCTAGGCTGCATGTCCCCTGTAGAAACAGGTTTCAATCTTATTTATCTCACAGGTCAAGGAGATTTTCTGAGAAGTTCTCCACACAACAGTCCCCATGGTGGAAATCTGTGCTGAACCATCACTCATATAAAAGCACCTTTCTCCACGAGCACTGGGTAAGATTCAGCCTTTAAGTGTAGCTGGTTTCCGAGATGGAAATGAGTGGCTGTTGGGTACAATGGGTAGCTCAGCAAGGAGAAATTTATCCAAGGTGGAACTCACCCCACGCTGTGGATGTGGCAATCTGGTGAAAAAACCCTGTGTCCTTAAGTAATTCTAACTAGAAATGATTTCACACAATGCTACACGTAATACTTTCAGCTATAGGGCTCATAACAATAGGCTTTTGTTTATTAATATTTAATAATAACACAGATAAAAATCATCAGGTCCTCATCTTCATCTAAAGCACTAATGTTGGATGTAACCACACAAGGAATGATGGGAAACCTTGACAAAGAAATGACCATGGCATAGTCATTCGAGAACGGAAAGAATCCACTTCCCCAAACTATTTGCTGGGTAGGAAATATGAGAATACCCCTTTGTCCACATTTATGCTTCCGTTTTCTAACACACAGATTAGGAACAAATTAATAGTGGGGCAACATTTTTGTTACTGTTTTAGTTATTACTTGGACTCTAACAAAGAGCTGGCCATGCCTTCATTTAAAAAAAACCCAACCCAAACCATTAGCAAATACTTTCAGAAGCATCAGCAAGCAGGAATTTTTAGGCATGAAACCATTACTTAAATGGGAAAACACCATTGCAACAGAGAAAGTGAAAAACGTCTGTAGCACAGGAACACCTAAAATTTCACATTTGAAAAGCCTCTGTGGTTTGTTGCCTCATATTTGGCAGCAAAACACAAACAAAAGAAGTATTTACATCAACATGCACAAAACAGGTGGATAATATAGCATTTCCTTGCTCGTCTGACTTTCAAAACAAGGTATTTTTACACATTTCCTACAGAAATCCCAAACCACCCCATGTTCTCCTATTGTCATGGACACAACACTCAACGTACAGTGAAATTCAGTAGTGTTGTGCTGGATGTAACTGCAAAAAGCACCAGCTGCTGTATTAGGAATGGCATCCTTCCAGGTCTCAAATGTCTTATTTATATACAATGGAATCCTTCCAGCTGTTTAATATTTAGGGCTAATAAATATAATTGGCAGTACTACTGCACAAGGGCAGGTAACACAAATACATACGAAACTACTTCCCAACAGAAAACCTGACTTGTTCTTAGATGATTAAACCAAAGATGGATACAGAATTCTGAACACATTTTACATTGCTGCCTTTTTTTTCTTTAATCCAAGCAATATTTGCTTGTTTTTCAAGTGCAAAACTGAACAGAAAAGAAAATATACCAGGCACTGTTTCATCAGCTGCTCTGAGACCAGCGTTGCCTTGAACAACTAGTGTCTTCCACAGACCATGAACAAATACAAATTGGCCAGGTAGAAAGACAAGACACAGCACAAGTTTATTGATTCCTTGCAAAATGCTGGATCACACCAGAAAACAGTCCCAGCCACCCCAGCCAGTCGAGAAGTGATACTTGTTCCCACAGGCAAACCTTCTATGCATGTGCAGGACAATCCGACCTCTCCCAAGCAGATTAACTCTGTGTTGGGTGGGAGGTGAGTACAATGCGGCTGAGGATGCAAACACAAGAGAGGACACGCTCCAAGATCTGTGCCCCTATTTCCAGCTTTCTGGCAGACTTGATGTTGGCAAGGCTACTAATTACCACAGTAATTAATGCTGAATGTAGCAGTCTTTCCTCCAACTCAGGATGGTCAACAAATCCAAAGAGCTGCGTGTCTTCACAGGCAGCTTCCCAGACCCTGAGAAAAGCTTCAGGATCTGTGGCCTCCAGCATGATAACCCCCTCTAAGGTCACAGCACTGGATGCAGTCCTGCACAGCAGGCAGCAGAAGGCAAGCACTGTGCCTGTGTCCCTTCCGCAAGGCCTTGATTCCACTGGAACCCTCTTCAACTGCCTGGCACACCCCAGATGGAAAACTAGTCTACAAATGGAAATATTTAATTTGCATGAGTGAAGCACAGCTAATGCTTGGTAACTTCATAGGAGAGAACAATTTAATTTGAAATCTTAAACAACTTCCATGGCAGCTGGAGCCTCAAAATCAATTCCATAAAAGGCTGCTTAGTGTAATTACCATAATTTAGAGGTATTTGGGTTGTTTGGTTTTTACCTAGATCACATCTCATTGCTCTTTTTTGATATTCTCCAGCTAAGCAGTTACACACTCACAGATCATCTCCCTGCTTCCAGCTTTAGCACCATTTCTCAACAGAAACTTTCTTTTTCAGCCTCTTTGTTCAGGCAGTTCAGAACAGCATCCTTACCCACATGGAATGCCCTTCCAGTTAGGTACACTAAAGGTCTCACGGAAGGACTAACATGGCCCTCACCTCCCTAAATCAGCTCAGAATCAACTAACTGAACCTAAACCAAGAGGTTCTTAAAAATCAGCCAGGAGCTCTGCTGTTAACAAAATACGTGAAGTACTTAACACTGTGATCTTCTCCTAAGTCATCAATAAAACGCAGCGTTTTTCCTCCTAAAATTGCCTCTTAATTCCTGTTGAAGGAAGCACACCTACACTTTTCCTAAAGAAAACAACATCTGAAATACTGTCTCAGCCATCACACCTTGCCTTTAATGAGCACAAGACAAAAATAGGCATGACATATACCTGAAAAGCATAATGTTGCTTCCTCCAATCCCTTGCTTGGGGAAGTACTGAAAAAAAGGGGCAATAAATAAAAATAGCACATGCATTACTTTTTAAATCTAGCTATTCATATAGGGTCTTCAAAACTAAGCACACGTTGAAATCGGAGAAGAGTCATTACGCTTAAAAGGTTAAGTTAAAAATACCTCCATAAAGGTTATTATTCTTTTGTCAACTGCTGAGTCCAAAGAGAAATTATAACTATATTTTTACTGTAATTCTATGGAAATTAATTTCTTAACCATACAATTAGAAAAAGTTAGTACTCTGCACATATTTCCAGTTATTTTAATTGAAAAATACGTTTAATACAGGAACTCGGGCCTTGGCATTTCATATTTTCTAAAGATAAATTCATTTCAGTTCAACAAAAAGGAAGTAATTAGACTGGGAATTCTGGAGATAGTCCAGATATCTTCTCAACCTCTGGCTAAGATGCTCTTGATTTCTCAAGGCTCTAAAACGTTATTAAACAATTACTTTTCCTCTGTCAAGCTAGGGATGAAAGAGGAACTCATGACTAATTTAATATGAGATAAATAAACAGAAGTAACTCAACTAGGACTTTAACCAAAGACTCTTGAGGAGCAAAGGCATTAGCTAACTTTCACAGGTCTACACTGGAGATACACCCTTTTCTGAAAATGCTCTGTTCATTATCTGACAAACTGTACACATTTAGAACTGAAAAAAAGTAAGCATGTCACAGAAATACAGAATTTGACATGTAGAAACAAATAATTAAAAAAAAAAAAGAAAAAAAGAAGAAAACAAAAAAGCTTCAAAGGGTTGATCATAATCTTACAGCTGTTGGGTAGCTTTCAAACAGGTTCAGCTTTGAGTGAACAGAAGCTCACGAGATAAAACAGCTCACAAACACCTCAAGTAAAACTTGAAAAGAAATCTGCTGTTCACACCACATTACCTGTGTCTTGCACAGCATTTTTGCTGCAGACCCCTCGGTCACAGGTCACTGCAAGGCCAAGGAGGAGTCCAATGTCTCCTGGAATAGGAGACATTCAATCCTAAAAATATTGTCATATTTTAGAGAAGCCTCACAAAGAACCTCAAATTCAAATCTCATTTGATAGCTGTATTTGTATGCTTACTGTGTGGGAGGTTGAGAGACATTAGCAGGAACATAAACTCCTGACCTGTAACCCCACCAGCCAAATTCCTCCATGAGACTCTAGATGTAAATATGAGGCTTATATTTCATTTTCTGGCTTACTGTGCCATAGTGGAACACAATGGGCTTCAAGAAATGCACTACACTAATTATTATCATTGGTACCAATATTTTATTACAGAGATTAAATATGGTTCAGAGAATTATTGGAAAGCTAAACATTGCTCATTAGATTTAATGCTGAAAATATTTTTATAGATTACCTTTATTTACTTAACATTCATTTCTTTATCATAACTACCTTGAATGCAAACACACTAAGTAAAACAACACTGCAGTTTTTTGTATTCAAACATTCAAAGTTGCCTCACTTTTAAGTCCTGTGGTAAAAAAAAAAAAAAAAATCAACTTTGCACTACTCTCAGTGAGACACTGATTACATGCTGTGAAAAGCTCAAAATGAAAACAACCGCACAAGAAAGGATTTTTTTTTTTTACACAAAACACAAGGCTAAATATAAATGAAAGCCTGCTGGGAATGGGTATCGATAAACGTGAGCGTGTTTGACTCAGTTCTCTGCACTTGGGACTGCAGATGGGGGGGAAAAAAATAAATCAGACAAGGATTTCACTGTTTTATTTTGCTGAATTGTGGCTCCAAAGGTTAAAGTTGACACAGCACTAGAACACAATGAGACCCTCTATTTGCCAGCAAGGTACCCTTGCAGCAGTGACCACATGGTCCTCCAAAATGTCCTGACAGTGACCTCAAAAGTCATGAGTGAGTCAGAGCTCAAAGGACGAGACAAAGTAACCCTCACGCCGCCTCATCCTCCTGGTCTCTCCCCGCCCCAAGGTCAGGAACTGAGGCGAATTATTTATGTTGCTGATAAAGACTCGATTTCAAGACTCTGAGATAAGGCCAGCACAGACTTCCTACGTGAGTTGAGACTTTGAAGTCCCGTAAACCAGAGATAAAAACTACAGTTTAATACACTTGGTTAGGAAAGCTGCCATATGTGGGCAAACGTCTTTCAAATCTACACGGGCTTCCCAGGGTCCAACTGAACGTGTTGTGAGCATGGAATTCAAAGCCCACAGAGAACCTGAGCTGTCAAGAATCTTTGCATGGCCGGAATCAGAACTCTCTCCTACAAGATGGATGGGACCTAGTGAGAAACCCACGGCATGAAAACACTTGGAATGTGCTTCAAGCCACAGGAAACAGGAAAAATTCAGTATCACTGCTGATTTATAACCCATGAAATACAGCTAGTAATGCAGATTTACTGACATGCAACCAAGTTCAGAAGTGCATTTCATTGCTGTTCCATATTCACATGTCCCAGAGCCAACATCCCAATTGGCAATGTTTTGGGAAATGAGAGCTACGGCTTGAACTGAACCTACATGTTACCCACAGCTTACAACAGCAGAAAAAGAGATGCAGAACAAAGGCAGCTGATAATCCTAACAAGCAGAGTTCCCTTTTTTTAAATTTAAATTATTACTGATGAAGCTCAGTGCTGCTACACCCAAAACCCAAGGAGACAGGCAAAAAAAAAAAAAAAAAAAAAAAAAAGGTGTTAAATAAGCACATTGTCTTTGAGACCATCAAGCCTCATATTTTATATACCAAAATTTCAAGTGGTAAAATGAACATTTCCACCATGAAAATAGCAATTTCCCCCCCCCCCCAAACAGACCAAAAATGCAAATTTGTTTATCCACATCATTTTGTCAGGGAAAAAAAAAAAGTAAAAGGTAGGATTTAAAACTAAAAACCCCACAACATCCCTTTGAACTCATAGAACTTTTGTATGCAGGTGATAATAAATACTTTATGTCCAGAAGTTCTATAATTTATACATTAAACATTCTGGAATATTCTGGTCTGCTAATCTTAAATGCATTCTCTCCTACTGAATGAAAAACTATGTTTACTCCAATCACCCTGCACCTCTTTCACTCCATAAACAAGGATGTCTCCAACAGGAAGATCATTCTGTTGCCATTATTGACAAGACAGCAATCATTTACTTAAATTGAATATAAAAATCAGTGAAAAAGCTGAAAAATCAGGCTTCACCAGCCTGAATATAACTTACCCAGATTTAACACTTCATTCACTTCTCTATATGGAGAGATTTTGGGAAGAAAATAATAAAATATTATTGACATGTCTACTTATGCTGTAATCTTAGAACACATTTCCTAGAAGTACAGCCAAACGTGATTGTGTGGACAGAGAGCCCAAGTAGTTAAAAACACAAGAACTTTTTTATATATATAATGAGGCATCATTTTTCATTGTAAAGGCTATACTCTCTATCCCTACGCCTACAGCCATGAAAACTCAGTTTCCCACAAAAAATGCTGGACTGATAAGAAAAGACACAAGCCTTTTGCTTTGAAAAAGGGTGAGGAGAAAGCAAAAGCACAATTTAGTTCTGATTTATTTTACCTTGCACTTATGCAGGTTCTTGAATTCCAGTATAAAACCGTAATTTTGTTATCGAGAGTGTCAAGAAGATTTGGTTTTGTTTTATTTTCTCTCTGCACTAACAGCAGACAGTACTTCAAAAAAAAGAAGCCAAAGTTAGTCTCTGTTTACTTTTGCTGTTGTTTTTTCAGGGTTACATATTGGTTTCAGCAATGGTCTTGCCCCAGAGGTGGAGGAATGTCAGACAAGAAAAGCAAGCAAAACAGTTTCCTAGACAGAAGTTTGACAACTTTTTTGCAATATTAGCAAAGAAACAGAAAAATCATCATGCAATATATAAGATTAATCACACAAAGTCTCATCACGAGCCTCCCACAGCTGAAATTTGTTCACATGAAACATTCAAACGGTGTTTATGAATAATCCCAGCTTGAACAAATTGGTTTTTTACAGAAGAAACCCAACTGCACAGAACAAATTAAACTGTTTGTACTGCTCTTTCTCAAAAGGCGAGGATGGGTTTTTTTCCAAGTGAAAACAAAAATACAGATTTTTAGGGAAATATAAAGAAAAAGATAAGTTAAAAGCATAAGAAACCTAGAAGAGAAAGAGAGGGGACAAAAGGATGTCAGGTTTACAAGACTAGGCAACAAAGATGACAGTAAGTAACAGAAAAGAAGTAAAGAAGAATGCTGCTGCAAAAAGAAAAGGGAAAAGAATAACTATTTAAAAATCCAAGGCAAGAGTAGGTATGACTCAGAAAATATTATGGACAAAGCAGATGAGGAAAGAAAGCTGTTACTGAATCAAGTGAGAGACTTGGAGACAAAGAAAGGATGGAAGCTGGGCAGAAAGGTGGTGCTCTGTACCAGAAATATTCCCAACTTGGAAGTGTGGGGATGAAGCAGACAGATATAATAGAGGCCAGAGAGAAGAGAGAGAGAGAAGCCAATTCCAGCAGCTTTGCAAAAGCTGGAAGACAACTCCTAATTAAATCAGAGGCTGTGACAGAATATAGAGGCAATACAATCAGGTATTCCACGTGCAGAGCATGACAATTTAAACGAGACTGACAGTTTTGCAACATTCAGGATGGAACATCTTGAGCAGGAGCTTCTGTTCTTCAAGATTGTCTAACACAATGTTCTGAGGCATAAATTAAAATTCACTTACTGTCTTTCAGAAATAACCACCATCTGAGTAATGCAACACCAAGCTGAAATTAAAATACCATAAACAAAATACCTCATCAAAATATTCTCTCTCTGATGTCTTCTCCTTGTGAAGAGCTCAGAAGTGTGCATCTGACCTCTAATCACCACTTGGAAAAATGATTGAACTCGCACAATAAATGTAATTGTGTCTTTACAACAGCTTAAGTGCAGATTCTGCTCTGCCCTACCTTCCCTTCTGCTCCTTGCATCAGTATTAAAGTGGCAATTTAGGGAGTTGATATCGGGCAAAATCTACCTGGATGTCAACCTGGCAAAAACACACCAAAACCAGAGCAAGGACAAAAAAACACCCCCAAAACCAAAATTAAAAAATATTCAAACAAACAAACAAAACTCCACAAACCAAAACCAACCAACCAACACCAACAAAAAAACACCCCCAGCCCCTAATAAAGGCACAGGAGTGGCTCCCGTGATCAACAATCATGAAGTGCCAATGTCAGTTCCTAAGGGAGCAGGGAAGACCCCAGGAACTCATCAATAATGGGTCCAATCCTGTTCAACATCCAATAATGATCCAGATGGGGGGCTGAGAGCACCTTCAGGAAGCCTGCTGAGGACACAGAGCTGGAAGGAATGGTTAACATGCCAGGGGGTCATCCTGCTATTCCAGGGGACCTTCACAGACTGGAGAAATGGGCTGATAGGAACAGCAGGAAGCTTAACAAGGTGAAAAATAAAGTTCTGCACCTTGGAAGGAGCAACATACCTGGAACTTTTACTTAACATACTTTTACTTAGCAAAATTGGATTCCTCTGCCCATGAGCACGTCAGCAGCTCACCACAACCCAAACATAAGCCAATCGCTTTGCTAAAAAGACATCTAGATCTACAGACTTACTTTCTACAGTCCTTCCCCTTCCACAGTGGTCTCACTCCATGACTGCAGCAAAGAGTTCAACATCCAGCACCGCTGGTTTCCTGCATAATTTACAGAGTGACCTCATTCTGATTCTCAGGAGAGCATCCCGTGCCTGGCACAACCATTTGACCATGCAAGTGAAATTGTCCAGCTCAGCAGCAGCCTCAGCCAGCACAGCACAAACATCAGTAAAACAGCATCAGCTTGCAGGGGATTTAAGGTGAAACTAGGAACTCGGTAACTGCACTTTGCAGCATCTCAGGTCACAAAGTTCCTTCTTTAAATTATGATGAGAGAACTCTGATCTCAACCGAGAATGAGAAACCAGAGTCTGCACTGAACACCTGTGCAAGGTCTTTTGTTCTTACATAAAAGCTCTTTCACAGACACTTTCTTCTATGATTCCTCAGACCCAATCACAGCGTTTTCTATTCCACAAGTCCGTCTCCTGAGGGCCCCGTCTCCTTCAGCAGCAGGGAAAGGATTCTCAACTCAGAGCAGGAACACCATGTCTATGAACTATTTCCAGGCTCCACTTGGCAGCCCTTTATTTAAACAGCGGTAATTCAATCGTGACTGCAGTTCTGGGGTGGCTGCACATGTGTGATCCAAGTAAGGAAGAATGAAATGAGGTTGCATTTAACAGCTTCTCATGGCTCTAAAGAAAGGGACAAGCAGGCATGTCCAGCTGTTCTCCTAGTTAAGACAGTTTGGTCTTCAACAGATTTCTGTGGTCATCTGCATGTATAGGGTAACTGATGTAAGAAAGGGGTTTTATAAAAAATCAAGTATTAAATATAAATATAAATATATGTCTATATATATTTTATATATCTATAGATATGGATATTTATCTTTTACAAATAGGGACATTTCTTCAGAAAACACCAGAGACAAAAAAACCCCCAACCCCATGTCACCAACAGTACACCTGATTTACCTGAGGTCCGTATTTGAAAAATACTTTAATTTTATTGGTTTTTTCCTTTTCTTTGCCAGTGAAAGATGATAACCATATCAGTGTGATAGAATTCCCCTCAGTAAAAGCAACAAAATCTTGTGACAAGTTGAAAAGGAGTCAGAATATATGAGTGATGGTCATGCAACGCAAGTGTGTGTTAACACGTCCCCCCATCACATGCTTCATTCTAAAAACTCTGGCTGCTTTTATTGCAAGGCTTCTGGAAAAAGTAGCAGATCATGAAGAGTTTCCCCACTTTAGAAAGTACATTATTTTTAGGTATTTAAACTTTTTTTTGGCAAATAACACGTGCTCTTCAGCTTTCCCTACTTTACCAGTCAGAGTAACAATCAGCCAGATCTCCTATAATAAGGTAAATATTACGTTAACACAAGTTAATTTCTAAATTTTTCAAAACAATCTTATTCTCTACATTGATGAACTTACTTATATATTTGCATAAAAAATATATCTCACAGAAAAACTTAAAATCCATGTTAATATTTCTGCTTTAGGATCATAAAATACGGCACTAACTGAAAATTGAAGATTTCATTAGAATCAATATTATTTAGAATGCACTAGTGACAAAAAACCCTGAGATTTACACAAAAAATGAAAACAGGCAGATTGGCTGTGGAAAAAGGAAGAACTCTAAGAAATATCTACCCTACAAAGTAAGTCACCTAAAGAAAGAAAAAAGGAAGTTTAATGTACCTGAAAGTGAGATAATAGCACTTCTTTTGCAGCAGACGAGTTCAGGAAAAAGCATTTTTACTGTTACATTTATTACTTGAAAAGTGGAAGTGCTGAGAAGGACCAATTCCATTGTGCAAGGCATAACAGGAATGTTTAAGAATGACTCATCTGTGCACTGAAAAAGTTTTCTGTTCGAATGGTAGATGTTATTCTCTAGCACAGATTTGAGAAATCTCTGCCTCTCTACAGTGAATTATTACAGCAAAAAGAATACAACACCTCTCAAAACAGAAGCTCATGTTCTATCAGTGTCCTGGATGACAGTAACTGTAATGTCCTGGTTTAAAACAACTAGAAATCAGAAAATTCAAGTGGATATTTCTGTAATATTGGAATACAAACATCTGTACCTGCAAATGGAATGAGCCAGTTTTAATGACATCATTTTATGAAAGCAGAGACATTTTCTATACAGAAATTCAATTCTTTGACTGAAATAGTGAAGCTGAAACAAGGTGTAATAAGAACATTTTATGGAAAGCATTGTTTGCCTTCATCGGCTAAAAAAGGAAAAAAAAAACCTCTGTAATAAAAAAAAATAAAAAAAAAGTTTGGGTTTTTTTTGTCCTACACCTGTAAAGGAAAATAAAAAATATGGCACAATGTTAGCCATTTATACAAAAAACCCCTGAGACCCAGGAAGCTACACCAGCTTAATTTAACCTGTGCTTTTTTCAGTGTTACTTTAGCCAGAAAGTTTCAAACAATCCAAAATCTTACTCTTTTTTTGTGGGAGTACAATACATTTTTCAGCAGTCTTGCAAAAAATTTTAAAGATGTACTGAGCTTTCCAAGAGCTGGTAACTTCTGAGCATAATACCTTGTACCACTGTGCAGCAAAAAGGTGAAGAAAATATTCCCAAAGTTAACTTTGTACCAGCCAACTCTTCCAATACCCCACTTCTTTTCCAGTGAAGAACAGGTTTCCTTGGCAGTAACTTTTGGTGTTCTGTTGGTTTATCTTTGCTTCTTTTTTTTCTACTTGGTTGCTCCTCCTCTTTTTAAGGAGGGAAGTGTGGGGCAAGCACAGCCAGATGACACGAACCACTTGCCTGATCACCCTGACAGCAAAGCCCCTTCAAGCACGCTCTGCATAAACAGACCTCTAACAGCCTTGCAATTACCACTAATTTTAATCAGCTAAGGGTTAACTTGGAGTAAAAGAAAGCTAATTAATATGCCAAAGTAGCACTCTCTTTTCTGAAGGAGTTAATGAGGCTTAGGAAGGACCCAGGTGTGACTTTTGTTGGCCAGGGCAGCACAGAGGGGCTGAGTGAGGTGAAATAATTGCATGTTAATTATCAGCCTGTCAGCAGCACTCAGATGCCTCTGCCTTCCCACCTCTGCCCTGCACTGCAAACCAGGGGGATCGATGCCTTAAGACCCCTAAGTATACAGATTTTAATGTAGATTTTAGCATCTTGCAGCAATTTTAGGACAGAGCTTTTAACGAAATACTTTTGCACCAAATTCTAAAAGATTGTTTGATGTTTCTTATCAAGGTTTTCAATAGACAGAGATTTTTTAGCAAGCTAAAAGGCATCTAGTCTGTAGAGAGTGTACCAGAGCAAGATATATCCAGCACATTCCTTGATAAAACTTCAGTTAAAGCCATTTAGAAGGCCCAGAATCCTTGAATTTGTTCCAAGCAGGACAGAAATCCTGAGGAAGACAAAGAATGGGAGGACAGAGTGGTTGTGGAAGACCATCCACCAATTTTGGGCCTGAAGAAGGTCCTGGGGACAGGCTGGGAGTATCCTATTAGATATGATAATTAGCTAGTATTATTTTTTTTTTAAAAAGCTATCCCTTGTGCTTGGGCTTATGTATTTTGTGCACCTTAAAGAGCCTTAATTAAAGACCTGCTCTCTACCTTACTACACAAAAATTGTTCAGCAAATTTTTCTTTGCTTGTAGGCAACAGGATTAGGCAGATGGTAATAGCTGAGGATGGGCAACCACAATATGAACTGCTGGCATGACAGGATGAACGATCACGTTTTTCTGCTGAAAGTCATATAAAAACCATCACCAAAACAAACCTACTACAAAAACCCCACCCACACATCACCATCCTCAATGTCTGTGCAGCTCTTAGCAGGCATAAAAGATGCTTAATAAACTTTAAGGTCCACAGATCGACTGTGGCAGCTTCAACAGTAACAATAAATAGGTTTATCCACCCCACAGAACACCTTGTCATATATCCTCCCCCTCAGAGAAACCTTTTATTCACACTGTGCTTTCATCTGCAAAAAACCTGATCCTGTTGCCTCAGAGAAATTATCCTTCTGACTTCGGTTTTTGGGAAATGAATACACTGTAAAAAATAATAGAAAAAAAATATTCCAGTAACTTCAAATTACGTGAAAATTTACAACAAAGTATTTTCCCAAGCCAAAACAAAAAAAATCACGTGAAATACTGCATATAGATGTGATTTTGGAAGACTAATTTTATTGGTAAAGAATAAATTATTTTTATTTCTACGGCCACATAAAAATCCAGTTAGTTTTAGGACCACTGAAGAGTCTTTGTAGGCTGTTATTTAGTTATTTAAGTTTGGTACACTTCTCATTTTCATTACATTGAAAATTCAACTTTTTTCCAAATGGTCACAGAAGAAAAGTAGTTCTCTTCCCTCAACTTAGGGTTCAGTTCTTTTCTCCAGGAAGCAAATCAGGCCTATAAAGCTCTAAGCTCTCAAATCCTTGCAGCATCACTACTTTTACGTGGAAAATAAAAAAAAGTAAATTAAAAAGCCTTCAAGAACTAAGCATCAGTTACGATATGTTCAAAAAACACACAAAAACCTCAGACAAACATTCTGTCTGTTCTTACTCAGCATGAGAGCACTCACATTTTTTCCCCTCAGAAAATATCATTCACCCTGATTAGTTCACCTTTGATCATTTTCAGCAGTCAATTCTTTTCCCACAGAGCTCTGAGCTTGCACTGGGACACCATGAAATGGGACCTGCCACGTTTCTACTAACAAATACATGACTGAGGACAGCAGGCATTCCCAATACATTTTCGTGCTTTAATTATCAGCAGTATCAATTGGTCTTATTAATCATCAACTGAGAGGTCCATATTTGCATCATTTTGACCCCAATGACAAATTAAAGAGAAAGATTCACCAAGACTCACCTCTTTGGGTAGCAAATAAACCTGCTATGAAACACGTGCACCGAGGAACTTCACTGAGAAACACGTCTACCTGCAATCAAAAATCTCCTAAATATCCTCTTTTATGAGCTAGGACAAAGAACAGCAGAATGGAATTGTTACAAAGCCACAGCTAACAGGAACAGAACAAATGGGAATTTCTCAAAAAAAATTTTTTTGGGGGGGGCATTTAGGGAATAAGAGGTTGACTGTAGAAACTCCTTGCACAGGTTTGGGGGTTTTTTTTAAGCGTCAGAGGTCCAGTAAAATTTTTATGCCAATCTGACATCCTTTGGGTCCTAAACCAACAGGTAAGACTCAGATAAATTTTAGAGGATTGGGGTCTCAAGGAGCAGTGAAGGAAGACCAAAAGTGTGAAGTGAGAAAATTTGTGTACACAAGAATCATTTTTGAAACTCTGCAAAAGAAGTGGCCAAGGGCACGAGACTGATGCCATTGCTTATGAAGGCAAGATGCCACAGCCCATTTGTGGGCAATCCCTTTGTTCTGCCACTTGTGGAACAGGCTACTGAATTTAATGGCTCAGATAGAATTCAATAACACTGACAAAATAGCCTGAGTTTCATTACATTCTAAGCCTTTTCAGGAAGTACAGCTGAGTGAAGACCAGAGCTGGCATTAGCATTTTGCAACATATGGCAAGGCTTTCAAGAAAGGAAAGAGCTTACATAAACTTTGTGATTATACGCAGCTTGAACAACTTACAAAAGCTCACAACCTATTTTTTCATTATCTTGCTCCTTCCAATTTTCAAAAAGGCATTCTTCCAGTGCTCCAGTCACCATAATTTCAAACTTACTGCACTATCAGCTACTACCTTCACCTGCCAAAACCACCACCCTCTCCCCATCTTCCACGGAACATCAAGTGCTACTGGGAAGCAGGGATGAGTCAAGACGCTGGGTTTGCCCTACAGGTGAAAAGGTCAGGACAGTGTAGAACACAAATCAGTGGTGGGCTGATTCCAGAGCTGCAAAATCTTCCCTGAAAAGCTTATAACACCAACTAAAAGGAGCCATCCCCACTAGATCTTCAAAGAGACAGGATGGCAGAAAATCACATCCTTTCCTCTCGTTTTTCACAAAGACGCTGAAATGTCAGCCCACTGGATGCTCTTTGAGACAGGGAAATCTAACTCTGCTCCATTGTGCACACACATTATGATACCACCTAATTAGGTGATTATATATCTTTTTTCCCACAGGACCTTTGTGTTCCAGAAGAGTGGGAAATCCTGATGAATAGCAAGATCTGCTCTGGATTCAGATACTTCTGGAGAGACAGTTTTACAGGGCAAACAGAAGTTGTATTCCAGCTTTTGGCCACAGGTCAAGGGTCCCCTGGATTTTGTAGAGTGAAATGTAGGATCTATTTAGATATATCTTAGGATCCTGTTGAGTAAAAATGACCTTCACTAATCAGACATTGTACCTCTGAGTGTACAATTTGAATGGTGCACGTGCAGTGAGTCAGCATTTAATACTTGAGCTCCCTTTTGGTTTTTGAGTTTCTGAACTGATCAAAGAAACACTGAACATACAGTTATTCACAATATTTTCTCTCCTCCTCCTCCCCTCCACATTAAGACCAAGCAGCAGATTCAGAGGCCACTGAGATTAAAGAACAAGCAAGGAAACAAAAAAACTTCTCTAGATCCATATTCTGCCAAAGGCATCTCGTTACATCTCAAAACCCAGATATCACAACATTACAGTTCAGTTGCACCACTTAAAGAGGTGTAAGTTTTTGGAGCAATATTAGCATTCACACTGGAAAAATCACTAGAAAAACATTAATTATATAGAGAAGCAGAAGGTTAAAGAGTGATTAAAAATTGGAAGACTTACTAAACAAATCCTATTTGAGTTCAAGGTCCAGTCACCAAGAAACTCCTTTAAAAGACAATGCATCCAACAGCAGTTGACAAGCTGCAAAATTTAAATCCTCAATAGTAAGAATTTTACCTGAAAATCAGAGACAAAAGCGAATAAACAGCTCAGCTCTCAGCTTGTCAGCTCTTCCATTAAATGTATACCTTGCATTTCAGCCTGAAAAATCTTTCTTTACAGTCACATGTGTTGCAGAGAACTTGACTCCCAGTGTCAGCATTTCAAGGCAATAAGGAGATGCCAAATAATCTCTGCATTGAGAGACTGCAGGTCACAGGTCAATTAATTGAGTCACTGACCTGAACAGTGCCTTAATCCATGTTTTAATCAATTTTTTATGAACAAATTCAGAACGACTAAGCATTTCTTTCCCTGGTCCAACAAGGTAAAAATGTGCTAACTCGGTGTAGAAGCCCAGAAGACAAGAGCATTCTAATTGAAATGAGTTGCTTCCCCTCTTCATTAAAAACTCCTAATTTAAAAAGAGCCTCATGTTCACCTGCATCTAAACCCCTGCAAAGTGAGTTACACAGATGAGAAACTGAGCTTTCAAGCCAGAGAAAGAACCAAACACCCCTGAAGACTTCAGAAGCATTTTATAACTGAGTTACAACGCAGGAATCCAAACAGCATCTTACTGTGTCTGCTTTTGCTTTGCCCTAAATAACGACACACAGCTGTATTTACACTGCTGAATATTTAGGTAAAATGTGTTTGCAACCTGTATAAGGTAAGGAATGCATTTTTGCTGGTGTGACGTTAACTTTTGGCTTTTCTGACCTGTGTGTTCAAAATGTTCCTTGCCTTAACATCCCCCTCATTTTCTTTGCCCTGAGTAGCTGCACACACAGCGTGCAGACCTGTTTTGTGTTCCCAATGCTAGAATTCCAAGCTGCACTTTGATCACGGCCCAATGAGTGGTAATTTTCTATGTTGAACATGTCAGTCTGGGAAGAGAAAAAAAAGAAGAACAAACTGTTCCCAGTCTCTGAAATTTAAAAACAAAAAATCCACAGTTCCCAAAGTTATCTGCTTCTTATCAAGATCCCTGTTTGGCACCAGATGCATTTGATTCATTCATCATTGTCAGTGCACTCACACACTAATTATTTCAAATTGTTTCCTCGGGCAGAGGTCTAGGACAAATGCAAGCAAGCCAAAAATAGCAGTTATGAATAATTATGCATAATTTACCTCAAGGCCTGGGCCAGGCTATCATTAAAACTTCTTCTTTCCACCTGTGATCCCAGCTAATTGTGGACTTTAAATTAGTTCAAGATTACTTTTTCTTTTTTTTTTTTTTCATAAAATGCCAACATTTAACCTTCCCATTAGAAGTTTTCTGATGCTTTAAACATTTCCAATGAAATGTCAACAAGGTTCCTTCTTTTTTAACAATGCCTTTGTATTTCTCAGCCCGACAACTAAGTTTGTTAACAGGAAAAACCTCAGAGACAAGGGCAGCAAACGGCAGCCTCACTTTAAGGCTGCCAAACAAAGTTCTTAGAAAAGTACAATTCCTCTTCTCAACCTCAAAGTAAGTTCTGATGCTCCAAAACTAAAGCTAGTTTAGTGCCTTAAACTTTCCCTATTACAGTTCTGATTCCTTCGGGAGACAAGAAGAGAACTTTTCCAACGCTGACATTTCAAACAACAACAAAACCAAGATTTACAAAACACTTGCTCCTCCAAACTCAGAAGTACCTGTTAAATTCTACAGACAGCAAACTCATAAATTCCAGCAGGATCCAAAGGGCTGAGTGATGAAGGTGTGGATGATTTTGCAGAATTGGAGCCTTATTCCATTAATTGTAATGAAGGTACCTCCTATGTTGTTGTGCTGCTCTAACTCTTTTAAATTACAGGTTTGCAATAAAAACTGATGGAAAAAAAAAAAAAAAAAAAAAGAAAACCCACCCTGAAGATTTCCAGGAGAAGAAACACGTATCTCATAAAAAACCAGGCATATGTACCACTGATAATTTCTAAATACTCTCCAGTCTGGGAACACAGTACAAGTTCACTTTTGAGGCAACAGAAAATATGTAACAGTAGCCAGAGTTATTAATGCACAAATTATAAGTATTGCTTACTCAAGAAAAACCATCTACGAATTCCTCCATTCAGGCTCTCAAACATCAGACCTCACAGGGACAAAAAATACTTCACTGTTATGCAAACAGTGCAAGTCATGTGGGAACCAGACCAGCTAAGTTGCGAAGCCTTGGGAGCCAAGGGCATGTTTATGTACTTTCCTTATTCAAGACAACAAAAAATATCAAAGCAGATTTTTTTTTAAGTTAGATTCAGTAATAAAATGAACAGAATGTAAGATATTATTTAAGAAAAAAACACACACACCAGAGAAGATGAATTCAAGCTGTCTTCTGGATAGCTACTTAAAACATTAATCACAAAATAGCTCTTCTATTAAAATCAGATATTCCTAAAATATTGATGAAATTTGCATGGTATGACCAGTTCTAAAGCTGACACCCGATTCTGCATCATCTGCAGACCTTTAACAGGAGATAAAGCAAAGTAACATGTTCTAAGTTGGCCCTTACTACGTTGCCCAAACAAAAGAAAAACCCACAAAGACTGCAGTTCAATTCCATCAAGAACAGAAACAACAAGAACAAACTCATAAACCACTTGCTCCTGTAGATGCAGATCATGGGATTCACCAGGGTAAAATTCATAAAGCACTCATTAAAAAAAAAAAATTAAGAAACAAGAGACTGATTATCAGCAAGTAATTCCTAAGAATAAGAGACATAAATCAGGCCAAGAAAAGATCTCCCAAAGGAACCCCCTTAGCTGGAGTTTTAAAATGAGGCTGCACAACACATGAACATGTACTTCAGGGATGCAACCTGGTCATCCAGGGGATAGAAAAGTGGTTTGTTTTGCCTCTTCAAGTGCAACCTGGTTAGAAGGTCTGAAATTAGGCAGGCACTGAGAAGAAAGCCAAGAAGGAACACCACCTGCATTCCCTGAAAGAACAGAGAGTGGCTTGAGTTATGTTGAAATGAATAGCTTGTTCCAGCATACTTACATATTGGTTGCTAACCAGAACAAGCAAAAACAGCACAGTGTTCTTTCTTGCAGCTACATTCCACAAATTCGCTGTGAAAAACCAGCCTAATACCATGAAGTGCACCTTCTGACCACAGTTCTTCGAGATCTATGAGCTTCTTTCCTAAAATAACCCCGGTAAGATTTCAGTAGCTAAGGTAAACTATTAAATGTGTAGATACTAGTAAGATTTCCACTAATCTCACACATTTGGCTGCAGTAGTTCTACAACTAATAAGATGGAACTAGTAAGAGATCAGTCCTTCAGAGAATGTATTTGTCTCTTGTTTCCATTCTCTGCTCCTGGGATGGGGGTCTACAGTGCTGGAGCATCCATTTATGGCCTTAGCTCTTCTAACTACAGGGTTTTTATATATTTTATGTATTGGCTAACAGGTGAGAGATGCAAAAATAAGTTGAAGATATATTCTATACTATTGCTTTCTACAGCAGTGTTGAAATACAACTTCGCTGCTTGAAGTACCAGCTACACCGTCTCATTTTTAGGAACAGAGAGGTGAAACACCTCACTGGTGATCCAAGAGCACTGAAGTGTTCTAACCCACGCACTACTTCAGCAGCACTATGTTAAGGCACGGTGGTTCCTTCTCTTCTTCATGTACCAAGAGCCACATTTCTCACAGTTATAAAGCTATTGGGGTAGAGGGGTAAGCAATGGGCTCTCGTACTGGTCTCTGAAAGATTTCCTCTGTTTCTGACCCACCTGCTCCTTTTCATCCAGAGCCGTTTCTTACAGTTCTCACAGCGCTCATTTCTAGTACTAGAGTTACCTACAAATATTTCACCCTTGTTTTATTACATCCAGATATTGTTTAGAAACTCATGAAATCTTACCATAAAACAAATTAGTACAATAAACTGTACTACAAACTCTACCATAATGTCACAGGCATTTAAAACAAATTTATGTCAGTAAATTTCATCAAAATAAACACAGGCATTTTTCCAACTAGGATGGCACCAATGTTGTTGAATTATTTTTTCCCTCAGATGCCTCTACTTTTTTCTCCAGACAGTGCTGCTCTCAAGAAGCTTTACTTCATGTCTCTTCCACGTTACAGCCTTTAATTATTTGTCACAAAACATCTGCTTTGAGTAAATCAGTATTTACAGGGAGGGGGTGGGAGGGGGAAGATAAAATCCTATTCATTGCATTTGCACAAGGAGGCTAAAAACCACAGGACAACGAACTCTCAGGTATTTATGACAAAGTGGAACAAATTCAGAGATGCTGTGAACTGTGGTGTCGATTACACACAGAGAAACACATAATTCAGGGTGAAAAAGACTGGCTGGGGCTAAGAAACAAAAAGGCAGATTATCCCCCCCGCCCGGCTGTTTTATTTCATAAGAGAACAGACTGAAATTCCCTTTTCAGGAATGCCGGGAAAAATGTCTGTTGCACTGCTGCCTCTGTTAACCACGGCCCAGACACCGGGGGATCCACAGCCTGCCTTGGGAGAGGACCAAGGGAGCGGATCTCAGCCTTCCTGAGCGCCGTGCAGGAGAGCACTGGGGACAGGGACAGAGGCCCATCTAGCACTCAAATGCAAAATTTGTCAGTGTTTGACCTTCAGCTGTTTGGAGTTCTTTATCCGCAAGCTAATTTTCCACTTTCATTTTTCCACATCCATGCTGCAGCTCCTGAGTACAGTAAATCTCTTTTTATTTTTTGATATATAATCTCTTTTAATATCCTGTGCTCTCTTATCACACTGCAGTCCTCCCCAGTAATATATTGTCCATAAATTTTTCAAATGATATGAACTTTCACAGCTATGGATGTGATTGAAATACAATGGTAACTATTTTGTTCCTACAAAAACATTCGATGGAGGCTCACCTTCGGCCCTTACACTGAAGTCACACGTGAGTCATGAAAATTTAAGATCGGAAGAAAATTATTTGAGCCTCAAAGCCATAAAAGGCACAACACCAAAGATGATTCTTTCTCTGGTTTCCTCTGATTTATGATATACATTTATTTGTCCATGAAAGGGATGCACAAGCACTCGAAGTCGAATACGTGTAAGTAAAATGCTAAAACTCAGAAATGTGACGTGTCACTGTTACAGCTGATAAATGTTATCAGCCATAAACATATCAGGAGCAGGGCCTACAGATTATATACCAGAAATAAAAACTGAAATTAAATATGGTTTTGTTGAGGAACACAAAGTCTTACATAATAATCTTTAAAAAGGGCCAACAGTCCTCAATCCTCCATGATAAAATGCTTTCTAAATGATAAAATTCTTTTTAAAATGATCCCACTCACCTGCTGAAATGTCTCATTTTTCATGCTGGTTTTTTCAGCTTTTTTGCTCAGATAATTCCACCAAACTCAAACACTGGACTGAAACTCTGCCTTGGGTCAAATCCAGCTACACTTCCACCTACTTTTGAAAACTGCAACTTATTTTTCAAGTGCCACAGCATTCCACTCTATGCAAATTCCACTCTATGCAGTGCAGACTAATGGCCACAATTTGTCACAAAAATTCTAATACCTGGATTTTGCCGCAAGCTACACTTTTGACAGGTCTTTGGAGAGGCCTAGTGATGGAGCTTTCACTAAACTTCTCTGCAACTGTACGTCCAATACTCTATTAAATTAATGATTCCAGAGAAGCACTCCTTGAACAGTGGTCTACTAGTTAAGCAACAAAATTTCCTTCCTGAAGCTCTTTATTAGCACCCCATTTCCTATTTACAAAGACCACCCCAGTAAAACACTATCTTGCAGTTTAGAATGTGCCATTAAAGAACTTCTGCCCAAAAATACCTTACAGAAAACCTGAAAATCAAGACCAGGCAGCAAAGCAACAACAGTCACACACATTACTGATCTCCAAATATGAAGACTCTTTATATTTGTGAGACATGCTTAATGATATGGTAAAAAAAACAAACCACAATTCAGAGTCCAAAGGCTCAGGTGAGAACCACACACCTCAGTAACCTCAACTTCTTCTACCATTTGTTGAAATTTTAACTCTTATTTTATACTCCAGCAACTGGTACAAATCATGGTCAGGAAACAGAAAATTACTTTCTCATTAAAAATTATTTTCTTATTCACTTTCTCATACCCAAAAAACCAAACAAACCCTTAGTGTTTTGTGCCAGCCCTTGGCTGGTATTTTCTATTTTTTTGCTGTTTTTTCCAAAGGAAACATCGAGACACACAGCATGTATGCAATAAACAAGTTTTCTCTCGTTATTTATCACTAAATAACAAAGATGACTCATTTCGTTTCAGAAACAGCAATACTTCAGACTTACCGAGTATGTTCTTATGCCTTTTTTTAAAAAGGGAAGGAAAAGGAAGATGGTTCTTAGTTGTAAGAATAATCAAACCTTTTAAAATTGGCTTAATGTCTATTAGTATCAAAACACCATCAAATCTTCATTAAGTTAGGATTCCAGTTGTTACTACAATTTTACCCACTTAGATTCAGTCGTTGCCTGGGAGGAAAATATAATTTCATGAGCGATAAAATAAGCATTTATTCTGCTAATATAGTGATATAAGCACAGCCTATAAGAGCTGCTCCTCTCAAATCAGCCTTCTAATGCTACAGCAGAAAGTAGTAAAATTGAGATCAGAGCGGCACCTCAAAAAATCCCTATTAATATTTAAATCCACAAAGAAGAAGAAAAAAACCACATCACTGAAGCACACACACATCCCAACTCTTCAGACACAATGATTACAGCTGCCATTGAAATTATGCCACAGACCCAGAAACGCTCCTTGCAGATTAGCTGCCAGTCACAGGCACATTCTGTTCTCATGACTTACATATCAGAAATGCTTTGAACTCACAGAGAGGTCAATAAAAACAGGTCCATACACCAACCTTCGGCAAGACCAAAAACTAAATAAAAACTAGTCTGTAATATGCTGAATAAATCAGACTAGAACTGCTAAATCGATATCATGTGTCACCACAATTCTTCCTTTCCCTCCAGAAATACTGAGATGCATCACCACATCTTGCTATCAGAAATCAGGGTTTGATCAGGCTTGTGATATGGAACATCACTCACTGTCTATTCAAATTAAGTTGCCAAGATCAGAAATACTGTGACTCTAAGCTTGAGAAAATTGATTTTTTTTTCATATTGCACACAATATTCCTACATCTCCCTTGAAACTGTTGTCTGAAATAACACCTGCTATGTCTAGTAAGAAAGTCTAACCATTAAATGATTTTGTATAATATGAGATGGCTTTTCTTTACACTTCTGACAGATACTATTGTGGGGTTTTCTCCATTTCTCTGTGAAAGTGGCATTTGAGAGATATTTATATGACTACTACTTGCAGCCAGCCCTTAAAGCAGATCTGAATGGATCAGAGGAATACCCAAAAGCTCTACAACAGTTTTGCTATGCCTAAAAGCACCAAAAACCTGAGGTAATATCATGAAAATACTCAGACACGAACACTGCATGAATGTCTAAGTGCTGTATAAGTTCCAAAGTTTTACAATAAATCGTACTTATGTGGTTTGATGACTTTTCAAAGAAACTACTTGAAACTGTAGAACAAAGGCAATAGAGCAAAGGGACACAGCCTAAAGAACATAGAACAAGTAAAATGGTCCATCACCTACACTTTAACTCTGTTCTAACTTTTACACATGAAGTCACTCATTAACTCTTATTTTTTTAAGAAGAATTCAGAAGAAAGACATTTAAGGAAGACTTAATTCCTTGAAGATAAGTTTGGAGCAAAGTGGTACAGGCAAAGTCATCCAATGCCAATGAAACCAAAGGAGTTGCTCAAAACAGGAGAGCAAGGTCAGAATGTTCAGTTCTTCATATTAATAGAAAAGTAGGGATTAGTGTAATAAGGAATAACCTTTGCTTTAAGAGCAATAAGAAAACATTTAAAGTCTGGAAGGCAGATATCACATTGCATGTTGTCAATACATTGCAGTACAAGATCAATGACTATCAAATTCATTTCATATTCACTCTTGTACCATAAATCATAAAGAACTTGACATCAACACAATGATCTGGTCTATAGCCTTCATCTGAATTAAACTGAATTCTTTTAGTTCTTAGTGCTTTCTTTGGGAATGGCGAGACTTCTTTGGTTTGTGGTTGGGGTTTTTTTTTAATTTCCAGTAAAATAAAAATCTGATTTCTGTGACTTGACAGTGTTTCCTTCAGTTGACATAAATTGCTTCTGGCTACTCTGATATACCAGCACACTGCTTAGCAACAAAAGTTTTAGTTCAATAGATATACGTTTATGTGTTTCTTCTAAAATTAGTGTGCAAATTTTTTAAAAATACCAACTTGTTTGCTTAATGAAAAGATGAGATTTTTATATCAGATTTCAATGTAACTTTGCAGAGTTTTTTTGTTTTTCAACACCTTTATCAGGCAAGAGTCAGTGTGTCCGTGGCTATAAAGCCACATGCATTTGTGTGAGCTGAGTGGGAAAAAAAAAACCACACAGAGCTTCTACTGTGACCATAAAATTGAAGGCTAAGAACTATTAGAATTTTGCTTTATACTTTAATACCTTTGACCAAGATTCTCTCTTCATTCTACCCACTTAGGTATCTGATGAACTGAGGGAAAAAAGACCAAAAAAAGAGAAAGGAAAAAAAAAAAAAGAGATAATTTCCAGCAGCAAAAAGCAGTTTGGAACAGCAGAGAGTTCTCATAACCATTGTTTTTTTATTTACTCTCTTCATTGACCAACAGAGAAACAACAGACTTGATGATACAGAGCAACATAAACTGGTTTAAATCCACTGATAAACTTTCAAAACAGGCAAAAAAATTCAATCTGTAAACAATTTGTGTTTCTTTCTTAGTTTGCAGTTTATTCATACATCATTATGGATTTCAAAGGTTGTGTCCTTCATTCTTCTTTTTTCTGCTCCCTGAATTTCTTCTCTTTGGCTCTTCTCCTTAGTTCCATATCCTTTTGCACAACATTTTCTGTAGATGCCTGTTATATTGTTATCTCCTGTTTCCCCCTCTATCCCTGATCCTCTCAGTGGACAAAATGCCAAGTGTCACCAAAAGAAGCCAATACTAAACCATTCCCAGTGCCAGCACAGTATCATCTGTCTTGCATTATTGTTGGTTTACACATTTTTAGAGATTTGTAGACATTGAAACAATTCTTTAACCTAATTTTGGGTGTATGCAAACTCCACATTAATTAAATTATTCTGGGTTGTTGCTAAGATTCTTCACTTTTCCCTTTTTTTTTTTTTGTTTGCCCATTCTCTCTCAGATAATACAATATGTCTTTAGAATTTATTTTGACCTTTTGGCATTCTTACTTTATTATCATTTTAATAAGGCCATTAGCCATTCCATAACCTTTCCAGTTGCCTAGTATTCTCTCCACATTGCTCACACCAGCCACCAGTGATTACTTACTGCACTTCTGTATTCATTCTGTCCTCACAACAAAGGCATTTATAGCCACGTCGAACCAATGATTCCTCCTCAGACACTCACTTAACCTCTGTCCTTTCCAGCCACGACTTTCTCCCACTCAATGTCTGGCACCAAGAGTGGTGCCAAAATGTAACAGTTTATATTCATTTTGGTTCATCATACTTACAAAACACTATTCACATTTGCGATGACAGAGGTAGGGGAAAAAAAACCCTCACAAATCCCTACATTAAGTAGTCTCTTTGTTATGTTCAGTGCAGGAGCACGACTTACATGAAGTCATGTTTTACTCTTGGTTACACTGGAAATTCAACACAATTCCTGTAACTAACATGGGTTCACAGGCAGGTTAAAAACTTCATCACACTCTGGACCCAAGAATTCTGTCCCGCCTCCACTTTGCCCAGAGTTAGACTGGCTGGAATAAAAGGGATTCTGAACGTGGTTAAGAATTAAGTTTGGGAAATTTATCGGTCTAAATCTTCCAGACGTCCTTTACGTTATTCTTCTGTTTGTCCACGTAAACCTTTGCAACTCCCCATTGTTAAAAGCATTGAGTAACTATGCCAGCCACGGTCTGGGTTCTGAGAGACCACCTAACACCATCCTGGCACCTGGCACAGGTAAGATTAAAAGGCTTGCATCATGTATATATTAAGGAGCAGTTGGTTCCTTCCCACCCTCACACCTCCAACATTTTACTCCTGGACCCTTGTATTCAATATCTTTAATAGCAGATGTTGCAGAAGTTGATGCTTTTGCATAATTTTTCAAATACTGTTAGTACTCAGTGCAATTCTTTACCAGGCTGCAGAATCACAACACAGCGAGTATGAACATACCTACTGTGCTTCTCTCAGACACAGAACCACATGCTTGAGATTTTCTAAAGGATTCAAATGGCTAGAAATACAAACACTGGTTTTCAGACATAAATATGTATTTCTGAGCCTTTTTTTTCCATAATTCTATTCAAGTATTAGGGCTTTATGCAGTAAAACAGAGATGCACATCCTCTGTGGCGTCATACTGAGTAAGTTTGAGACCTGTGGCTCAGACCTGGCTCCCTCCAGTTCAATGTGGCTGAAATCAGAAAGTCTGCAAAAGTTATTAGGGATGGACAAAAAACCCCCAGCATTTATATCAGGATTATTAAAACCTATTTCCCTAATGGGACAAGTTAAACATGGCAGGATCCAATTCTAATATTGTAACTGTGTAAACGGACATTTTTTCTTTAAACTATAATACTTTTTTTCATATATCCCACAAACTCCTCCCATACAGTTGGTAGAATCTTGCTGTAGGTAACAAGAGGAAACAACTGCACCAAAGCATTCACTGGCAAGAAACACAAACAGGAAAACCTGTCCGTTCTTCCTGCAATGGTGAACAAGGGAAGTTCAGCAGTAAAAGGTAGGCTGAATGGAATGCTATCACTTGCAGTTTTGGTGTCCCCCCCCCCTTTTCTGGTTTTATAAACACATTTTTATTTTAAAAGGAGAAAAGAAAAAACACCTGAAAACCAGAAATTATAAGCAGATTGCTTCTTGTCCATTTCCTAGGTCTTTCCTGGATGAGTACCCTTTGCTGAATTTGAACAGGAAAACAAAAGAAAAAACTTCAAAGGTTTTAATTAAAAGTCTCTGTTTTACTGCAGAATGCAAAAGGAAGATTTGAATGCCTATCTTTAAAATCAGTTTTTCTAAGCCAGGCATAGCCAGAGAAGTGAAGCAGTGTTCTAGTTACTAAATGAACCTGATTCCTAAATAAAACATGTTGCAAGTGACTACGCCAAAACCTGTTTACATTTGGTCACAGCACTGCCTTTAACTCAACTACTAAACCAGGTTAAACAAACCTACATCACATTTGACTGGTGTTTGTAAATACCTCTAACATGCACCACTTCAAATGCATATGGTTTAAAAAAGTTCTCTTCCAAACATGTCAGAAACAATTAAATATACATTTTATACGTGACATAAAATAGGATGGCAGACATAATCCAGTACATCAGTCCCTACAGGAGTCCAAGGGCATACCTTCAGTTCAGAAACTTCCCTGCTCCACTGCTGAATTCTCTTTGCTTTTAAAAGGACGTAAGCACAGATAATTATATGCTTAATGCAAATTATATCCTTAATAACAGGTTATATTACTCTTTTACACCTTCTATATGGAGACCTGCCATATCTTCATGTTAAAACACAACTCTGAGTCAGGTAAAACTTTACTTTCTTTGCTCTGTCTTCCAAGTCACTGCATTTCAGCCTATTTAACACAAACTGCAGATCTTTCACTTTGTGTCTCTATTAATAGTGGTTTAACTTGAAAATTAGCTCTGTGAGTTTAATGCTGCCCTCCACCTTCTAAAACAAGACATTGCACTAGTGCAGTCACACGCAACAACTGAATTTTCAAAATGCAGCATGCCAGATACATTACTGCCCTGAAATGGTAAGGACACCAGCGCTCAACATTTACTACTGGCAAGATGTTCTCCATTCTCTCAGTTTCTGCTCACATTTTCTTCATCAATACTGTAAAATAAAAATGCAAAATTCTTCAGGAAATCACAAGTAGGGTAGCCCACAATTCACTCCCTGCTACAGCACAAGACTGACAGTGCACGGCTTTCTCTCAAAACACTACGGAAATTAAATGGCAGTGCTGATGTTCAGTCAAGGGTTTGCTCCCAGACTGGTAACTTGTCTGCTCATCCAATTCCATCCTCTGTGCTTCAAAACCTCTCTTTAGTCACAAGTGTACTTTGCAGATACCTGCAGTTCCCTCCGAGTCTACAAGAGAGTAACAGTTTAGGAGTTCTCTGGTTCTGGCAAATCAGTCACATGGCAGAGGGAAAGTTTCCACCTGGGCTGCACATTTATTTTGTGCACAACTTCACCACCCCTGCCTGTCCTTCACCCACACAGTACTGTTCTACTGCTCTGGTTAACGTTCACCCTCTGGATGTTTTCATTGTAAGAAGATGTTCTAATCTGAAAACCATTTTCTTCTGAATACACACTGCTGAATTACAGAGCCATCAGGAGAAGTGCGGATCAGCTTCTCCTTTAAACATTTCTTCAGGCTAAAACACTTCCAGATTAATGCTCTGCAGTCCAAACATTTATTACCAGGTTTTGGAGTAAAATTAAATTACCATCATGGATACATTATGTTTAGTAATAAAGTGTCACAAAAATATTAGTGAAAGTTAAACAGGTAACACAAAGATACCAGGGAACACAAACCCTCAAGCTGCAGTAGCAATGTTTGCTTTGCCAGGTTACACATCCCTTAAGTTTGATGGAATGCATTGCACATTATGTATCAAACTACACAGTCAGGAAGAAAATTAACTTCTGAGGCCCTGGCTGAGATTTTAATTTTGCATTTACATTAAGTGAACAGGGGAAAAGTGAGAATTCTATTTGCTTGAACTTCTAGTATTTACAGAGGTTCATGGAGACAGAGTTTTGAACAGGTGACAGACACAAATGTCACTGAATCGGTGTCTGAAATATGAATAAAGGAGTCGGAGCCACAGGGAAGCCAGGAGTTAAGCTGAGCTCTCTCCCTCTCAAAGAAGGCAAAGAGTCCTGTCTTTTCTCTGGAACATGGTTGTTGTGGCATCTTTATTCCCTACTGTCACACGGGAATGAAGCTCCAAGTCTTCCAGATGGAAGGCAGCAGAAATAGCTTCATAAGCAATTTAAATCCAGGTTGCTTTCTGTAGATTTTAATCTTGATTCTTTACTCGCCCTAACACCTGATATCTCTCCACATAGACTTGAATGTTTAATGTCATTATAGCTACAATTCTCACCTTCAGTTACCTGTCATTATATCCTTAGCTCTCTTTTTTCGTGTCCTGTTCGCCCACAGGAAACAAGCGAGTTTTTTAACAAACAAAACCCCCATAAACAAGCAAAAACCCCAAATAAAACCAAAACCACAAACAACTAAACAAATTCCAAAATACTCAATTTCAAAACGCACTCCTGTTGCTGAATCTTAAACAAATAAAATCTCCCCTCTGAGCAGAAAATACAAGCTCGAGATTTTTTGCTATAATGGAAAAAGCCTTGAAAACATTTAGAATTTGGACAAACATGTCTCCCATTACAAAAGCTTCTGGGTCACAAACTAGTATAGGGCCAGACTTCTCATTTTTAGGAGAAATAAATTATACCATGCTGTTATCATCTTTTTTCAAGAAAATGCAACCCCTTCAGAACCCATTTCGCTTATGGTTGTTAAATTCCTGAGTTGTAAAAGGAACGTAAAATAAATTACAGTGCTGCTTGTGAACTGTTTCTAGACTGAAACACTCGATCAGTTACACAGATAAAACACCTACATTCTTACTTCATCCCATTCTTGGATGTTTTCCTGCCATCCTAGTAGAGATTTTCCACATTAACCTTCCTGTTAAGGAAGCCAGTATGGCATCAGACCTAATAATATTGCTCAGTACCAAGACAGTCAGAGCACAAATGATGCAAAGATACAAGGTTTGCTCAGACTTGTAAAGAGAAAAAGCTAAGGAATGATCTCATTACAGACTGCAACAACTTGAAAGGGAGTTAACACAAACTCTCGTCAGTAACAGATGGCATAAGAAGAGAAAATAGCCACAAAGTATGCCTTGAGAGATTCAGGCAGAATTCTATCCGCTAGAAGCCTGTGAGGCACTGAAACAGGCTGCTTGGAGGGGCTGAGGTATCTCCATCCTCAGAGGTTTCCTGGACTCTGCCATCCAAAAGCACAGCTGTTGACCTGCAGAACCTTAGCACTGGTCCTGCCCTGAGCAGGAGGTTGGATGGAGTAGATGCCCTCCTGGCAACTCTTCTAAACACCTTCTTAATATTTCTCTGATAATCTGCACCTCTGAAACTAAGACATATTTCAGGCCCAAATTTTAATACAGACGCCAAATGAAAAGTAGGTTCTGATGCAGCCTGGTGCATAACCGACACTAACAATGTCACCCTCTCCCATCACTCATGACTTTTGGGTGAATTAACCTTGAAACAGGTTAATTCAATACAATGTTTTTGTTGAAATCAATGAAGTCTAAAGCGGCACTAATTAAAGGATTAGTGGTCAAAATCTACCTGTAACATTCCAAGACAAACAATCCACATAGGCTATTAATTCCTACCTTTCCCTAGCTTTGCTTTTCAGAAAGCACAGCCTATAAACGTTGACATCCAATTTAGGAACTAAGTTTCAGCTACTGTAAACAGAAACCTTCCTGTAGATTTAAGAGATTCACTTTGGGGTTAGGCTTTTATTTGGTTTAAAAACAAGACCATAGAGCGATTCCAGTTTTTTCCCTGGAGTCTAACTAAAATCAATTGTCAGGCTCTCGAGGAAGGATGGTGCTGACTGCCCCTACTTGTCTAATGCAACACGGCACAAACCACAGTGCAGCACAGCACTCATCCATTTGTACTCGTGCTAACAGACAACCAGCAATCAGTCTGCATGTCTTAATTACCCTATGGGGCCTCTGCAAACCCAACAGCTGGAAATAAAGTTCCAGCCTGAGAGACACATCGAGGAATAGCAGTTAGGCAGGAAAAACTAACCCACAGATGCAAGGGCCAAATGTCACAGAGCAAAACTCTGAGATTTCATCACCGTATTATGTAGAAGATAGTATCTACACGCGGTGCAGGGAGCCCTTAACCCCAGCGTATCCTTCACAGAGCTCAGCCACTGATTAAAAGCAGAACACCAACACGAGACACGCATTTCACCACACCACCCTGTGCTCCAGCCCGGGCCAAGGACACCGAGAACAGACACAGCGGCGGCTTGCTGCGCTCTGGGGGCTCACACAGCCCCGGGACCCGCGGTCAGTCCCTCCGGGCGGGACACCGAAGGAACATCGCCACCTGCCGAGCCTGATCCGAAACGCTGTCCCAGACTGCCCGCCGGGCTGACCACCCTCCCGGCAAGCGAGGGCACCCGGCGGGACGGGACGGGACGGGAGCAGCGAGGCGGGCGATGCCCCCACGACTCTCTCCTCCTCCAACGCTGTGCCCCGACGGGGCACCCTCCGGTGCTTTTGGGACACCCCTGGGCTGGGCATGCCCCGAGCCCCTGGCGAGGGGTCCCGGTGAGGGAAAGGGATCCTGGAGCGGCGGGAGAAAGGAAGGCGCTGTCCCTGTGCCCCGGGACACCCGCGGAGCGCAGGAGGCTGTCCCCGCTCCTCGCCTTCTCCCAGGCCGAACAGCAGGGCTCGCACATCGCTCCCGAGAAGTTACAGCGTGCGAAAAAAAAAAAAATCAGGAAATTAATTAACACGGTCCTCAGGCTGTTTTCACAAACAGCTCGGACTGAAGGAGGGAGGAAATAAAGCAACATGTGCGACTCCTGCCTTGGAACATCCTCCGTCTCGCTACTCCAGCAGAAGCCACCAGCGCCCTGACGCCTTTTAAAAGCGCAGTTTTACATCGCAGACAGTACTCTTCTACATGGGAAATAATCATTTCACACTGAATGTTTTCAGATTTATTTTTTTTTTTTCTCCACAGATATCTAGACTAAACTACCCACCAAAACAATTTAGACCATAAATATAACGCACAACCCACAGGAAAGCTATCAGGAGAAAACATTTATGGGCATTTTTTTTAACTGGAGACTGTAGTTACTTGTCTTGTGGGCTTGATGTTACAAAAACAGTCTTAAAATCGACTGCAGTGTGCCCCTGTGATAAATAATGTTGCATTTCATGAGTTATTGTATTTACTTTGTTCTGTTCTGGTTTATTCAAATAAATTCAGCACAAAAGAATAAAATTATGAAATAAGTGTTTCTTTACAGAAGGAAAAATACCTCATGGCAACAAGCCCATTTGAGAGAACTTCTCACAAATGGTCTGCCTTTATGCTGACAGAAATAAAATTCTGCCCATGAGGAGAATGATGGCGTTTCTAAGCTTTGAAAGTTAAAAAGGAAAATTGGAAGTTGAAGTATCTGCACTCCCAACTTTAACTAAGACCTTTATTTAACTCTCAGAATAGAAGCCAAAACATGCTCTTTTTGCCTTTTTTTTTTTTTTTTTTTTTTTTTAAACCAGGGCAAACTGATATCCAACCTTCAGCAACCCTATTACCAGTAAATAACATGACTGATGTGGCTAATAAAATATGGGGAGGCTGTCTGTATTTTTCATTATAAAATATGGTACAAAGACATTGCCCTTACTGTCCTCTTTTTGTTGCTGTTGTTCCAATTATTTTTTAATAGAAATCTCATAATTTGAAGTAACAATAAAAAGTGGGGGGGGGGGGGTAGCAGTG
>JAWMRA010000001.1:2561896-2584319 GCA_035584735.1 Pseudotriccus pelzelni | reverse complement strand
CCCCCCCCCCAGCAGCGGAAAAGGCTTTCTCTCTCCCTTAAAAATCATCACTAAATAGAAACTAACACATTTTTTACTTTAGATCAGGTTAAAAGTTGTTTTAAAAATGTATCAAAACAGTACTGTTCTGATCACATTGATTTTCCAGCTGAATGCAATAGAGACTACAATTATCAGAAGAACGCACCTTAAGAATATCATATTTTAAAACGACATTTCTTTCTGGTAACAATTCCTAACAAGACCAGGCATACATAAAATTCTGAAGTAATATGTATAACCTTTTTATCTCATAGCTTTAAGTAATGCTTATCAGAAAGAGGGGGAGAACTACAGTACAAATAATTTTCTTTGTTCAGATTTTGTATAAAAGCAGCACCCACTGACTGAAGAAACTACTACTACATTCTGCTTCAGGGCTCTGAGTGTGAATGAAGAGATTTTAGTTCAAAAATTAGGCAGATTTTTAAATGTCTCTCTCCAAAGCAAAATCGTTCACTTTACATTAACACATTCAAACAGTTTCATTACAGTAGGAAGACAACAAAAAGTCAAAAAAGTGAGAAGTAGCACATGCTTGATTACAGAAAACTGAAGGTGAAGGAAAAAAACTTAAAGTTTTAGTAAAAGTGCTCTTTTTTCAACATCATCACTTCTGTTATTTTGGAAAAATGGAGAAAAGCGAAACAAAAACACTATCCGAGCACCTCAAATGCACACATTGTAGTGAATAAAAAAGAGTATATTAACAAAAAAAATTGACTTTCCCAATCAGCCACAGACGAAACAAAGTCTATGATTCACAAAACCAAAATCCCAAGTGGTTCGTTTCATCGTCAAAATAGTCCGTGCTTGCATTTCAGAACTGACACACAAGTTGTGAAAGGCAGGGTGACAGTAGAAAATACATGAAATTAAGGAGACCAGAGCTCAGGCAAAACACAGCTAAATCTTGATTTTAGCAAGACACATTGTTTTAAGAAGTACTAAGGAAATTCCACTGCTAATGAATAGGAAAAAGAAAGTGTATAATAGAACAACGTGCTTGTTTTCATTTTTAAAGCAAGGGCTTAATTTTATTTTACAAAGATATCTCTCCGTTTCATTCTTTTGTCTCATGCCAATCGTTTGATATCATTTGCTTTACTTTGAAACTCATTTTCACAACCACACGGTGATTTCAGTAACACTGCCCACATTTAACACAGCACCGCTTAGAAGCTGACAAGTTCGGTGTCAGCCAAAAAATGAACACAGACTGAAATGTCAGTCAGCATCAAAAGAAAACTAAAATTAGGTGTTACAAAAAAATTTTGGATTTGCTGGCCAGTTTTAAGTTCTTTTTGACAGCTCAGCTGTCCTAAAATCCTACAGTGGTGTGAAAATATGAGGCACGTGCAGAGAAGAGAAAGTCTGTGTGTGCCCAGAGGGCAAGACTGAAGCAGGACGGGAGGAAAACCATTGGGATTAAGGACCCACTGGAAAAAAAAGTACAAACCCTTCCATCACAGGATGCAATTAACAGCAAGACACAAAAGGTGCAGCAAAACAAATCACCATGGAAATCCTTATTAATCTTCAAAATGCCTTCTATTTAAACAGAGAAACTTTCCATTCACAGTGGCCTGAGTGACCGATTCTTGAATGTCATTTATTTGAGGGCACCTCAGTCAGAGCCAGGATACAACTCTGCACAAGTTTTCCATCTAGTCACAAGGGGTATCCAAATGCTTATTTAAGTCAGACTCTCCTGCAGTCTCTGTGTCCATGATATCCCACAAAAAAAAAAAAGGCCCAAAAGTTTCTGCAGTGCCACACATTATCCAACTATTGAAACCAGAACAAATGAAGCCACGGAGACTGCCAGTACCCTGGGTAGGCAGTAACACGGTCTAACGTGACCAACTACTTTCAGGCTTTTGAAATATAAGAAAGGAGGCATTTTCCTCACTTTCACTTGGGTTTTTTTGATTCTAACCCAATTCTGGTTGATGGAAAAACTCTCACTAATCTCAGTCACAGAGGCTTTAGCCTTCCTAGCACTGCACAAACTATTACAGGAGCAGTGAATCTTATCCTTCTCTCTTCTAGTTCTTATGAATCAGTTTCCATTACCAAAATCATCATCATAATCAAATGACTATGAGTGACCACTAATCAAAACCAAAGTTACTCACACCAGATTTCAAAGTACTTCAGTGTACTGGCAGCAGCTCAAGCGCACACCCAAAAGTTTAAGGTGCTGAGTATGTTCAGCTCTCAAAGAAATCTGATGTTTCTGAAGAAACTTAAAGATCAAAAAAACTGTCGAGATCAAAGACAACATCTTTATTTCCCAATCAGCCTCTTAATTTTGCCTGCAGTTTACTAACTTTGGTCATGTACTGAACACGTTGTGGTTGGGTATTTTTTGTTAGGCTTGGTTGTTTTGGTTAGGGGTTTTCTTGACTTATGTAAAGATGTAAAGAGTCACAAGTCGGGTGACTGCAGAAGGACAAACTGTGATTCTTTGTCACAAATGTATTGTTTTACGTTACATGTTTTATATTACATATTACATAGCGTCACAAATGTTTTGGGGTTTTTTCCAAACTTCCCAAAGAACACGGAGAAGGAGTCAGACCCATCTTTCCTACTAAAAACCAGTACTGAAACCAGTACAACTCCTCCCATGAATATGCAGAACAGGTTTTAGACTGTACTCTTTCTGCCCTGTACAATGGAAATGGGGTGGATAATTCGTACATTATTGAAGTGAGTTGCTTTCTCCTCCCAACCCCCCCATCTGTGCTGTAATTTATGGGAATTACGGTTAATGATCATTTGGGTTATGCTTAATCAGCATATCAATAATATGCTCTGCACAGACTGAGTAGCTCTTCTTTCTTCCCCCTTTAATGAAACCTATAGAAATGGAGCTGGTATTTGACTGATTGGCATTACAAAAAGGTTGCCTAGGCAGGTGCTGGGGATGGTAGGACAGGGTAGAGGCCTTGTGGCTGCTGCCAATCAACAAAACCCACTATTATATTTTTTAATTCTGTTGCCTTGTTATCTAGAGGGGCTGATGCTTTGCACTCAGGGGTTTTAACGAGCTTGACCAGATCAGTGTTACTGAGGCCAAGGCTGTGGCTGTGTGGGATGGTTCAAGGAGAGATCACATTCTTACAGGGTGATACTACCAACCTTAGTCTAAAACACAGGATTCTCATGTGGGACACAGAAACCTCTGAATACAAATGAGCTACAAATCTTAACATGAATATTCAGGAATTTATGGAAAGCTGTTATTATATATGCCCACGTCGAGGCTGACTTAAAAGAATAAATAAGAACCCTTGAATGCTGCAAACGGCAACCAATCAATTTGGGTCATTTTGCCAGAAATAAATTAATGGCATGTATTGATAGGATAAAATTATTAACCTAGTAAGAGGTTTAATAAACACTTCAGCTAAATTATTTTTTTTTAATTCTGTCACTCATCAGCCTTGCTATGCAGACATTTATGAGCACACTGCTGCATGTTTGAGAGGAACTGGCACAACACCAACATTCTCATTTGTGAGTCACAGCCTCAAGTGCAGCTCTATTAGCTTTACCTTGTAAATCACCACCGTGCTATTAGCAATCTTTCAATATGATGTGACATCTTTATTATAATGTTTTTCCACTGAAGTTTAAGTTCATATTTTAGTTAGTTCTGAGACAGACACAGCCATATTTACCAGGTTTAATTAATTGACTATAAATAAAGGGCTGTAGAAAGAAGGCGTCCCTTTCACACAACGTTCAAGTTGTCACCATTTGTCACCAAAATGCCAATTTGGACAGGATAAACATTACTATTTCTGTGCTTTACATTTATATTTCGATATGTAAGCTTAAAATTTCACAGTATTTTGAAGGCTACAGTTTAGAGACTCAGTTCTCTTACAGAAGCAGTGACAGCATATGACCTACATTAATTTACTAGTAGGCATTTTTTAACTAAGAATTTCATTAACTAGTAGGAACATCAGTACAATTCCAGGATTTACCCCGGCTTCAATATCCGTGGATGTCACAGTAAATAGGAACAACATGTACAGATACACACAAACAAGTTGTGCTGGATTTACCTGACAAAACACTTGCAGGAGCTAAAAAAAAATAAATAATAAATTGCTTTGACAGATGTGGGGGCCCTTTTTTGGTGGGGTAATGCAGCACATCTGTTTTTCTTATAGCCCCCAAGATACCCTGTATCGTTCCCTACCAACTGCTTTAGGCATCCAAGGCAAGAGAGACACAGCTGCAGGGAGGGGAGCAGCAGATCTGCACAGCTGCAAGGGGTTGAGCAGAGCAGAGTAGAGCAGAGGAGGGGGAAAGGCAGCTGGGAGAGAAAGGGCGAGGAGGGGGGAAAAGGATTTGCAAGGAAAAAAAAAAGAGAAACAAAAAAAAAAAAAAAGTGAAGACAAAACAAAAAAAACCCTGATGAGCCAGAAATTGCTGGAGAGTTCCCTCTTGGACATCCTGTTTAGAGATGTTTCTTATTGGGAAAAAGTCAGCAGGAAAAGCCCCTGGAAAGAAACATGAATCCTCTTCCCACATCTTCCCCATGAGAATGGAACAATTTTATTCAGAGACACAGAAAGAGATCCATGTGTAAACTCAAAAAATAAACCAAGCCTTCATCTTAAATACTGCTAAACACCTGCATAATACTTAATATCAAGAAGGCACAACCTCAGTATTAACAATTGAATCCCACAAGGCACGGATGCAAAGGTACTGTTAACACCAAAAGCCCAAAATTTGCATGTTCATAACCCTGCAGACAAACCAGTGAACAAATACCAACCAACACCGACATGGTTGGTTTGTAAAAAGGACAGTTGTTGGATTCTTGGCTAGTGCCAGTTTTCCCCAAGGATTTAGAAGTGGCAGTACTCTCTGGGAGAGGTTTACTCATTGCGTGGAAGACACAGGCAGACAGAGATGCGTGAAAACTTAGAGGAGTTGTCACCCTAAAGGTGGAAAACCAAAATAAGGCTGCCACAGAGAACCTTAAGGGTGGGCACAGGGGACAGAATAGGAGGAGAATGTAGAATGAAAGTAAAGTAGAATGGAGGAAGAGAATAATGGGTTGTTCCTACACACAAACACACACACACACAGACTCCACAGAGACCTGAAGCTGTGGAGTGGCCAGATATCAGCACCACTAGACAGAGAAGCACTGATATTAAGTTATAAGGTTTTTCTATAAAAGAGACTGCTGGCAAAAGTTTTGTACAAATGATGGAGTTAGTTGAAAAGCACAAATGTTCTAAGACTCCACTCCTGTATCTTCAAACACAATGTCTAGTTTCATGAGCTCTAGATATAAGGTAAACAAAAAAAACCCAAAACCAACCCTCCAGAACATTATTTAGACATTTCTTTAATAATATTTTAAGTCATAAGTAAGAGTACTTGAACAATTCAGCAATAATTCAGCACAGAAGTTACCAAGTACTTACATCACCCACTTTTGTTCACACATTTTTCACTTTCTGCTACTTCCATCTGAATAAATCAGCAAACAATACAATGAAGCAGACCCATTATATCTTTTAGAAATACACTTTACAGCAGAGGAAGAAACAGTACCTAAAGAGAGCTTTTTGTTGTTGTTGTTGTTCAAGCACCTCTTGCTTTTGTTTTGCTCCACCAAGAGCGAGCTCTTCCTGGAGTTTACCCTGAGTGTGCTGCATGTTGTAAAGAGAAGGCATCGTGGCTATGTGAGCTGTGTATTGCAAGTTTAGAGGCTACTTTTGAAGCTCCAAAGAGCCCGCGTTACTGCACAGTGTCCTCTGAAGAGGAAACAATGGTTAAATAGCACACTGGTCTGTAGCAGCACTTTGCCATTTCACAGTCTGGTGAACTCACCCCATGGGACGGGTAGGAGATCCAGCCCAGCTCCCCTTGAATTGTTTTTGAATCCAGAAGATTAACTACAAAAGAAGACAAAATGAAGAGCAATGAGTTTCCTTTGCCTCTGTCCAGTTAACCTCAGTTACCCAAACCGAGAGATGTGTTTATTTGAGGACCTTGGGCGCACTGATTTGTTCAGGTGGCCTGGCAGTCGGCTGCAAAGAAGAAAAAGACAGACGAATGAAAAGGATTGTCTTGTTTATCTTAAAACACAGTATGAACAGCAGACGGGGAACTTCTGAAAACAAAAAAAAGTGACGAAAAACAAACAATGGATTGCTGGCTAAATTAATTACAGCAGGGGGTGGGAACTGAGCTCTTCTATCAGCTGCACAAACTGCGGCCTTTTCCCCTTGGATACCTGAAATTTGGGTCAATGCATCTAAACTACATCGGTGGGATCTGAATATTTTAATCATTATTTGATTAAAGGCTTGTATTTGGCATATATAATTTTTTTCTGAGAATACAGGACTAAATAATGAATGCTGATTAAAGTCATTCCTGCAGTTCTTTCTTCCTTCTGGTCTAATTTGTTCTCAAATTATCTTGCAGCAGTGTTTTCTAAATGTCGTGTGTAACACATTAGATATGAAAGTAATTATTTACAACATTACAAGTTCAGATAAACCTACTTTTAAAGAGGGCCATCAATTAATTGCTAATTTTGCTGTTATCTCTTTTTTTTTTTAGCTCTGGAACAGTTTTCAGGATAAGAAATACTTTATTTGTAAACAGTCTGACAGACATTTCCCAGTCAATCAAATCACAGTGTGTTCATACACATTTTAAAATAAATATATGGTTTATACCCATCTTAAAATAAATATATACATGCAAATTAAATTATATTCATCTTTGTCATTTACTTCTTTGTTTTTTACAAGCGAAAAAGTCAGTTCTGTTCCTTACCTTGGCCATATAGTCTCCAAGTGCTAAATCACACTAACTAACCATTTCTTTATCAATATGAAGCAAAACAGGTGAACTGATACAAAGTATTACACAAAAAATCCCAGCCTCTGTATAAATACAAACCAATGAACTGTTAGTACTCAACATGAAAATGCTGTTTGCAGCTGTGCCAACCTGTGTACCTTCAATATTTATTATCCCTGCTCTGAGCTTACTTTTGTTGGGTATGTTCACTCTCCTCCACATCCCCCTTAATTTTTTTTCCCCTTCAGTATGAAAATTAGTGATAATGAGAAATGAAATAAAGCTCATCTCATGCTAGGGAATTTTAACTCCTGAGAACCATGGATCTGTTAGAGGTGGCCACTGTAACAGTCTGAGCAGCTTCAGCTTCTATTTGAAAGCCTGAAGGGTTGTCAGTGCTCCCAGAAACAGATGGCCTGGGTATTGATACTCCAAGAAAATAGAAGAATAGGATACAAAAAAAAAAAAAAAAAAAAAAAAAAGGAAATTATATATTATTCTGCTAAGTTAAGCTATTTTTATTATTTTATCATTATAATTTTAACTGCTGTTTAATTTTGGACATGACTTTAAAAAAAAAAAAAAGCGCTATGAAAGCATTATTTTTACTGTTAATTACGATGTACAGGAGGAGACACAGTAGGGAAAACAGGTGTCCAGTATTAGAAATAACACCATGTTACAAACAACCATAAATAGACGTATCTTCTACTTCTGTGTGCACACATTTCTGTTGTGTACATGTGTATATGCAGTGTTATACAATATGAATGAGCTGCTCTGCCACCTATGTGGGAAACCTTTCCCCCTGCAGTCAGACACCCCTTTAAGAGCAAACAACAGTACTGCGAATTTTTACCGACACTGATATACTAAATAACTTTATTAATCCTACAGAAAGAACACAAGCCAGTAGTAGATATTTCTTAGCTCTGAATTTATCAATAATTAAGTTCTGAATCACCTACATAAGGAAAAAATCAGTCAGTCCTTTATGGAGTGGAAAGGGTCCTAGGCAGACTATTCTGGAGCAAGGTCTGCGTCTCCAAAAAGGAAATAGTAATAAAAATTCAAAAGGAAAATTGCACTTCTCAGGTTTGTGAGTACAAATTCCCACAGATTACAGATCTCCTGGGATAGGACAGATATGCTTGTTGTGCATCTGCAGTACATGGTGGTGAAGCAAGTATGACTTCTGAGGTAAATTACTTGGCAATAAGCTGCTAAGGCAAATCACTCAGGAGTAAACTTAAGTAACATATTTATTCCTTAAGAATGAGCTTCTTGAAAACATGATTGCAGCCACTCTGAAACTGATGAATTCAGTCCAAATTCATCAGTCACATCTGGAAAAAATAAACAGGCAACAAACTCGCAACCTGGTGGTAGTTTCCTCCTCTAGACTTGCCAAACAGCTCCAGCTTGCCCTTGCTTGAGGTGGAGATGATCAGCATTCAGCGTCTCTCTCCCTGTGCCACCTCCTTAAGGGTCAGCTCCCTTCTGTCTCTCAGAGCAGACTCACCAGGTGAGCAGGAATTCCTGCAAGAAGCACTCAGAGGAATTACAGGACTTGGAACCACTAGGCAAGGGACTTTTTCGCCACTCAAAGACTTTTCACTACATTTTAGAAACCCTTAGAAGGTAAGTTTTCATGCTTCCTTACAGTAGCTTCTAGTTCAGATGTGTGTACTGTTCTTTATCAGTATCTAAAATGTAAAACATTTCAGGTAGTAGCCTGATTAAAAAAGGTCTTCCTTCCTCTGAAAAAAGCTTTTGTGACACTCATTTTCCTTGTGACTTCAGGAGAGAGTTGCACACCTTGACAGAGAGCAAACAATTAATGCAGGGCTTGCAAGCTGCAAGAATGCTGCCCTAGACAAAAGTGATAGGGAGAGGCAATAGTACACTGATTTTGTCATTGCATGTCATAACACTGCACATTAATATGAAAACTGAAGGGGAAAATAAAAGGAGAAACACTGAAGGAGAAACAGAATAGGAAGGGTTTGCATCCTACGTCCCAAAAACAAAGCTGATAACTTGTCTTTCTTATACCGCTTCCCTGAAGGGACAGTTTTACAAGTCAGGCCACATGAAAAGGAATCAGGATTTCCAGGCTCTTTCTGAAGTTTATGAGTTTCTCACACAACTCATTTGCTCTCCCCTTCCATCTCCTCCTCCTGAAAAACTGTGCAGCACCCAGCTCCTACAGAAATCCCTGAGGTTTTACCAGCTGGTTACTAAGGGTAACTCTTAAACCAGCTGAACAGTTTTATTGCTACTGATGATCCTTTCTGAGAGAATGCCTTGCAAAGGATTACTGGTTGTGCTGAGGAGACACAAAGGAGCTCTCAAAAAACAATTTTAAACAAATAAATAAAGTGCTGTCTAACAATCTCAGCGTCCTGCATTGGTTCCCATCTTGTAGTTAACTCACTTTAAAACTAGTGTTAATTCTGAGGGGAAATGTACTGGTTTTAAAATACTGCAGTGCTATTACATGTGAGCAATCATGACTTCTGACTGAGAATCAGTGACTTGGTCCTCCGGGACAGCAGTCTTCTTGCTCACCTTACTGCACGATGCAGCTATTTCTGCCAAGTGGCAGCACACAGGCAAAATGCCAATTAAGAACATTTCTTCTTAAAAACAAATTTGATCTGTTGTTAGAAGCTGTCTCCTGCCTGATTCTTCTGGCCACGAACAACTGCAAGAGAAAGCATCATCAGTTCTCTCAACATGGATTTCTGCCCAGGGAGGGTAAAAAAGAAGTCTCTTTCCATCAAGTGGAGCAGGGATGTGGATGTGAAATGCAAAGCTCCCTCATTCTCCCTCTCATGATATCAAGCAGAAGATGAACGAGGGCTCCTGTGGAATGTGACACACAGGCCCACTCATGCTACCTGAAACTGCTTCCAGATTTCAAAGTAAGGCTCACTAACAGCAGGAGTATTGTCAGTGACAGAAAAAGAGCAGTAAAACAAGACTCCTGAATATAGTTTGAAAGCAGTAGCATTTCCAGAAACACTAGGAGTAACAACTGCTACAATGAACACAGTGTAAACACCTTCTCCAAGAAACAAAAATAAGCAAATGTTGTGCCAGGTAGAACCACCCCCAAAATCCCCCTCACTGTCTAAGAAATGAGGAGGAAAGCCTGCTAGGAGACGTTATCTTGCAACTTGCAATATCTCAAGTACTGTCCATAAACAACTTCACCACTGGAAAGCATTTCCAAATCACATTCTATACCAAGAAACTACAGAGCAATAGACAGTGACGTAATATACATAAAATATTTTTTCTTCAACTAATTAACATTTCCCATTAGAAGTTAAAAAATCCCCAAGGCACAAGAAACCACCATCATTTCATCTTTTCCTGTTTGGCACCAAACTGGCAGTTTAGAAAAATGTACTAGTTAGTTATTAAGAAAATGCCAACAAATGGGAAAAAATAAATTTGCTGTGCAACCTAAAAAATAAATTTAAAAAAATGGTGAGCGTCTGTAATTGAAACGTGTCATATAATCCTGAGCAGCAAAGAAAATACTCTGTGGCAGGAAGTCAGCCAAAACTTGGGTTTGGGGTGGGACAGAGTGGAGTCAGTGCAAACCCTGATGTACATTTTTGGAATGGTGAATCCTTCCCAGCAAAGGGGACTTACGCCTTGATTTTCATCTGCCTCTGAGTACAGACCTGAGTCTTCTCAACTTCCCATTCCCCCAGCAGTGCCAGACCAGCTCCGTGTCTTTGGATCATTCTGAAGCTGGAAGAAACACCTACAGACAGGCAGGGCTCAGGCAAGGCCAAAGTTGCACCTTGGTGCAACTTGAATTGCCCAAGAGGATCAACTCGCACACTGATGTTGCCGAAATCATGCTGAAATTTGCCAAAGCCCACCAAGAAATCTTTGGGAAGGGAAAACAAGTAAAAAGGGTGACCAACAGTGAAGCCTGGTTTTAAGCAGCTCCAATTGGCTGCTTGTCCAATAACAGAAGTCAGGTCTCCTGTGATTTTGTGGTCCTGCATTTCCACTCAAACGTTTTAGTGAAGATGTTACCACTGATCAGAAGAAAATGACCTTAGAACACCAGAGATGATTAAGGTCTCCATTTACTAACCCTGTTTTTACAGCTTTGTCTCCCTCCAGCCTGAGACGCCCTAGGAAGCAGAGCCTCCTGGAGTGTCCTAAAAATAGCCAGTAGAAATTTGTACCCAATCCAGATGCCAACAGTTTGGCCCATTTACCACCCAACTCTTTTCCAAATGTGAAATTCCTACTACAGCTCAAAGCCAGACTGCAGTTCTTTGGAGAAGCACAACACTCTGAGGTCTGCACCACCTTCAACCCTTCCTGCCTGGGAAATCATACAAATATGATTTTGTGCAGAACATTTCAAATTTGGCAACTGTCACGTTTAATCTGGGGTTAAGTTGCTGACCAAAGAACTCCACCAGGGTGGGAGCAAGAGATGAGCAAACAAGGGAAAATCAAAATTAATTGAAAACCGATTGCTCCAATACTGAACGCAGGAGCCTTCAGAAAATTTTCATTATTTTAATTTAAATGTTCATTAAATAACTGCTTCCAAACTTAGGAGATTTTGTTACAAATATCATACGAAAAGACAAATGATTAGCAATATGTGCCAAGTTACCCTACAGAATATTGCTTCCATAGAACACACGAGTTTACAACACCAATTTTGGCAAATTCTAATTTTATGGTAGTTTTCCCCCAGCTTTTGAAAAGGAAGATTTTAATTTTCCTCCCGGGTTTTACTCAAACACACTCCCCAAGAGTGTCTGAGGGCAGATGTAGTTACCTCAGCTTTTCCTACAGCTGAAAAACAAAGCAGCCGAAGAAAGAACCTCACTACAAGTTCCTTTCAAAAGGCTGCCACGAAGGAGGGAATGATGACAGCAACAAGCAACGCAGGAATGCCAATAAATAAAAGCACGGATGGTAAACTGGAAAAGCAGAGCTATTCTAGGAGGCTCTATGGCTGCACAGCAGCCCCTGTCCCTGCTCACAGCACGGATTTTGGTGCTGCTGGGGATGGGTGGCACACCCACACCACCCTCACAGGGGGTCAAGCCTCATCTCCCTGTGAGCCTCAGCCCTGCACTCAGGGCCAAGGGGAAGCTCTGCCATGGTCTGCCCTCCTCCTTCTGCCAAGTACGGAGCCCGAGCGTGGAGAAGGGACGCCACCATCCCAGGGCTCCTGAACACACAGGACAAGGACAGTCAGGCCCAAGAATAAGAGCCTGACATGAGAGAGGATGCAAAGAGCAAAGCTGCAGAACTGCACTGTGCCTTCCTTGGCAGAGAAAACTGGGGCTGATTTCAACAGAGAACAGAAAATGAACAAACGTGGCTAGAAATGTCCTGAGCGTCCACAGAACACTAAAAGCTGTTTGCCCCACCTGACTGTGGCACCTTGCAGGGGTTATTCTGGCTACTGTAAAGAGAAAACAAAGACAAGCCATTTCTGCTCCGATGATGACGTGCAAACCAGCAGCCCTTTTTGCACCTTTACACTGCTTTTTCTCAGAATACCTGTGTTATGCTGACAACCATCCATCCATCCACATGGATGAACACAGGCAAAACAGATTTTATTTCTTTTTTTATTAGTTTGAAACGTGAGAATCCTCCTGATATTGTTCAAGTGGCACAAAGCTCAATTTCCAAGTATGCAAAAACATATGACTGGTAGTGGGCTGGAATGCAATGTTTATCAAAGGGGCCTAATAGGGTTTTGGTTTTATTAGGCTATTTCCTGTAAGTTGATATGTGCCAGTTCTTTTCATTAAGACAAGGATATAAAAATTAAAAATGGATTAACTTAATGGGTTCCAAATTACTGAGACGCTTTTGCTTCTTTGCATTTTTATTTTTTTTTAAACAGTTCCAATTGGTCCTTTTCCAGTACTTCCTACAAAAGGCAAGAGGCATAAAGCCTTTAGATACCTGAATTACAGTTTAGCTAAACTCTCATTCAAATACAAATCCTACTAATCTCATTCTACTCCACCACTCTGGCATTAAATCTGATATCAGTGAGGCACTGTGTTAAACGTGGAAATGCAAGGTTGGGGCTACTGCTTTGAAGGGAATTTCAACTCCAAAACTCAAGTTTAACTTTCTCAGGGAAAAAAAAAAAAATACCAGAAACTATGTATGAGATTCTGTTACCTAAGCCCAGGCACTCCCTGCCTTTCACCAGCCCAGAATAGATGTGGGTCTCTTGCTGGATGTGTCATAATCGTCAGTCCTGCTGGGTGCCCAAACTCTGAGTCACATAAATGGCACCACATGTGCTGTCTAGCCAAAACGCAACAGCAAATGTTACTCAAATAATTTTAATAAGCTCTAAAGCACTTCTCAAGCACATCTAACTCTTTTTACTTCTTTGCTCCTACTCCCTCAGGGAAAAAAAGTAATTTTCAGTGTTCACTAGTTTTACAGAATTGAGCTCTCTGAAGATCTGATAGATTTGGGGTCTACCAGAGCGTGGCAAAGATCCCCCTCGAGGAGGCTTCCAGCAACTTAAAGTGGAAAATAAATGTTGCATTGTAATGTCCCAAGTTCACTTAAGGTAAACTGAGAATTCCAAACTTAGTATGACATGCTCAGTTTCTAGAATTCTAGACATCACTAAGTGTCCCAGAAAAAACTCTTGGGCACCCACAACACCCAGGACTGAAAGTTCCTAAGTTCCCACAAGCTTTACTGCAGTTCAAACATATTCAAGGTCCTGAAATCAACAAAAACCATAGCAAATGATCAATACCCCTTTGAGGACAGACATTTTTGAGACAGGGACCAGAGCACCAGTCCAGGAAATGACTACTCATTTGTTAAAAAGGCTGTGATATCCCCCAAGTGAATCAGCTGGCAGCAAGCCACAATTCATAAAAAACTTTGCTTTTAAGAAACTCCTTGCATGGGGCACAAAAAACAAAACCCCTGCAAGGGAAGAGAGCTGTGTTGGGTTTGGTTTTGTGAGTTTGAAACACAGAAATTAAGACCTGCAAAAAAAAAAAATAAAAAAAAATCTGAGATTCATGAAGTACTACATTTGGAAAGCCACAAACTCAGGTGTGCCCTGATAGTTTTGTCAAGCTTTTCTTCTCTACTTCCATGAATTAAGAGCTGCAGCTGGAATGGACTAGGAAATGCTTGGGTCCTTACATGGCTACTCCACAGATAAAATAAACCCACAGAGCAAATGACTAAACATCATAGTGAAAACTGGGGGAGTGAAATGCCAATAGTATAAGAAATCCCCTCAAATGTCATGTTGAGAAAATCAAGATGCTAAAGCCATTTTTATTTTCCAGTACAGTGATGTCACCAACATATTTCCATTGTTTGCCAGGTTACCAGAATTTATGGAGGTAATTAATGCAGAACATGTGTGCTAAGCTATCCATATGAAAAATGGAATTGCCCTGACTTCATTTGCTGCCTTTGCAACCAAAACCCTGCTAACATCTTTTTTCACTATTTCCATATGTGAGAAATACAAATATTTATAACAAAGGTAAATGACTAAATGACTGCTCTATTCCCATCCACCCATAAGCCACTTTTTCATATCCCTGTCTTCTGCTTATTCTTCTCCTTCCATTACCTTCCCACAAGGGGCTCAGGTTTCCATTATGTGCCACAAACCAAGCATGTTCCTCAATGCCTTTTCTCCAGAATTTCTTTCCTTGGTTAGCACAAACAACTTCTGTTTCAGTTTCTTGAACAGCCTCTGTCCAGCTTTAACCCAGCTTCCAGGACCAAGGCAACCAACTAACTATGAAAAGCAATGCCATTAAACACGTAATTCTTTCCTGGTGTCTTTTCTTCTGCACATCTACAGGATCAAAGCATCCCCCTTCTGGTAAATAGTATTTAGAAAAAAAAAAAAAAGGACATCCAGCCCTCACAATCAGGCAAAAGTGATCTATGCCTTCTCCACCTTATAGCTGAATGCTGAATTCTGGAAGTTTTTGCAGGGCAAGGCCATCGCCATTTCAGAACCTGTTTCTGCATAAAGGCCTTAAGTCAGTGTTCTCCACAAACATTAAGGCTGGACAGACATAATTTGGTTTGTTTTTTTGTTTTGTTTTCTTTTTTTTTCCCTTCTTTTCTTTTTTCTTTTTTTTCTTTTTTTTTTCTTCCTGTTTTAAAGAAAGCACTGCTACAGAAAGACTAAATAGAATGGTAAAAATGCCTCTACCCTGTCTTAACTGCAGCCTCTGTGTAAATTCACCACTGGTAAATCATAGTCCTGAAGCTTACTAATGTAAACAGAGCTAAGACTTTCAGGGAGGCAAAGAATTTCTTAATTTGTGCCTTGCTCAGTGTTCAAATCACTGTCAGCACTGGATTCTGGGTTTCTAACACTGTCATTATTCTGAAAAAGTTTGGATTTTGGTCTGATTTTTCTAAGATTCAGATCCAACTTTCACTTCATCTCTGCCTACCTATTCCCTTCCTTCCCTCCCTTTCCAAAAGAGATCTCTCAAAAAGCCTTTCCCCTCAAGAAATCCAGCACAGCAAACCCCCTCTAGCTGCCTTTTAACTTCTCAGAAACTAAATCAAGAAACGCCTTGCCCCTTGTTGCTATTTGTTACTGCACAGAGTTTGTGGGAAGCTCACCACGGACCAAAACATACTTTTGGTGCTTTAATTACAATTTATTTAAATAGTAACTTGCCACTTGTAGATTTTCCACAAAGTCCTCCATTCCTAGGCACCAATTCAGAAGTTTTAGTTTTTAATTACTGTCCTATACTTTAGCAGGTTTAATTATTGCTAAAAAAAGGAAAAAAAAAAGACACCAATGCAGTGCAAATCTTTCCATCCAAACATAGATATAAAACAGTAAGAGAAACCAGCTAGAAAAAAAAAAAAAAGCACCATTCCCATACCTTATTACACTAAACTGCCCTGACTGAACCTTAACATTCAACCTATTGTTCACTTAATTGCTAGCAAGTTTCAAGGACTGTTCGTTTGGTCTGCTATTCTTCTTCCATCAATATTTTTCCAGTAGATTAATGAGATTTTCCTCCATATTTTGCCTGAAACAGCAGGACACAGTTTAATGGAAAAAAAAAAAAAAAGGAGAGTAGAACCAACGTTTCTGCTTGCAGTGTGCCTGATTTAATAATGTCTCTGCAAATTTTAAAGCTCTATGTGCCCGTGTTTCATTCAGGCTCCCCGTCACCCTGGCAGGCTGCAACTTTTCTGTCACCATCTCAAGGTTTCTTTCAGGCAAGATTATCTTTACTTCTGTATCTTTATTTCTTTCATTCATTCACTGCAGAAATTTGAAAGGAACTTTCAGTCAGAGGGGCTTAATTTTAATCTCACATCCGTTCCACGCTGAAAAAAGTGAGCACTTACACTGCAAAATAAGGTCCTGCACTTGGATTTACCAAGCCCTAAGAAACTACGAAGCACAAGACTGCTGCTGGGGAATACAATCCTAACCCCACAAATTGCCACCGCGCTCCCTTTCCAAAATCACACCACTGCGAGTTCACATCTAATCTTCTGAATTAGCCCATTTTCTTTTAAAAGTTTTCGTTCTTTTTAAAAGAGTTAAATTTTTCTTTTTCTTTTCTTTTTTTTTTTAAACTACAGCTCTAAAGTGTTTATGGAAATAAGGGTTACACCGATGCTGTGAACTTTTAGCAAAATAAATCAATCACTTAACAATAGTCACATGCATTTGCAAACAAAAATTCTTCCATTTCTGTATCATTTCTTATGGCAAGTCTTTTCCTTTCCACAAGTATATTTTCAGCAATGCTTCAACAAATACAACAATACATCTGCAAAAGAGAGGAAACGTTTCATTCCAGAAAAAACAACTCTTTGCATGCTGGAATTCTCTTTTAGAAAGGCAGTGAGTTATTGGAGCCCTCTGAAGTTTTATCTAACACCTCTGGACAAGTCCAGTTAATTTTGCACTTCAGGGTTCCCACTTTTTGTGTTTCAGTGTCAGCTCCTCTGAGTTGAGCTTTGAACTTCACCAAAAGCAATGATGTGATTATTGCTCCAGGGTTTTTTGTTTGGTTGGGGTTTTTTGTCGTGGTTTTTTTTTTCATTTGGTTGGTTTGGTTTGTTTGTGTTTAACAGAAAAATCAAACAGCAGCTCCAAAGCAGCGGTGCCCACATGAATCACAGGTATCTCATGGAACTAACTCAGGCTCTGCATAAAAACCTACAAACAGTGCTGCTGCATCTGGTAACAGCTCTGCAGTGACCCTCACTGGTGATAAAACCCAGAGCTCTGCAAACAAGAAAATGAACACCTGCATCCGTATTTCTAAACTTTCATCAAGTGGGGATTACAAGAACAAGAGCAATTACATGCACTCCTAGAGGAAAACTTACTTTTCACTCTGTTTGAAAACTTGTAAGTATACTAATGGCAATTTCCCTAATGCCAGCAGACAATAATTTAAAAAAAAAAAAAAATTAAAGCTAATTTGTACATCCCCCAGATGGGCATGAAAAAAATTAAGTTCAATCTCAACGCACTCCTGATTTGCAAAGATTTCATGTAAATAACTGTTCAGCATAGTGTGCCTATTCTCTGTTTCGTGCTCTCCCTTCTGGTGGTGCCTCTGAAGCCTGATTTCCTGAGGCTGAGAGTACAGAAGAGTTCCAACCTCTTCCTATGCCCTGACTGCTTTGTTGGGTAGCAAATATGTTGTACCCAAATGAACTGCAATAAGAATTAATTGCTGTGTCCAATTTGCAAATCTTTTTGTGTTTCAAACACCTGCTTTAAGTCTGGTATAGCAAATGTAGCGATTTGGGGTTTTTTATACGCTATATTGAAATCTGCAGTAAGTCAAGAAAAAGTCCAGTGACAAACAGAAAAAAAAAATTATTCTGGGTGTTGCAGCCTACTATCAAAAATGTTGACAGAAATTGATGCATTTACTCAGCTTCTCCCCTTGCACAGGGTTTTGAAACCATCGTGGTGTGAGTTTAAAAACATGTGTTATTTGTGTAATCGTCCAGTTTAAGATTAAGCACAGAAGCTTTGAATAAGATACAGCTGTATGAAAAACAGTCCTTTAGCCCCCCTCACCATGATGACTCTCAGCTTCGTGAAACTAAATTTTAAGAGGCATCACATTAAAACTTTTATACCTACTTTTAACTTCTTTTGCAGATAGAAACTCAAGCCAGAGGCACCAGCAGGAATTGTGTCACGAGAGATGAAGACTTACCCTGACCTAATGATACCTGACACACAGCAAAGCAAGATTTGTAAAAAGCATTTCCCTGTGCAACCCCTTTTGATTCCATTGAAAAGTTCCCAGTATTGACAGCCTTTCCCAAAATTACATGCAAGACTTGGTCAGGCATTTTGCTCCATTTGCAAGCATCGCATTTTTCAAAACCACACCAAGAGCTGTCGTTACTACAAAGGCAGAGTAAATTGTCTTTAGCAACTTTAAGTGTTAACAGAGACCAGCTAAGATAAAATGCTGTATTTAATTGCACAGTTACGGAAAGTTCTGAGAAGGCAATCAATGAAAAAAAGGATGAAACTGCACCTCCAAATCGAATACAGACTGAGAAGAGAGGCTGATTAGAACCTTTTTACTGTAAACCAAAACTATTTGAAACCAAGTACTGTAAGCAGATTTACGTATTGATCTTTTGGTAGCTGTGTTCACAAGAAATTAATTTTATGCTAGATTGAGGGGTTACAAGAAGTTTCCTGTCTGCACAATCAAAATATTATTGAAGCAATTCAGGTTGTCAGTAAAAGCTTAAACAAATTTGCTGATAATCCTGTTAATGACCTAGGTCAAGTGTTAACTGTTGTGGGTTATAAAACAGTGAAATTAAGGTTGCTGGTACCCTCAGGCAGGCAATATAGTTACAGAAGAGACCGAGGAAAAATTATTAAATTAAAGAACAATAAAACTAATTTGACTTCTTGATACTGCAGGAATTATTCAGAAAAAAAAAAATTGCATCCTTCTAAGGAAAAAACCACAACCCTCCCTAAGCGGAAAATGGAAGAGGAGAACGTGGTTTCTGTGCACCTACATGGTTCAGTTTGCAACTTCAAACCAAAAAAAAGTTGGATGTCAAATCTTCCCGACGTTTTCCTGCCTCGCTGAAAACGGCACACACCTTCCCAGTGCACACAGATAAATCTGAGCTTCACAGAACCCTCCCGAGCTCCTGTGATCGTGCAGGTAAAATTCACACGGCTTTTTGAGGAGCATGGCAGAGAGAGTTTAAAAAGAAACTCTCAGTGCAAAATTTTACATTCCAAGAAAAAAAAAACAGCTCTAAATAAAACTTGTCTGGGATGAAGCAAATTGACAAAAACTCGAGCACTCCAAGAAAAAGAGAAAAAAAGGACTGCACTGAACACCACAAAATGAAGGAAGCCAATAACTTGCCTTCAGTCCTTCCTTTTCTCCCTTCAGCCCATCCACTCCCAGTGCAGTATTAGGACTAACTCAGCCAGTCATCATCTTAATAGTCAATTGCAAATGTAAACTGAATTTGTATTTACAAAATAGAAGTATTTCTTTCAAGTAAAATAAATTTAGGAAATATTTTCTGACAGCTCTGAATACTCATACAGTGTGCCTACTGCAACATTTACATCCCCTAGAAGTTCGACAAAGCTATATAAACACACCAAAAGATTAGATCCATCTCTTTTTAAAACAATATATGAGGAAACTTTCAAAAATGGCTTCAATATAAAATGTAGCAAAAAATAGGTATACATTTTTATCTACACATATTTGTTAACAGTCTCTGTCTAAAATATACCTTTTTTCATTCTCGGTGGTGAAAAAGGAAACTTTTCTAAATACCCCAGAGAAATGCAGAAACATCTATCTCTAGTTTTGGGAGGAAATTTCTGCTAAGAGCAATAGAAAAGTAACTGTAGTGGTTAGAAAAAGATTAATACAGAGAAACATCATCTTCTGGCATGATTTAGAGCTGCATGCTAACACTTGTTCATCAAATTAGTGGGTCAGCAAATCATAATAATTCAGATTTCTACATGCACATGATCAGCATAAATAAGCTGTAAATAAATTAAAGAATTATTGAGCTTTCCTTAATAGGAGGGGAAAAAAAGAAAAAAAAAAAAGGCAAAAAAAGCACCCTTTAAAAGTTGAACTCTTTTTAAAAAAAGAAACTGTCAGTATTCCTGGTTTTCAGAGGCACAGCAAAACACACGCTTCAAAAAGAGCAGCCATGCAAAAGCAGGTTACTCTCTGGTAACTGCATCAATACTGTTGTTTTCACCACCTATTTTGAAAATATTGCTCATATTATACAAGTTCTTGAAGCTGAAAAGAGAGAATGGAAGTAGCCTTTGCTCAGAGCTGACTTGGACAAGTGTGTTTAACGTGCATTCCCTATGATACCAATTTTTTTCCCCTCCTTTCTCAATTCTCAGTGCCCGTGACTTAAAACAAAGAAACAGAGTTGGTTTGTTTTGGTGGCTTTTTTTTTTTACAAACTGGAAGGCTCTAATATCTTTTTGGCTTTGTTAGTCTCAGTTTACAGAATATGCCTGTCTGCCACTGCCATGGAGGCAGAGCTGCTTCACTGACTGACTGAATTACAACCATTCCCAAAAAGCTTTTAATAAGACAACAGTAACCCCTATTAACACTCTTGCTTTCATTTCCGAAAATAATTTGTAAGAGATGACAATATTTAAAAAATAACATGTATCTGGAGGGCTTAAAAGTGACTACCGAAAGCACACTCTTTTAAATAAGCACTGCATATAAACGAATTTACATAAAACACACAAAAAGACAACATATTGCTCTTCTACTATCATGGTGCCGTAATTACTTCCTATCAGTGAAACCAACTGGTTAAAGATTACCGAGGACTTGCAAAGTTTTCATTTTTGCTTATTTATTTTTCATTCTACTTCTTTTCCCTCCCAGAAATCATTTAAAGTTATCTCACCGCCTTATCCCACAAGCAGCAGGAATATCAATAAGTATATGAGAGAAATAATTGCTCTAAGAGCTTTGATATCAGCTTCTCTGCATAAACACTGCAGCTCGAGAAGTACAAGTTTTACATGGTTGGTAGATGCTAGAAGTTCATCACAACCTTTGGCCTCTAGATTTTATCCCTAAAGATAATTACACTGGACATCCTGGTCACGCTGAGTGCCCTCACTGTGCAAGCACGCAAAAACTCCCTTTTTCTTTTTTTTTAATAGGATAAAAGGAAAAGTTAATTATTGTTTTAAGTATTTCAATCATTTTTTCAGTGTCCGGTTGTCATTATTTTTTTTCCCTGAAACCTAACATGCATTTTCAGCAAATGTCATCTTAAAAATTAACACAGCAAAAGAGAACATAACATAAACCACTCGTGCTTTGTTTCTGCAAATTCACACACATTGACACACGCGCACAGTTTCAACGCGTTAATATGAGCTCATACAAATCCGATACAAGTAATACCACCTGATACAAAAGCGCTATAAGGAACCAAGAGGAGGTTTTACAGGGGAGCCAGCTTCGCTGTCTTGTTTTGGTTTTTTGTTTTTTTTTTTTTTTTTTGTGTATTAATTGAAAGTTTTGAAAGGCAGGACGACTAACGCAAGCAAACGCGACAGGGCTCATAGCTCACGGGGTGAGGGACGCGGAGACCACCCTTTAGCCTCTCCAGCCGGTTCCTACCGCTGTCAGCTCTCAGCTGCTGGAGGATGGAGCAGGAGGGCACCTGCCGAGGCTGGGATGCTCCGGCTTCCCCTACGCGGCGGCACCGCGGCCGCTCCCGGCGCTGCCCCTTCCCCTCCCCGCCCTGTTCCCACCTCTCCCCCGGGCTCTTGGCTGCCGGAGGAGCCGGGGAGCGGCACGGGCTGCCCTGCCCTCGGCAACTTTCCTCGGGGGGCGGGTGGGGCGGCCGAGCATCCCCCGCACGGCGAGCTCGGCGGTCCCGGGGGCCAGGAGGAGATGCCACCTGGGACCACCTTTAAGGGCGAGCGAGAACGGGGAACCGCAGATCGAAAAGAATTAAAATAAAGAGGAAAGGGTGGATGAAGGGACGGGAGAGCAAGAGGACAGCGGGGATGGAGAGAGAGTGAAGCCAGACACGGGTCACCCGGCCGTGCCGCGGCTCACCTTCGTTGCCGGGGCGGGCGCTCAGACGCGCGGCAGCGCCGCGGGCAGCGCGGAGCAGCAGCAGCAGCAGCAGGAGCAGCAGGGGCAGCGGCGGCGGGCGGCGGCGGTCCATGTCGGCAGGCAGAGCCGCATGTCTCCGCGCCGCATGCCAGCGCTCCGCGCCGCCGCTGGGACCGGCAGCGGGGCCGGCAGCAGGAGCAGGAGCAGGAGCAGGGCCGGGACCATTCCCCGCGCCCGCCTTCGCCTGCGCCCGGGAGGGGCCGCCCCCGCCCGGCCCCGGCCCCGCCACCGCCCAGGGCCCGGCACCGCCCCCGCCCCGCCCCGCCCCGCCCCGCCCACCCGCGGCCAGACCCGCG